>JAAFCE010009125.1:9494332-9705803 GCA_013389805.1 Trigoniulus corallinus
TATGTAATCTTTGCCATCCTCTCCATATGTAATCTTTGCCATCCTCTTTTTGGGTCTCCAGTGTTCCAGCTCTTGTCCAAAACAGAAGTGAGCTCTCCCAAATATTGTCATAGATTACCTCCCTATCTACGTAACTTGTTCCCATACACTGTCAGCATTTTCGTTGCCATCCTTCCCTCCATACTCTGTGGCCACAGCCCTAACCCCCATTCCTTAACTTTGTGCTGTACTAGATTTTGCATTGTTGTTGCCCCTCCTTGCCCTCCCTGGGGGTGCAGTGTTATGCCTATCTTCTTTGATATCCTGTTTACCCTCCTCTCCCAGATGATATATACCCTCATGTTGTTTACCCATGCATTTACCTGCCATACTGGATTTTTCTTCTGTAGTCCCCATATCCTGCATAGGTATACCAACTTACTAATCATTTCTTTCTGTTCAAATGTATACCACCCCAGGTTCCCATGTATTGCTTCAACTGCTGTAAACCTATTTCCCCCTATGGCCATCCTACCTAACCTTCTTTGGGCTACTTCCATACAGTCCATTACCATTTTACTAATTCACAGAACCTCATTTCCATATGTCAGTCCTGGAACTCCTGCTGCTTTCCATAGGCCTCTAACCATTTCATACTTTGAGAATGAATCAAATGCCAGTATCTTTTACCTTACAAATGATGTTTTCCTCCATTGCTTTTAGGTATTCCTTATCATTTGTGAGTTTAACCCTCAGGTATGTATCCTCTGACACTAGATTTATCACCCTCTTCAAGTTTGAGTGGTATTTTATTGCTAGGCAGCAAATTATCCTCTCCTATGATCTTCACCTTTGTTTTGTGTTATCCAAATTCTAACTGGAAATGTTTACTGAACTGCTTATAGATATTCAGTTCTTCTTCGATCTCTCCCTCTGTCTCTGTCAGTAACACTCTATCAGCCCATTGGAAGATGGCAGGCAATTTGATACCATCCTCCAGAGGAAACCCCAGCCCTCTACCTTGGAGCCTTCCCCTTCCCTACCTTGATCCCCAGTTCATTGATATACACTAGGAACAGCATTGGTGATAAGACAGCCTTGTCACAACCCCCTGTCCTCACCTATCTGTCCTGTATTTATTCACTCTGAATGGCAATCATACTAGTGCCCATATATAGCTTCTGGAACTGCTCCACTAGCACCTTATTTAGCCCATGCTTGGGAAAGAATGCCCATAGCTTCTCTCTATCCATCTTATCATATGTACCCAAAAATCAGATGTATGCCTTCCATATTCTGTGTAATCATGTACAGGCTATCACCTGTTCTATGCCCCTTCAGAACCCATTTTGGAACTCTACTAATTTGCCTGATCCTTCTATTATTGTCCCTAATTGCATCCTTACTAGCCCAGCAAATAACTTATACATGCAACTGTTTATAGCTATTGGTTGGTAGCTATCCAAACTTTCCTTGCCCTTGTCTTGTATGGCATAAATACCTGTGTGATGCCCCAGTCATCCATATCCTTAAGGACAGTTCTCTGCCTTCACTCCCTAGTGCTTTGAGAAACTCATTTGGTACCTTTTCCTCCCCACATGCTTTTCCCAACTTATCTAACTTTACCCTCATAAAGCAAGCCTATCCACCTGATTGTCCGTGGCTTGCTATTAGTCTGTTTGGCCCTTCCACCATCTTTCCACCTGTAGTGGAGAACCCACATCCATATTCCATCAATATCTTCCTAATGCCTTCTTTGCTGGTTATATTCCTGCCATCCTTATCTACTAAGGCTTTTCTACCATCCCCTACCTCCTCATTCCTCCCTCTATGTCTATCCCTGACAGATCTCCAAAATTTCTTGATCACCTGTTTTCCCCATTCATGATTTCTCTCCATTTCCTCCTATCCCCTTCTGCTGTCTTTCTACCCACTACTTCTTTTGTCTCTCTTTCCTTCTGCTGATAGGTGTCCCATGGTTGTCTAATACTTTCCTCATCCCCCTTCTAATAGATTGTATTTGCTTCCTATTAGCTTAACATCTACTTCAATAGACTCCCATGCCTCAGCATCCATCCATGGTCTCTTCCGTTTATTCCCATTTCCTTTATGAAGGAACATTTTTCACCCATGGCCAACAATTACTGTAATGCTAATGTTGTTTTGTTTGTTTGCACAATACTCTGTTATTTCATTTCATTTGATGGGGACACCTCTCAGGGGCTCACATGAATCATGTTCTTCCTGTTCTGTCAGTATACCATAATGTAAAGTAATATGTGATTGGAAGAACTTATCTCATGTATATTATTACAGCATTCTTAGGTTATTTCTCAATATCCCCTATTTTTGGCCAGTGTGTGTATGTCCAGACACAAGATTCAAGATACATACAGAGAGATAAAAGAAGGAGACTCTTACTCTCTGAAGCCAGACTGCACCCTGATAGTAATGTTTATTTACAGTATTTGACAGGGTTATGGTGAATTCACTGGTATGCATTGCACACAGGCGCCTAAATATTAAGGGCGCCAAAGATGTCATGGGAGAAGGAAATATTTTCGTTAGCTCTGGACATCTGTTAGATACTCTGCAGGTTTTTCGTTGTATTCTACATTTTGTGCTGTTAGAGGTGCTGAAAGACATATTAACCCTTATGTCAACAACCAACTTTCACTATGTTATTCAACAACCAGGGTACCTGGGTACCCACCTACTGAATTTATTGAATAACTAATGTTTTTCTTCAAGTTGGCTACTCTTTTGTTGTTGATGATAATTGGAAGCCTGTTTTGTCTTTCTAAGGCATACATAAATTCTAAAAGTCAACATTACTAAGCCATCCTGTACATTTCAATTTGCAACACAAGTATTCACAATGCGTTTTGCATCCAACAGAAAGCCCTCTGATTTCTTTAAAGGGAGATGCAATTTAAATTTAAATGGGCACTCATTGTCCATTGTCTAGAGGGATTATTTAGCTTTCAATTAGGAAGGCCAGGATAATAATGGCGAGCAAGTGAGCTGGTAACAAAGCTGCACAATATAGTATGTTACATTAATGAGTTGGGGGGGGTGAAGCAGTCATAATGGGCTGCACCTTGTGGAGGCTGCTCATGGGTGAGAGGGAGGTAGGAGTGGGGATGTAGGAGGAATGTTTTCCATAGAATCAATGGGAGATGTTTGAAGTGGAGGCAGGCAAGCAGAGTCCTTTGTGATGGGGGGAGTCCCAATCAATTTGAAAGGGAAGTATTACAGGGCTGTGGTTAGGCCAGCTATGCTATATGGATTGGTCCTGGGCATTGAGGAAGAGCCACATAAATGGAATGCAAGTAGCTGAGATGAGATTGCTGCATTACAGGAGTTGGGTGTCAAGAACTGATAGAATTAGCAGAGTATTCTTGAGGTAACCTGGGGTGGGGGACATTGCAGAAAGAATGAGGGAGACTAGATTGAAATGGTATGGACACGTAATGAGAAATGGGGAGGGGAGCTTGTAGGTCCATTATAGGGATGTAAGTGGTTGGAAGCACTCAGGGCAAGGGGAGAGCAAAGCAGATGTGGGAGCAACTTATCTATAAGGAAATGGTAGTGTATGGGGACGTGTTGAGAAATAGGCAGCTGTGGAGGGTTAGATCGTGCAAACCAGACCCTACTACAGGCAGGATAAGGGTTTGATAATGATTCTCCATTGCCCATATTACTGTGTGATCTGAAGGCAATTCCACTAGTGCTCATTGTTTGCATTATGGTAGGGACAAAACACCCATAAAGAAACAGATAAACAAGAAACTCTTGCATGGAATACCAACAACATTTTGTGATAATGGCGAAAATATGTTCACTGTAGCAAAATGTAAAGACTATGGAGTTGTATGGTAATTATTAAATCATCTTAACAGCATAAATTATTTCTGGATAACTATCTTTAATGATTTATATTGAAAATAGCCACTGGGTACCCTGATTGTTGAAATTGCATAGGCAAATTCAAAACACAATTTAAATATGTTATGATGCTTGGAACTCCAAAATTATTACATATAATGAAAGGAAAAAGGTGAAATAGCAATGATCCTGGAGGATATAAGGGTTAAGACAGTACAGAATATGTAAGTTATTAGGGTTCCAGTGAAAGGGTGAATACAGCATGGGAAAACACTGCATGCTTCAACATGCAGGTTGGTTCACTCTAGTACAGTGTTGCCAGATCTGAAGACTAAAAAGTAGCATTGCTGTACACCAAAAGTAGCATTTGTAGACCAAATGAAAATGAATCATTTTGCTACTATGAATTTTATTAATTTTATATTGTTAGGTCTGGTTAGTTGCATTAGCTTTTGGGGGAACTGGTGACAAAGGTGGAGGAAGTGAAGTAATTAGGATCAGTGATCCAGAGGAATGGGGAGATAGATTCAAAAGTTATCCATAAAATCAATGGGGGATGGTTGAAGTGGAGACAGGCAAGTGGGGTCCTGTGTGATAGGAGGGTCCCTATCAAGTAAAAGGGAAGACAGATTCTGCAGTGCAGTGAGAAAGAGCCACAAAAACAGACTGCAAGTAGCCGAGATAAGAATGCTGCAGTACATGAGTAGGGTGTCAAGAGATAATAAAATAAGGAATGGGTGTGGGGGGCATCATGGAAAAAATGAGGAGAGAGAGGTGAGGTGGTATGGACATATAATGAGAAGAGGGGAGGAGGAGCTGGTTAGGTCCATTATAGGAATACAGATGATTGGAACCACTCAGGGCAGGGGAAGATCAAAGCAGACATGAGAGCAGCTTGTCCTTAAGGATCTGGTAGTGTGTGGGGTGGACGAGGACCTGGTGGTGGATTGGTGGGAGTGGCGGGCAAGAATGCATACACTCGATCCTACCACAGACAAGATAGGGGTATTATGATGATGACTGCTTTACACCCTTATATACAGGGTGTTTCTTTTAAAGTAACCAATGCCTTTTTTAAAAACTCTATGAGATGTGGGATAAAATGGTTATGAAAAAGTTATAGTTGATGGGGGGGGACATTCACTTCCTCAAACAGTTCGGAAATTTTGGCAGTAGTTTTTTCAGGACAATGCAAAGTTACATTTTTTTCAATAGATAGGGGTAGTTTTAACTACTGCATCGTATAGCTGGGCTCTGGCTTAATGTATCCCATCCTAGTTCCCTAATCATGGCAGATATGCTCTCCCTGTGAGAAAATCTATTAAGTACAATTCTTGCTGCCCTCCTTTGGATCCTTTCAATCTCCCAAGATAAGTCCTGCTCGAAGGGGAACCAAATTGGACTGCCATACTCCAAAATTGGGCATACTATTGAAATATATTCTGTTTCCTTTACCTCCTTTGTGCTATCCTGAAGGACCCTACTAATCAGACGGAGGAATTGACCAGCCCTTCCAATCACTTTGCCAACATGATCCTTCCAATTACCTTAACTATTTAAGACAATTCCCAGATGTTTATGGGTTACAGCCCTATCAACCCTAACTCCACCTATGTGGTAATCAAAATCAAGTAGCTTTCTAGATCTGGATATTGTAAGGATCCTACACTTCTTCAGGTTTAATGGGAATTCCCATTTTACACACCAATTGTAAATCCTATCTAGATCCTGTTGTAATTGCACACAGGATGATAACCCATCATCTAATACCTGAGCAGCACATGTGTCATCTGCAAATAGTTCAAGGAAGGAATTAATATCAAGCCCCATGTCGTTCACATAGAGAATGTACAACAAAGGACCCAATATATGATACTGCTGGGATGTAATGGACCTTTGGCTGGAAGTGTGTCCCCAGCTGAGTATAAGGGGATAAAGGATCATCCATATAAATTGAAAGAGGTTCGGGCACAGACAGACTCATACTACTGGCCATTTTTGCCAAGGGCCATTCGACAATGGAATGGCCTTGGTGAGGATAAGGTGGAGGGCTTAATCCAAGGAAAACCAACCATAGCTAGTATTGTGTTAGGGGAGGCACCTGAATTATAGATTAGGGTTTTAGGAGTATCAGGTTATCATAAGTAGGATTGAGAGTTAGTCTCTCCACTGCCATATTGGCCAAAAAATTAGTATAGCTCTAAAAAATGTGAAATTTTGATATATCATGTTCCTATACCAAAAATTAAAAATACACCTTCAAAACTGCAGTAATGAGTGTGCACCAATGGCCCAGGGCGACAGAATGTTGTCTCAGGTATGGAGCTCAGCAAATTATTGCTCTTAACCACTAAAACGAATTAGAACGTTTTAGCATAGTAATGTCATAAGAGTATGCAGCTCAGGAAATTGTTGCTCTTAGCTGCTCCAACTAGCTAACTTGGAACACAAATCAAGGTGTCATGATCCACATTAGCTCAATGCTAGGTAGTTGGAGTGGTTAAGTGGCTAAGCTCCATACTGGAGCCATCATTCTGTAGCCCTGGACCATTGGTGCACACCCATTAATGCAGTTTTCAGAGTGTACTTTTTAATTTTAGTTATAGGAACATGATATATCAAAATTTCACATTTTTAAAGAGCTATGCGATACGATAGTTAAAACTACCCTTATCTATTGAAAGAAATGTAACTTTGCATTGTCCTGAAAAAACTACTGCCAAAATTTCTGAACTGTTTCGGGAAGTGAATGTCCCCCTCCAATCAACTACAGTAAAACCCTAATTATCCAGCATCCTTGGGACCAACCATGTGCCAGACAACTGTTTTCTGGATAACTGAAGCACTTGTATATTGAAGGGCAAATCAAATGTACAGTGTATTTTAAAATGGATGAATACCCCTTCCCTGTACTACAAAATGAGCCAAAAATCCACATTTATCTCAACTTTTTTTAAGAACACATCAACAAATGCACCCACTATACATGACTTTTCCACATACAACACAATAGTCTTAAAAATTAGTGTTGAAAGGTTTGAGTACAGGCAAAGTTATTTCTTTGATTCAAAATCACGTCACTTTTGTACAATTTCCCACCTTTTGTCCTCCTTATCATACTGTAACTATTTCATGGTCTTTGAGCATAAAAAAATTATTAGAAAGAGTTTGATACAAAGTTATTGATGATGAGCCTACTCACAGGCAAGGGGATTGAGCTACCTGTTAGGAGGTGCCAGGGTGAACTTTTGGGGGCCATGTTTAAAAAGTATTTTGCAGGGCCTTCTGTAGTAAGAAAACATTTTACATTTTGATACATTTTCATAAAGCTCGTTTATTGGGCCAGGTTGCAGAAAACGCACTGCAGAGAGCATACTGTATATATTTTTTGAAAGATTTGGATAAATTTGAAGTTCTGGCTCAATTTCCAGAAAAATTGATAATGCATTCCGAGTATTAGAAAGCACTATTTGCATTTTGTACATCATTATATAAGAGAAACCCAGTATGTTTAGTACTGTATGTTATTTTATTAATATTAAGAGCAGTCATATATGTGAACACATTATACTGAATCCATATTTTTGGAAACATCTTGAATATCAGTTTGCTTTAATAATTTGAAATGTTTCACTTTTTAAACGTATTGCATTGCAATATAATTGTAAAATGATTCCCACTTGATGTACCATGAATTTTATAATAGTTTGGAAACATTTATTGCCATATTGGAAAGGTAGGCCCAAAGATTTAATGTCTCCCCTATGATGTAAGGATACCATTTCTCATTGCCAGATAAATGGTAATGCCAGATATCTGGATGCCGGATAATGGGGGTTTTACTGTATAACTTTTTCCTAACCATTTTATTCAATATCTCATAGATTTTTTTGAAAAAGGCATTGGTTACTTTAAAAGAAACACCCCCATATAACTATAACAAAGTAGCGTATTACAAATATTTATAGCTCTCAGACAATTGATGGTAGCCCAAAAAGTAGCGTGTTGCCCAATTTGAATTTTTTTGCAGCAAGGAGACTTAAAAAGTAGCCCAATCTGGCAACACTGCTCTAGTAATGCATGAGCTGGTGACAGGAATAGGGGAATGGGCCCTTCTTAAGAATGCATATTTGCTGATGATGTGGCAATGATTGAGGGGTCTATATAGGATGCACAAAATGGGGTCTTAAAATACACATAAGAAGACAGAATACTTCACTTTTAATTGCCAGGGACAAGGCAGTGAGATTCGTTGAGGGGGTGAGGGTATACCACTGGTGCAAGAGTTTCATTATTTATGGTCAGTTTTTCAGAGAAATGGGGAGATAGATTCTGACATGACCCATAGGATTAATGCAGGATGGCTGAAGTGGAGTCCTGTGCGACTGGCAAGTCCAAAAAAGTTAAAAGGGAAAGATTACAGAATGGTCATTATGCCTGCTATGCTGTAAGGGTAAAAATAGGATGTGTGCACTGGGCCTAAATGTTTGATTAAGAAAGGACGGATTAAGGGTCATAGGTGACCTTTTCTAATCAGTCCACCCCTGAGGATATATAACAGTGGAAACATTAGAGGGTTGGACCAGTTGGGGAGTTAACCAAAATACAGTACATGTACATATATTTTCCTGTACTTCCCAAGTGAAAGCTAAATACTTTGTCTTCCTGTTTATCTTTAGCATTCCCTTTTCTAACACTCTGATAATATCGTTTAGACCCTACTCTACTTCTTATCTGCAGCTACTAAACTTTCTGATATCATTGGCAGATGTAATGCACTGCAGGGCCCATTCTCCTACTCCTGTCACCAACTTGTCCATAGCCAGAATGAAAAGGTATATAGACTTGGTGTTGAACTTTGGTGCACCCCAAACTTCACTGTGACGCCCCTAGTAATTCCCTAAGGTGTCTTTACCCTGTCAATGGAACCGCCAAACATATCCTGAACTATTTGAATAAGCCCTTCCTCTACACCCTGTATATCATAATATCTCTGAAACTACCTGTGTGGACACCATTATAAGCCTTCTCCTAGTCAATAAAGATGGTGTGGAGATCTTTCTTTGCTGCCCTATACTTTTCTATTGTAGCAGCTTGCTTGCAGTTGCTGTTTGGTAACCTGAGTTACCATGGCAACTGGAAGATTGCAGAGAGATTCAATTCATTTGCATTATGGGAGTTGGTTCTCTATCATGATGCATGAGAGGTTGTTGCACATGCATGAGTTCATTTATTCAAATTGAAAATTTTAAATTATAAATTAGAAAAGGCAGTTCATTGCTTTTATTCAAGGTAGCTGCATCTCTCTCGAACTCCTGCTGAATACCCTTTTACCTGCAACGTCTTTGTATTGGTTATTGTTTCTTGTTCACTAGTTCATAGTTTAGGATTAAAAACCTTCTCAATTGATACAAGACCAAAGTGAAGGTGAGATTAATTTATCATGCAAATTTAGAAGAATATGCTACAATTTGGATCTCACCTTCACTTTCGTCTTGTATCAATTGAGAAGGTTTTTAATCCTAAACTATGAACTAGTGAACAAGAAACAATAACCAATACAAAGACGTTTCAGGTAAAAGGGTATTCAGCAGGAGTGTGAATCTCTCTGCAAACTTCCAGTTGTAATGGTAATGCAGGTTACCAAACAGCAACTACAAGCAAGCTGCTACACTACCCCCCTGTAAGACGTTTAGCAGTTAAATAAATGGAAATGAACTCGATGTTGTGCTGCAAGTGAGTGTCACTATTGAAGAACGGAAGGACTGCCACATCAGGTGAAACTGCCTTGTCAGGAGAAACTGTCACAACAGGCTGCATCATCAGAAGGTGGATCCAAAGCCGACATGTATGTAGGATCATCAATGGTAGCCAGGGAATGAAAGCAGGCTTTAGCCTATCTAAAGATACCGTGTCTTTTTGTCCATTGATATAAAGCATGAAGTATTGATCATGCTGCTGGATTATCAGAAAAGGACCTTCGTATGGTGCCTGCAGTGGATACCCATGAGCTCCTCTTTGAACAAAAGCATGGGTAGCATCCCTCATTGTTGGAAAGTCAAAAATTGATTGAGATTTTGACCATTGTGGTGGTCAGTGTTACAGAGCATTCATGAACGTGTGTAAATGATGAAGATCCATTGGCAACACACTACTTTCAGCCTCAAAGAAATCACTGGGAAGACGGAGGGTAGTCCCATACAATGCTTCAGCTGGCATGGCCAAGAGATCATCCTTAACAGAGGAGATGATCCAAGAAGGATCATGGGGACATGATCGCTCCAATGTAAAGGATCTTCTACTGCCTGAAGAGATGTCTTCAGTTGTCAATAAAGTGCTCTAAATGATCCAAGAAGGATCATGGGGACATGATCGCTCCAATGTAAAGGATCTTCTACTGCCTGAAGAGATGTCTTCAGTTGTCAATAAAGTGCTCTACCAATCTGTTAGAAGCTAGATGGTAGGAGGCTGTTCAGATGTGACAAATCCGAAATTTTCTGCAGAGCTGCTTGAACAACACAGAGTCACACTGTTTACCACAGTCGGTAGTGATAGTGGATGGCACTCTGAAATGGGAGATCCAATGAGTAACTAAAGCACTTTCCACCGTTAGAGCTGTTGCATCCACCACTGGGATTGCCTCTGACCACCTTGAAAATCGATCCACATGTCAACAGATAACAGTTACCATAGGAAGGTGGAAGCGGCCCGACCAAATCGATATGAATATGATCAAAACGTGTTGCCACTGGTGTCGAAGTACCCAAAGGTAATGATGGGCAATGCTGGATCTTGCTGAATTGACAGTGACTTGGACAAGCTTGCATCCACCGAGCAATATCCATGTTCATCCCAGGCCAAACATATCAATCCACTATGAGGCACTGTGAAGCCATAATGTTGTTGGATGTAACGCTGCTGGAAGAAGTGGTTGAGGGTGTAATAAGGAAACCTCAGAGAGAACACTAGTCAGTGATACTGGAACTGGAGTAGGTTGCAGAACTATTGCATCTGGATTATCAAGAAGATTCTGAATCTTAGGATCCTCTTCCTGAGCCTCGTGAAGTCACTCTGCCTATATCAGGTCAGATGAGTGCACCACAGAGTTGTGATGTGCCTGGGAGACTGCATCTGCAAATATTGGCGATCCTTGAATATTGGGGATGTTTGATGTAAAAGTAGATATAAAATCAAGGTGCTGAGCCTGTCATGACAAGTGTTGGTCCAGTGAGAAGGACAGGGCAAAGGTAAGCAGTTTATGGTCAGTGAACACAATAAAGTGTCGACCCTCAGTGAAATAGCAAAAATGTCAAATTGCTGTGTTTCACGTGGCCAGAATTTCCTTGAAAAGAAACTCAATGACCACCACTGACCTTCATTATGTTGTTGGAGGACCGCCCCTGCAGCAACATCAGAAGCGTCAATAAACATAGCTACCAGGACATCTAGATCTAAGCTGGTATGAATGAGCATAGTCACCTCCATCAAGGCCGCTTTGACATGCCAAAAAGCCTCTTTCTTTTCACTGGTCGAATGCAGCATGGTGATTTTATGTGCTTTTCCTGCAAGGAGATTGTACATTGGTCGTAACATTGTGGCACAGTTAGGAGCAAAGCGGTGGAAGAAATTCACTAGGCTGAGAAATTGCCTAACAGCATGGTGAGATTCTGGTTTCAGAAATTGCTGGATGGCCTGCACCTTTTCAGACATAGGAGAGATATCCTGAGATGTAATGTGATGACCTAGAAAGTCTAGGGAACACTTCCCAAACTGACGTGTACTAAGATTGATTGTTAGGCAAAATTTCCACAGATGCATGAATACCTGCCAAAGGTGTTGCTGGTGCTTGTCCCTACTAGTCACAAGGATATTGTCATGGTAAACAAAGAGAAATGGGAGACTCCCCAATACATGATCAATAAACTGTTGAAAAGTCTGTACTGCACTGCACAGACCAAATGGCATACAGACACACTCATACTGGGTGAAGGGCCTACACAGCTGTCTTTGCAATATCCTCTTCAGTGATATGCTTTCACAGATCTGGTGTTTTTAAAAAATACCTGGGCACCATGGAGTTGCGAGTTGAACTCCATGAGGTGTGGGATAGGATAGCAATCAGGTACTGTTTGAGTATTTAGGGTGCTAAAGTCTCCCACTACTTGCAACGAAGTATCCTTAGGGACCATGTGGATTGGACTAGCCCAAGGAATGGAAGAGAAGTGGATGTATCCCAATTTTGAGCAGATGCTTAAAGCCTTCCTTAGCAATTCAAAATTTTTCTGTACTGGTGAACCCTCAAGCGTGATGATATGGCACGGAATCTGATGTGCTACCAGTACTGATGCAGGATGGGGCACTACGACGTCCTGAAACTGCGATAAAAGTGTCTTACACTGGCCACCAATGTCCAGTGCAATGTTGGAAAGTGGGAACTGTGAAGACTGATGCACCAGCACTCCTGATATTATCAAACCAGTCCTTTGATCGAGGAGTCACTGCCTTCTCATGTCCACCTTCAGGCCAAAGGTAGAGAAAATTGGCCCCAAGGATGGCATGGGACACATTGGCCACAATGAAGTCCCACTTGAAAACATGGCACAAGCCCAAATCTACAGTTGAGTGCTGTGTACCATAGGTCGCTATCGCTGAATTGGCTAAAATGAATTGAATCTCTCTGCAAGCTACCAGTTGCCATGGTAATGCAGGTTACCAAACAGCAACTGCAAGCTGCTACATTATCATCAGTCTCAGAATTAAGAGTGGCTCCATTGTGGACCTACCAGGCATAAATGCAAACTGATTACCATTGAAACTAGTCCTATCCCACAGGCCATATTTTATTGCTCTCCCAGAGCTTCATGGAATGACTCATTAGCTTATGACTGTACTTGCAGATGACATTCTATCTCCCATAGCTATCCTAATGAAACGTTTCACCAGCCAGTGCCATCCCTGGGCTACACCACAGTTCAATGGGGATTCTGTCTGAGCCTACAGCTTATGACCTTTCATTTTCCTAAGTGCCCTGACTACCTCCTCTGTTACACTGCCCACCACCCCTGAAGATATGGGATGGGTGTCAATGTTGTCCTCTCCCCTTACATCTTTCAAGAGGTTGTGGAAAAACTCTTCTGTCACCCTCCTTACTTCAGATGGGGAAACAGGACACTACCTTTGATATCCTTTAATGTGATGGCTAGGGGTATGGCTTTAGCTGCCCTAGTTCAAGCACTGGCTTAAAGCTTGAGCTAACTTGAGTTAACTTTCCCCTTCCTTTATCTCTAATTGAGAATAGAGGGCCTCATACTCCTGGTGTTTGGCCAGGGGAATGATACTCCTAGTGGTGGTTTTGACCTGCCTATGTTGTATTATTTTAGACACCTGGTCCCCTTTCATCCTCCTGCTCTGGAACGAAGACCTCCATGCAGCCCTGTGATTATTGAGCCTATTCTTGGGTTCAGCAAGTGTTTTCTCACAAATTTAAAGATGCCAAGGAGGCAATCTTTGACCCTATTGCCCCTCTCTCTACATTTTGGGCGTTTGTGTGTCAGGTGTTCATTTCCAAGCTTGAAGTCTCTCCCTGCATTGAAAATCAGATTCTTGAGGGCCTTGTAAACCCTCTTCCTTTGTCACCTGCAGCGATTTGCAACTATCCACGGCCTTCCCCTGATGGTGTCCCTGCTTTTCTAGTTGAAGCTGTGGACCTCACCAATTTGCATATTCTTGCATTACCTGTGCTGTGGTAACAGCTGCTGCACACCCTGTATGAGAAACATGCAATCATCCAGGGTGTGCATGGTTTGCTTCATATGATCTATAGCAGGGGTGGCCAACTTTTATGTACATAAGATCTATTTTTTATTTTAAAAAAGTGTCGTGATCACCTTTTAATGCTAAAACTGTGTCATGATCGACTTGCTGTCATAGGCATAGTCAAAGTGGGGAGAGGGAGGTTTGATACTGGACCTACCTTGGTCCAGTATCGAACCTAGAACCACTGACACACCTAGAAACACTGAGCCACTTCATCACTGAGGCAGGTGTTAAGTCAACACATTGTTAGTGACCAACCAAAATTAGCTTCACGATCGACCAGTCAATCACAATCAACTTGTTGGCCACCCCTGATCTATAGCCAGGGCAATACAGTGATTTTCTTGTTTGTCCAGGGGCTTGTCATCATCACCAGCAATGAGAGGGCAGATGCCCATGCTCATCAAATCCCCCACCTGCCTTAAGAGGTAGTATCTGATGTCCCTCCCACTGATGCTCTGCCAATCTTCTGGCAGGCCGTTCACGTTTTGTGGCAATGGTTTGTGAAGACCACAAACAAACTGCATGAATAAGGACGCCCTTGAACATTGGGCATCTTCAGGCTGGCTATTACAAAGGGAGGAAATTGCTCTTGCCTGGCTGGAGATTGGTCTCACCTTCCTTATCCACTCCTACCTACTGTGGGGTGAGGAGGCCCATGGTATTACTGCTGCTTCGAGACTAACAGTGGCACATATTTTTAGTCACTGTGTGAGATACAGTGAGCTCCGCCACTGACTAGGAGTCAGTTCAGAGCTCTCTACCTTCCTTAGGGACCCCCATGGAGTTGAGAACTCCCTCATATTCCTGAAAGAGGTTGACCTGTTTCAGAAATGTTAGACATTTTATCTGTCCATTATTTGAATATTGTTTAATTATTGGGCTTTTGCCTTTTCATTGACTATCATTTACTAATTAGCCTTTTGTCTTTTATTTGACTATTCATATTTCTTAACCCTTAACCATTTATCTTTATTGGTCTTTTGACTATTGTTATTTATTGGTCTTTTGACTATTGTTATTTATTGGTCTTTTGACTATTGTTATTTATTGGTCTTTTGACTATTGTTATTTATTGGTCTTTTGAATTATAAGTGTTGCCATGATGGGTTGGCACATTAAACATTAAACTATTGTTACTTGTTAAAATCATTTTCTTAGAGTAGTGTCCCTGCAGTCTCTGCATCAGAATTATCCACTGGAAGGGGCTGTAATGACCTTGTAGTTGAAGAGCCCTAAAACACCAACGACCCAAAATGACATGGGCCTGAAATTGGTGAGAAGGCCAATGTCCTTCCCAGGTTTGAAGAATGGGATGATGATAGTCACCTGCCACCAGTGGAGACTTCATATTGCTGCCAACTAACATTAAAACCCTCCAAGAGGTAGTAAAAACCTTTCTGTAGTAGGTGCTACAGCAGTTGATAAAGGATATTATGAGGACCAGAGGTGTATCCCCAGCCCTAGCTTAGGCTTCCCACAGCTGCCAAGGGGTAAATTACTGTTATTCCACTTGGCACCACATTCAGAGAAGTTAAGTAAAATCGTTAAGTAAAAGCTGCCATATACTGATGGGAACTGGAGATGCTATCACAGCATCTACTCTTTGGGGCATACTGTCCCCAAGGTTTTGATATGTTGTGATGGATAATTTATGCTACTCTGCCATAAGTGTCTTGGACAGTTTGGTCACAGATGTCAGGTGTTCTGCACAAGTGCACAATCAATGTTCCAACACATCCTACAGATGTTCAATGGGGTTCAGATTGGGACTCTGTGCAGGGCAGTCAAGTCCTTGAACCCCCATTTCATCAAACCATGTGCCTACAGCCTGTGCTTTATGGCAAGGTGCATTATTGTGCTGAAACAGAAAAGGGCCATTGCCAAAGTTCTGCCAGAGAGATGGGAGTGCTGCATTGTCCACAATGTACAGGTAATGCTCTGCATTTAGATGTCCATGCACAGAAACGATTGCACCCAACCCATACCACAAGAAGCACCCCCCACACCATCACTGACCCTCTGTTTAACTTCACTATGGACACAACACAACTTGGAAGATAACATTTGCCAAATACATCTGATTGCCAGATGGTGTAGCAGGACTCATCACTCTTTGCACCATTGCAATCTCCTTGCTGCATTGCTGGTACTGATGTGAGACGTGGGGGCTGCTGCTCTGCCATAAATACCCTTTGCATGCAGTTCTCTGCGAACAGGAAGGGTGCTCACAATTGTTCCTGTTGACTATGAATGATCTTGTCAGTTCATCAAGTGATGTGTGATGGTTTGCAGTGACCATTATATGAAGATCTCTTTGTTGTCTAGCCGACATGATCTTGGGTATTTGAGTCCTAGGTGGAACACTTGTGGTGCCTTTCTCTTTCCAGGCCCAGATGACGTTGTGAACGGTCGATTTTGGGATGTTTAGGAGGGTTGACGTCTCCCTAACAGTTTTGCCTGCAAAATGGCACCTGACAATTGTACCTCTTTGGAAGTCTGAAAGCTCTTTTCTTTCAGATATTCTTTCAGCATTCACAGAAGTATCTTCTCATAATAGTGTTCTCTGTTATATAGTGCTGGGAGGAATGCCACTTATGATGTTTGTGAAGGAATGTCACATTTTCATGCAAATAAGGGTTTCCCATGACTTTTGATATGGCAGTATATATATATATATATATCATTACTTAGAAAAATCATTACTTAGAAACTAGTAATGATTAGCAACTGAATTTATTAATTTGAGTTTTTGTGATGATGAAACACTGGAGATCATTGGATCATGTATTTGTAGCAATTTAAAAACAGAAAGTAATAGCTTAGAAATTAGCAATGATTAGCAACTGCAATTCTTAATATGAGATTTTGTGATGATCCAACAATAGAGATCATTGATTCATTTATATGCAACAATTTAAAAACGGAAATTATGTGTTGAGGAATTTGTAATGATTTAAAAACGGAAATTGTTAGCTTAGAAATTAGTAACAATTCAGCAACGGATATGAGTTCAAGACCCTATGATGTTCCAACCATAGTGCTCATTAGTTTATAAATTTGTAACGATTCACAATTGAATTTATTAGTCATGAATTCATAATGATTTAGCTCTGAGAAAACATTTGTTTATAAATTTGATATCTGTCAATTAAGGGGAATTAAAACAATTATGAAATTTGTATTAATAAACATTGGATGAGTAAAGGCTATTAGTAGTTTTTTTAGTTTTGTATTAATATCACATGAAGGACCCGCTGCAGTGGCATAATGGTTAGCATGCTCAGCAACTACGCCAGTAGGTCTGCTTCTGTGGTGGGTCGGCTTCTTCTTTTGGGCGAGAGAGAAGCTGCGAGTGTGACTTCTTCCAAATGAGAAGTAAAACCAAGGTCTCGTGTGGGTGTATGATGGCACTTGCTCTACTATGCAACGGGTAGATGAGGCAAAATTTTAGGAGTAGGAGCTCGCCCCCTGGCGTCGGTAGCATTCCCAACGAACACTTGACCGACGATAAATAACCGTAGGGGTGCATCTTTGGCTGCCTACCGGCTGCAGAAAAACTAAGACCAATATATCACCCTGTGTCCATTCAGAGGGACAAATGAGAGACCTGACCCTGCCATAGGTGTGAAAAAGTTTAGGAGTTGCTTTTAGTAACCTTCAAGAGCTTGCATGGGTGGCAAATTGGCCGCCAAATTAAATAAAATTTTGTGCCTGAATAAATGATTGGGACCACCTAGTATTCTCAAGTTGTATATTTGGTCACAACTTGCAATTAAAATTTTTTTTCCAACTTATGTCATTTTGGAGCAATTCGTTTTCAAAGTAGCTGGGGTTGTGGAGGATTACACAAACGGCCATTCTGCTGCCTCACAACTTCATAGGAAAGTGGTTCCCCATAGCAGGATTTTTGGGGCTCCATGGCACAAAGCACTGCAGATCCATGGTCCGACTATCAGGGTCCCACTATTGGGGTTTGACCATCGTGGTCCAACTAGCAGGGGCCCACTGCCAGAGTCCCAGTATCAGTGCCCAAGTATCAGGGTCCAACTATCATGGTCCCAGTATCAGGGCCCAAGTATCAGGGTCCAACTATCATGGTCCCAGTATCATTTTCTCAGTATCAGAGTGAAGGTATCAAGGTCCCAGTATCATTGTGCCAGGATTAGGGTCCCAGAATCAGGGTCCCACTATCAGGGTCCTACTATCATGGTCCCACTATCATAGTCGTAGGGTCAGAGTCCAAGTATCAGGGTCCCAGTGTCAGGGCCCGAGTATCAGGGTCTGAGTATCAGGGTTAAGATATCATGGTCCCAGTATCAAGGTACCAGAATCAGGGTCACACTAGGTCACATCTAGTTTAGTTTCTCATTTAATTCCGTTTATATCTGTTTAATTAACTAGATTTGTCATGATGCTTTCTATAAACATCTAGTAAACTGCCATATGCAAAGAAAAATGAGAGGCAGATAGTTTGCTGCCGTGAGCGCTTGAAGGTTAATATCACAGGAGTTGACCATTAAATGTAGCCAGTTAAAAAATATTAATAAAGAATTAATATTCACAGAATTTTTTTTACAATTAAAAGATTGTCTTAAATAAAATGTAAAAATAGTAAATTAACTGAGATACATTAATATTAAAAAAATTTTCTTAATTTGAAATCAAACCCACCATACAAAAGTATATAACGCCCACATTGGCTCAGAACCTCAAGTAGGGATGCATATTAACAATACATTATTAACATATTAAATGTGTGTCACTTACATGATGGCTTTCTAATTTTTCATCCCATCGTGCTTTTGGAATTCTTCTATAACCAAAGGAAATTTGGACTTAGGATGAGACTTTTTCCAATCATCTCAATTATCATTTAATTCCCTTTATGCTTATTATGAGTATATCAATGACAGTTCTAGTGTGCTTGTACAAATCAAATCACATTAGAGGAAGAAGAAGGTAGAAGAAGGGTTCGCTCAAATAGTCCAAGATTTGTATGAAAGCTAAATAGCTAGGGTAAGGACACCTTTGGGGTATACTGGGGGCTTCCCAGTAAAAGTTGGGGTGCATCAAGACTCAGCATTTAGTCGATACCTTTTGTTTTATACCCATGGGCCCCTCACTGCTTGATATGTTTACAACTACTCATTGTTTACAACTATGCAATGTTTACAACTACTACCAAAGCAACAATACTTCCAATAATTTCAACTCTGCTTCTCCTCTCCCAAACTTCTATCACTATTCTCCTCAACTTCAACAATAACTACTCCTCTCATTTTTCTTTTCACTCATTATATTACTCTGACTCTCATTAGTCACAATTCTCTCCATACTCTCAGTAGTACAACTGCTATAGAGTTTTTCAGATATATTTATAATTTTTTGTATAAATGGGGTGATTTCTCAGGTGATGAATTCTGTACTTTTCCATTGGCTCAGTACAGTGGTGTGATTTTGGTCTTCAATAAAATTTTATTATAGTTTCCACTGTGTCATCCTCTAAAAGGTGTTACAAGTTCAGGGTTAGTTTTTAAGTAGTTTATTTTCCTATTCCTTTATTTAATTCAAGCAACAGTTCAAGGTTGGGTTCAAGTGGTGTTTTCAACTTTTATAGAAATTGGTGCAACAGCTCAGGGTTGGTTTTCAAGTGTGTTATTTTTTTATATTTTTTATTTTTAAGTGATTTGTAGCCCTTACTAGCTGTTACTAGGCCCTTCTTTGCTGTTGGAAAAGGACTTCATTCTAACAAATTCCAAGAAAAACTTTCTATATTTATGTCAGCTAGTTCACAATTTAATCACATTCACTTCATATACCTCCAATTTAATTTATGAACGTTACCACATTATAAAGAAAATTCTATCATTAACTATTATTTAACAACGTTTTTAAAAATATGGATTGCTTTATCTGTAACTAATATTCCCCAACAAAGTTTTTCAAAATGTTAATTGCTTTTCTGAATTTAAATTTCTTATGGAAAACATTAAGAGCTATTTCAACCTTATCTGGCATGACTGAGGGTCTTTACTTGATTGGAGGCACTTCTATCCTTGCTGTGCTTTTTTGGTTCCTCTGGTGAGTCTTCTATGATCCTTGTGGTTCTTGGTTCGTGTTGAATGTCTATTCAATAGTGGATCTTCTGTGGCATTGTTGCTTCAGAGTTGGAACACAATTGTAGCAACTGGTGGTTATTGAATCTCTGCCTCTCTCTGTCTCCCCATCTCTCTGTCTCTCTCTGTCTCTCTCTGTCTCTTTCCCTCTCTCTCTTTCTCAATCTCTCTGTCTCTCCATCCCTCTCCCTCCCTCTCCCCCTCTCCCTCCCTAGCTCTCCTGGGAACTTCCAGCCATTGGGTGTTATATGTCAGCACTGTAAAGTCAGCTGCTGTGTCATTTGTCTTCAGCCAGATAGCTGGTTGGTACAGGGTGTATACTGGCAGTACCCACTTTGCCATCAGCATCAGTGTGAAAATGAGCTGCTCCCCCAGCACCCTCCATTGTGGTGTCTATAACATGCAAACAGAGAGGAGTTTGCCAGACAAACTGTTGGTAATGGAGTCACTAACTTTATGTGTCATTTCACTTAAGAAGTAGTAGAAATGCCTAGAGCTCATGTAACACCACAAGATTGGGGGTAGCACTTTATTTCTTTGGGCATATCAGTTCTCTTCTCATCACTGATGTTAAGAAGTGCAACTCCAGCTAGTTCTTACAAGGGCAGCTGGTTCAAAAACTGTGTACTGCTAATAAAACCCAATAATCATCACATTAGTGTAGCATCTGTTTGGTCTCTGCACTCGAACTATGTAGTGGATGGGGCTCTAATAACGTTGTAGTTGAAGGCCCACAAAACACAAGCACTGGTCTTGTGGTGGACTGTGAAGGTTATACATCTTTGTATTTCCCTAAATTCCCTTTTTCTGCCAAGTTAGTCTCATTTCCCTGCTTAGTCTGTCACTAATGTTAGCTATATAATAATTTAAGCAACAAATGTATACATAATATATTACTTCAAAGAAAAGAATTAAAGTTAACGTTATTATTGGTTACATAAGTTATATAATTAACATAAGTTAAATCATTAGCATGTAGTTAATCTAATATAGTGGTAAATGCATATAAGGCTTTATATAAAGCTTATTAATTTCAAACAGAAAATGATTAAGAGGGTTTATAATAAGTCCATTAGCTAAGTATACATGGATGCATTACACATAAAATTGCTTTTGCAATAAAAAGCTAAATAATAAAAGAGACTTTCATGCTTAACTGAATCTTCCTTGGAGTATTCTTTATGGGTGCAGATTTTAGCTGGACATCTTCTTGGTGGTGTCTATCCTTCCTTTTCATCTTCTAGAGGTTGCAGCTCTGCTGCCTTGAATTGTACTCTCTGCCTGTCAGTACTCTCCTGGAGGACTCTGAGCTGTTGTCTTTGGATGATCCTTGCATCTCCTTTTATACTTCTTCTTGACGTAATAAACCAAAGTGAATCATCCTGACAGATGGTTTTGCAATTAAGAGGTGCCTCACTGAAGTTAAATATAGTTTTAAAGTAGCTGGAGTTTTCCATTGGCTACTAAGTTAAATTTAGTTTTCTAAAAAAAAATCAGTAGTTGTTTTTCTTATCTGTTATTTCCTTTTATGGTCTTCTGAAAAAGAAGAGGGAAGGAGAACTTCTGAGAGTTTGGAAAGTTGATAATCCTGACAGATGGTTTTCTAATAAAAAAAGGTGTTTCATCCAAAGATTAGGGAGATTGAGCATACAGTTACCGATAACCATTTGTCCGATAAGCAGACGAAATTTAAGGTGCACATGCTCCATAAAGAAAATTAATTGTTCGGAGCATGCATAACTTAAGTGTCGTCTGCTTATGGGACAAATGGTTATCGGTAACTGTACGCTCAATCTCCCTAATATCAACCAGGTTAAATATAGTCTTTTTAATAGTGATAGTCATTTTTTCGATTTATTGATATCTTTAAAAAAGAAGAGAAGTGGGACAGTTTTTACTATTTAAAGGGCTTGGGTCATTTTCTTTTGGTGATTTGAAGAGACTGCACAGATGCTACACTAATGCAGGGATTTCTAGGTATTAGCAGTACCCACCTTTAACCAAGTGGCCATCCCATGACTTTTGATAGGGTAGTGTATATACATATATAATTGAGAATTCTTATCTTATATCTTCTGTTGGAGGCACTTCTGTTGTTTAGGGGTCCTGGTGAGGCTTCCCAAGTCCTTGGGGTACTTGGTTCCAGTCAAAACACTCCTCCAGTGATGGATCCTTGGCTGTTTTCATTCTTGAGGATCTGTCCTCCATCTCAGCACTCTTTCCTTCTGGTCTCCTTCACAGCTCTCTCTTCTTCTTTGTCTGCCCTTCATCTCTCTGCACCTTCCTTTATGCCCTTGCTTTTTTTCCAAAAAAGGAAGTTTGTGTTTTGAAGTGGAATTCTGCAGCTGTCTGTCATCTTGAGATCATTCTACATTGAAAATGATCTTTATCCGAAAATAAAGTTCCTTTTGAAAATATTAATTTTATAAGGTTTTAATTGAGGACAATATTAAGAATGAAGATCCATTTTGAATGAAGTTTCATAAAATAAATATTTCTTTGTATGGAAGTCTAAATTAAAATTGAAGACTTCGAGATGTTCTTTTAATCGAAATTAAGATCTCTTTTTATTGGTGGGAATTTTTTATGCTAGAATTTTGATGATGCAGTTGACAAATATATATTCTAACAAATTTCTTCCTTAATTATAAAGAATAGTAGAAAGTGGTGAACAAAAAATTAGAAAGTCAAAGTCAAAAAAATCTGAGGAGTTTCTCCTACAAAGCCCTCCTTAGCGATGAATCAGAAGATGGACCCAAGCAATCATGCTCTTAAGTGTTGTTGGGGCCATACCATGGTCCTTCTGGCAGAGTGGTATCTTGACTAAGTTGTCATCTCTGGCGGTGGGGCTCTCCCAATCCAATGCCAATATGGGCTTGGTTTTTTAGTACTAATGTATCCCTTATCTCTATCCCTTTCATGAATTGTTTTTTATTTGCTCATAGATTTAACCCTTTGTAACTTAAAAAGAGTATTTTTTAATGAAAAAAAGAAAAGAATTTCTTGGTTGCTTACTTTTAACGGTGGCAATCCTGGATATCTTCTGTGAAGATGTGGCTTTTCCATAGAAAACAGAGTACTTAGCTTTCAGTTGGAGCGACCAGGATCAAGGGGGTGTAGTTCATTGTGGAAATGAGGTGCTACCAGCATTGAAAGAGTTTAGATATCTAGGATCAGTGATTCAGATCGATGGGGAGATCTACTCCGACGTTACCCACAGAATCAATTCTGGATGGCTAAAGTGGAGACAGGCAAGTGGTGTGCTATGTGACCACAGAGTCCTAATAAAGTTGAAAGGTAAGGTTTACAAAACTGTAGTTAGGCCCACTATGCTGTATGGATCAGAGTGCTGGGCAGTGAGGAAGAACCATGAGAGGAGAATGCTAGGGGCCGAGATGTGAATGCTACGTTTCATGAGTGGAGTGTCACGTGCTGATGGAGTCTGCAATGAGTATGTTAGAGGCAGCTTTGGGGTGGGAGACATTGCAGAAAGGATGAGAGAAAATAGGTAGAAGTGGTATTGGCATGTGATGCAAAGGGGAGGAGGAGCTCATGCAGTACATTATGAAGCAGCAGGTGGTGGGTGACATCAGGAGTAGAGGGAGACCCAAGCAGATGTGGGAGAAGGTGGGGGATAGATGGGAATGGAGGATTAGAACCTGCAGACCAGACCCAGCCATAGGCAGGATAATTCATAAAAATTATTTTTATAAAATTATATGGTAAGTCCTCAACTTACCCGATTAATTGGTTCCAGAGGTTTTCACGTAAGGCAAAAAATCGCGTAAGTCGAGGAAAGCACTATATTTAGCATTTTTGACAAAAATATTTTAGTTTTAAACGTTAGGTGAAAGTCAACTAGCTCTATCTAGATAACCGAAGAAAATATTATTTATTGCACATATTTATTGGACATATTGCACATAACAATCTGCATAAATACTGTATTTATAGACGAACTACTTAAAGTATTGGACCAGTGTTAATTGTCTTTTAGTCCTGTGTGATAGGAGGGTCCCAATGAAGGTGAAAGGGAAGTTCCATAGGGCAGTGGTTAGGACAGCTATGCTATATGGATCAGAGTGTTGGGCAGTGAGAATGTGCCATGCCAATAGAATGCAAGTAGCCGAGATGGGAATTTGAGTATATGAGTGGGGTGTCGAGAGCTGATAGTATTAGGAATGAGTGTATTAGAGGTACCTTCGGGGTGGTTGACATTACAGAAAGCAAAGCACACAACTGAGTTACCCCACCACCACAGTGTCACATCTATGGCTAGGTGCTCACTATAGTCCAGACTGTCTGATGGCAGTCAGTGTGCTCAGCTCAGGCAATGAAAATCAATGGGTAGCAAGGCGGCTAGTAGTGAAAACTGATTAACAATTATGTACATAGTACTTAGACTGTCGTCAAACAGTCCTGACTATACAGTGTGTGCCTGGCCTAAAATTTTTTTTTAAAAAAAATCGCATTAGTCCGAAATCACGAAAGTCAAAATCGCATAAGTTGAGGACTTATTGTACAGTAAAGTTGTTAATATGTTATATCTACCCCCCTTTTTTCTTAATACCTCCCAAACTACCTGCCGTGGGACACTCACAGGCCTACTCCAGGTCAACAAAGACATCATGGAGAGCTTTCTTTCCTGCTCTATATTTCTCTATCATCTGCCTCAGGATGAAGATTGGTTCCATTGTGGACCTCCCTGGCATAAACCCAAACTGGTTTCCCTGGACACTAGTTCTAACCCTGAGGTGACATTCCAATACTCTCTCCCAGAGTTTCATGGAGTGGTTCATTAGCTTTATACCTCTGAAGTTACCACAATCCTGGACATTCCCTTTGCCCTTGTAGAGTGATACTATCCAACTCTCATGCCATTCTGATGGCATTCTGTCTCCTCTAGCTATCCTACTGAAGAGTTTCCCTAGCCACATCGTACCTGTGCTCCCTAGGTTATGACACATTTGGATGGGGATGCCATCTGGGCCTACAGCTTTTCGACCTTTCATCTTCCTTAGTGCCCTGGCTACTTCCTCCTCTGCTACACAGTCCACCACCCCTTTTGATGCTGGATGGGTAGCAGGGACCTCACCTTTCTCTATAGCATTCAAGAGAGTTTGAAAGTACTCTTCCCACCTCCTCTTACCTATGGTGGGGAGAGCAGGACCCTACCTTCACTATCCTTTACTGTTCACTATCCTTAACAATATTAATAATTGAGGGAAACATTTTTGGATGAGCAACACGTCTTTTTATAAAAGGGGGGGGGGGTATTTTTTGTGGAATGTCCCATGTTTAGTTCTGAAAAATATGGTCACCCTATAAAATTTATAATGCAAATAACATTAGACTATTTTTCAAGACTATTTTTCACTGGTATGGCCAATAGGGAAGTACTGTAGTCAAATTTGGTTTCCCTTTAGGCAGGGGTTATCTTGGGAAATTGAAATGATACAAAGGAGGGCTGCAAGAATTGTGCTGCATCACTTCTCTCAAAGGTTGAGTGTCTCCAATATGATAACGGAATTAGGGTGGGACTCAATACATCAGAAGCAGGTATCTGACAGCATTAAGCTTTTTCACAGACTGTTGTGAAAAGTGTACCCTGGGTGGCAGCTTATCCCTGGTAGACTATATGGGAGAAAGGATCATCCCTTCAAACTGAAGAAGGTTGGGGCACGAACAGACTTGTATTACTGGTCTTTCTTCCAAGTGTCCTTCGACAATGGAATTCTCTCAGTGAAGATAATGTGAGGAAGTTTCTTCAAGAATGTGCCATTATAGCAGGTATGCAATATTTGGCAGAGTAAATGTTATGCTTCAGGTTCCTTGGGGGTTCAATGGGTTATAAATTATTATTCAATGGGTTATCAATGGTCTCACCACTTACAATTTGGCCTATCAGGACTTCTTGCAGTGTATTCAATTAGATTAGAAAATAACACACAATAACAACATTTCATGAAATACAATCATTTTTATGAAGTGGTAGAATTTAGCGTGATGTACTACCAAGTGGTACGTGATCCAAAAATGGTTGGGAAACGCTGCTCTAAGACATAACAGACAGCAACAAAACCCAAGACTGGTAGTCTGGCTGGATGAAACCTGGTCAAAAAAGTGGATGGATACCACACAGGAGAGTCCCTATGGTGTGGCAGTCCCAGCTTTCAAGGGGTAAAAGGCTCATTGTAGTGCATGGTGGTACAAAGGTGGGGTTCATCTAAGGTACTGACTTAATATTTACATCAAAAATAAAAAGTGGTGACTATCATGATGAAATGAATGAAGCCAATTTCAAGCAATGGTTTACTTCTAAACTCCTAGACAACCCTAACTTCCCTCACAACTCAATAATTGTTATAGACAATGCTCCTTACCACTGTGATCTGGTGGATAAAGCTCCAACATCAAATTTCAAAAAACAAGACATTCTAGAGTGGCTGGCAAAACATGGTTTTGAGGAAGACAGAAACTACCTAAAACATGAACTGCTACTCAAAGTAAAAACAATTTCCAGTGGTAGGAAGAAATTGTAATAGATGAAGCTGCCAAAGAAGGAGGGCACACTGTTCTAAGACTTCCTCCTTACCACTGTGATTTAAATCCAGTTGAGCTTGTGTGGGCAAATGTTAAATCATATGTGGCAAGCCATAATACGAAATTTATCCCTGAAAGTGTGTCTGAATTGTGGAAAGAAGCCATTTTACAAGTTAGCCCACAAAATTGGAAAGACTGTGTAAAGAAAACAATGGTAATTGCAGAAAATATTGGGAGCTTGATCAAAAAGTGGAAGACATTTTAGAAGAATATCACAATCAAAAGATGATTATTAATATTGACAGTGACAGTAGCAATGAAACATCTGAAACAGATGATTCAACATCTGATGATGATTCTGATTATGTCATTCCTCTTCCTGAAGATTAAGTTTATATGATTCTGTGTTATTAAACATTTCTTAATGAGATTATCTACCATGTAATTTGTTTGAAATTTAAATTGTGACATTTTATATTGATAAGTTATAAGGAGTTGTATTTCTTTAAATTATCCTCAGCCCTTATTTTAATCCTTTGGTCATTACAAGGTTAATTTGTCAAGTTACTTTTATTATACTGAATTTTTCTCTCTACAAAGTTTCTAAGGCAGATTCCAGTTCCCAATTAAGCCTGCAGCCTGCAAGAGGTAAAATACATAGTTGGTTTGGCCAACTATGCCTTATGGATCAGAGTGCTGGGCAGTGAAGAAGCAGTAAATGTTGCAGTATGTGAGTGGGGTGTCAACAGTTGATTTAAGAATGAGTATATTAGAGGTAGCCTGGTGGTTGGGGACAAGTGGAAGAAATGAGGGAGAGTGGAGATGTTGGAACAAATGGGGTTAGCTGGTATCCTCCACAGGCGACCCAGCCAATATCCCTGTATGTTCCAGACGCCTGGCTGGGGTGCCCCCAGTCAGGGCATGTTCAGTGGACCCATGGGCCCAGCCCTGCCAAAGGCGGGATATGGGCATGATGGTGTGTTGATGATTCAGAATCCATTAGTATCAATATAGCAAGTAATTGCAATAGGTCCTTTGCTGATAGAAATGGGAATAGCAAATGCAAGCATGCCTCATCAGTTGGAAGGTTGAATCATGCAGCAGTTGAAATATGCATCCATTGAGGCATTGAGGGGTGGGAGGCAATTCCTGCATTACTCCCCCTGAATCTGCTCTTTATACTTATTCCTAACTATCAGCTCTCAAATGTTGATCCTTTATGTTTATCTTCAGCCCTAACCTACAGTCAAAGTATTCCAATATCACTGGCAAATACTATGCAATAAGAAGCATTGAGGGGCAAGAATAAAAATGTATGGACTTATTAAGTGGCGATGCTAGGGTAGGCATCACCCAGTGCAGTGATGCCATGGTGTCACCCCCCTCCTCCCAAAAAAACCCGCTTCTTCTGCTTTGGTGTCACCCTATTTGTCATGGTGTGAGTGGAGTCACCTGGTGCAGCCTGCACCCCCTCCCTAGTGACACCTCTGGACTTATTGTTGAACCTTGGTGTATCCCAACATTCAATGGGAAGCCCCCATACAGGGACTCTGTCAGGGCCTCCAGGTTTGTGAATTTAATCTTCCTAAGGGTCCTGACTACCTCCTCCTCCGTCACCTTGCCCACCACCCCAGAAGAAGTAGCATGGGTGTCAATGTCATCCTCTCCCCTGGTGGCATTCAAGTGGCTGTATAAATAATCTTTCCACCTCCTAGCCTCAGATGGTAGAACAGGACCCTATCTTTGTTATCCTTCACAATTTATGACTTGGGGTATATATTTAGCTGTCCTTTCTCTAGCCTTGGCTGGTTAAAAACCTCTCGCCTCTTCCTTTCCTTTTAACTGACTGCAGTTGGCCTCATACCTGGCATGAGATAGGCAGGAGTGGAAGGTTTGAACCCAAATGCCCGACCCTGCCACAGGCGGGATAAGGGCATGATAATGAGTTTACTAGTATGATATCTATCAACCTTCTAATCCATCTTTGGCATACAAGAATCCATATATTCTGTGAATTAAAATAATTTCACCTCCGCTTTAATAAATAAATTTTTAAAATTCTCTTATATGTTAATAAATAATTCAAAATGAGATAACCACTGTGATGATTATCTATCATGTAATCTATTTAAAATTTAAATTATGACATTGCCTATTGATAATTTATTAGGATCTGTTTTTTCTACAAAAAGAAAAAAAAGCGACTTTAATACAAATAAAGGTTTCAGAAATAGAAGTTATTTGCCATCTTCCATTAAGAAAATAACTTTTTTTATGTACACAAATTTTAGCATTACTTTATATAGCAGTAATTTTTTTTCCTAATTTTTTTGCGTGCTACAACAGTGAAGGGCCAAAACTTGTCAAACGTTGAAAAATCAGCATTTTTACAATGCTTTGCAATGGTCATCAAAGCTTGGGCAGGCAGCGATGGGCATTGCTATAGCATTTATTTAAAACCTTACCCCTCTATAATTGGAGGGATCCGGAACGTTTGCCCCTGGGTACTTTTCACCCCCAGAGCTTTCGCCCCTCGGATGTTTTGCCCATGGGAGGGCAAATGACTGTCTTTTTGTTATTTTTTTGTTATTCCGTTTTAGGTAAGTAAAAATCAAGGGCTAGTGCCAACTGACCCTTGAGTCAATGCCAGCCCTTGATTTTTACCTTATTTTGGCCGGTTTTTTTTTGTTACTCTATTTTTATGTAGAAAAACAGCATTGTTCGTCCGGACCTTTTTCTGAGTGTTTCAAGGAATAGGTAAGGTGAAAATTCAGCAATTTCGGCAAGAGTGCTACGCATTGTGGAGGACATCAAAGATAGAAATTTAATAGATTTTCTGAAAGGCATAGCCTAAATATCTGGAAATTCACTTTACCATCTAATAAATAAAATGATATTAATTTAAAAAAACCACTAGTGCCCTACAAATTCGATGTGTTTTCGGCTATATCTTTGTTGACTCCGTTTTTAAAATTCGGACCTAAGGTCACGACACACGCATGCGCCAAATTTTACGTTGGTAGTTTTAAGCATCGACGCTGCCGCTATTTTTTGAAGTACAAATTAGCAGACGAACATGACTTAAAAGACATTGACGACATAAATTTTACGTTTTAAGTTTGCGTTTACGTCGTTTACCAGCCATTTACCTTCCCAGGGGCGACACATCCGAGGGGCAAAATGTGTGGGGGCGAAAGCTCCAGAGGCGAAAAGTACCCAGGGGCGAAATGTCGGGGGCAAAATGCCGGGGGTGAAACTTCCGTAAACTATAATTGGGAAAGTTTATTATTCCCAACTGCACTCTTTGGGTGCGCGTACTATACATACTGTGTGTTTTCGAAGTTCTGGATAAGAATTAATGCACTGTAATGCAATTTACAGTGCATGCCAACCAAGGAACAAACCAGAATTTTTTATGTATGTTGTACGTAATGTTGTTCTGAAGAAAACAGAGTATTTAGCTTCCAATTGGGAAGGACAGGGAAACAATGGTGACGTACGCTCAAGTGGTGAACTGGTGAAAAAGGTGCAAGAGGTAAAGTACCTAGGATCCACATTCCAAAGCAATGGGGAGATAGACTCAGATGTGACTAACAGAATCAATGCGGGGTGGCTGAAATGGAGACAGGCAAGTGGCGTCCTGTGTGATAGGAGGGTCCCAATCAAGTTGAAAGGGAAGTTCTACAGAACAGTGGTTAGGCCAGCTATGCTCTATGGATCAGAGTGCTGGGCAATGAGGAAGAGCCATGTGAATAGAATGCAAGTAGCCGAGATGCGCATGCTGCAATATATGAGTGGCATATCTAGAGCTGATAGAATCAGGAATACGCATGTTAGAGGTAGTTGGGGGTAGTGGACATCACCGAAAAAAATGAGGGAGAATAGGCTGAGGTGGTATGGACACGTCATGAGAAGAGGGGAGGAGGAACTAGTCAGGTGTATCTCAGGAATGCCGATGGTTGGTAGCACCCGAGGTAGGGGGAGACCAAAGCAGACCTGGGAGCATGTGGTCTGCAAGGACATGGCAGTGTTTGGAGTGGACAAGGACCTGGTGGGATGTAGACGGGAGTGGAGGACTGGAACCCACAGACCCGACCCTGCCACAGGTGGGATAAGGGTATGATGATGATGATGATCCATGGGCAGAGTGAACTGCTACGTTGGCACGTCCTCGGGTGGCAGATAGGGGAACTCCCACAGCGTGTTTGGGGAATGGCGATTTAGTCAGCCACTGGATGTGCTGAGGGAAGGAGTGAAATAAAATAGCTCCCACCGACCAAATCCCCCGTGTGTCTGGGGTAGAATAGGCACATGACATTCTGGAGATGAAGACTGGACAAAACCACCATCATGGATTCCAGATCCTGGTGATTGAGGATGCATATCCCCTGCGATGTCTCTGGGCCATTTCACACTTCTGACTTGGCTCACAGCCATCGAGGGCTTAGGTTGCGGCCTATAGTCTCCAATACTTCACTTTGGCCACAGCTTCCAGGGAAAATGGGATGCCAAGGCAGAAACCCAGTCTTGGTCAAGGGCCAGGGGTGCATGCATGTGCACCCTTGGTCACCTGACAAGTGGTCAGGCGGCGGGGGGCACATATTTCTATGCCCCCAGGGTTACTGTGAGTGGACCGGCAGTCAACCCCGATGCCTTTGGTCTGGTACTTGGGGATTATGCCACCCATATGGTATCCTGTCCAAGCACCCTTGACGACCCGAATGGGCGTCCCCTTGTGGGGCTCTGTGGTGGGTGAGGGCTGTGGGCAGTGAATTTCATAATTTAATCAAATTATGGCAGCTCCAAAACAGAGGCTGTGGGCCTCACCCCTTTGTCTTCTTCTTCTTTTCTTTCTGGGACTTGTTCTTGTGTTGAGCCTGAAGACAATGGCCTCGATTCCACCCAACTGAGTGGGCCGACTGCCGCTAATCCTGTGGAGACGAGTAGTGCTCCAAGCAAGAGCCACGTTCCCCCAGTAAGCCGTCTGGACCCCAGAACGATTCTGTGCCTTCTACTGCATCAGCACCTGCCCTTAACAAGAGGCAACAACCTCTCAGCCTTAAGGTGCAGGGCTCTACTGCCAAAGCAAAGCATGTCCCTGCATCTAAGGAGGCCTTAGATAGAGTTAAATCCCCTTCCACCCCTCCTTCCTATCCTATCCGGTTTCTTTCCATATCTAGGGAGAATGGTGCAGCTTTGGGGAAGGCGTCGCCCTTCCTTTTTGCCAAAGCCATTAAGGGCGTTGCTGGTGACGTGACTTTGGTCAAGAAGCTTTGCAATGGCACCTTGTTGGTGGAGGCAACTGCCCCTCATGAGATTGAGGCATTGCTTAAAATGCAGAAACTCGGCGATTTCCCCATTGTGGTCGAACCCCATCTCACCCTTTACACCAGTAGAGGTGTGGTGTGGTGCCCTGACTTACGTGGGGAGTCAGAGGAGAACATAGTGGAGGAGCTCAAGGACCAGGGTGTGGTGGCTGTCCACCACACCTTGGTTCGAAGGGATGGAGAATCCCACCCCTCTGACACCTTGGTGCTGACCTTTGGTAGGCCCAAGTTGCCAGAATACATCAGGGCCGGCTACCTCCGCTTGCCAGTATGACCTTTCATTCCGAGCCCCCTTCGCTGCTTCAAGTGCCAAAGGTATGGTTATGGCCAGAATTCCTGTTCTTCCAGGGCCATGTGTGGCACTTGTGGGCAGGGAGACCATTCCCTGAGGCTTGTAAGACTGCACCTTATTGTACCAACTGTAAGGGAAACCACCACACCTCTTCTTGAGATTGCCCCACCTGGTTGCAGGAACGTGCCATCCAGGAATTGCATGTCAAGAAGGGTATCAGTTTTCAAGATGCACGGTGGCTGCAAGCCTTGCCAGGGACGCCAAGTCATGGCTTGTCCTATGCAGGTGCTGCAAAGGTGGCTACTGTGTCATCTGTCTGCACCTAGACGGACATACTTCCACAACTCCCCCCACTCATCCGTTTTTTGCCCACTCAGGCCCACAGGGTCCATGGGATACCAGTCTGTACTAGCATTGGCTGCCAGACAGATCCCGACCCCATGCCAGAGGTTTCTTCTGGTTACATCACTGCCTCTGGCCCAGCCTCCTTGGAGGCCACAGATGCCTCTTATCAAACAGAGGCATCTGCTTTGAGCAGCCCCCTTCCTGGCTCAGCCCAGCTGGCCCCCTCCATAGTGGTGGTGGTGGGTGAGAGGGGAGGGAAGAAACCAGGGACACCCTCTGCCCCCCCAGTGGGGCACGTGTCCTTGGTTCGTCCACCCAGGCTCTTATGCCAACAGCAGAAAGCACTTAGTGGCAGCATGCCCCAACTGGGGCATGATGGGGATTCCTCCTTTGAGATGTAGGAGGAAGACCCAATTGTAGGCACCCCACCCTTTTCTGCTATGGGACGGAAGAATGGGAGGAATAGAAATAAACCTCCAAAGCCCACCTAATGGTGAATCTCCTTCAATGGAACAGTCGAGGATTTTCCCACAAGAGGGATGAGATCACAATGCTGATCTCACAGCACAATCCCATCTGCATCTCCCTCCAGGAGATCCTATGCCGTAGTGATACCCCACTTTCTTTACGGTGCTACAACATGTATGCAGACAACCGGTAGCAGGGAAACCACCCTGTGGGAGGGGTGGCTATCCTTATCCAGAATGGATGCATGCACATCCCAGTGACTTTGCAGATGCCTCTCCCAGCCATGGCAGTTTCACTGCAACTGAATGTGCCCACCACTCTATGTTCCCTCTACCTGCCTCCTGGGATTGATATCCCATGGACAGACCTTAACTCCCTCACAGCCCAGCTTCCCAGACCCTTTCAGATTATGGGAGATTTTAATGCCCATAACCCCCAATTGGGCTCGGACAGTCGCAAACCCAAGGGCTTGTGGAACAATGGGTGTCACACAATGGCCTCATTGTCCTCAACACAGGTGCCCCCACACATGTGATGACTGCCACTGGTGGTCTTTCCTGCATCGACCTCTCCATCTACTCTCCTGGGTTGGCGCCAGGTCTGCAATGGGAGTTTCTGTCTGACCCTTGTGGAAGTTACCACTTCCCCATCAGGATTATTAGTGGAAGTGGGGCATTGCCCCAATAACCACCATGGTGGTGTTTGTGGAAGGTACTTACAATCCTGTGGCTCTGGTCTCCTTGTGCAAGGGAGACATTTACTTCTGCCTTGTGAGGTGGCTGAGGAGCTGGCAAGGACATTTGCAGGCATCTCTAGTTCCCAGCACTACACTGCAGCTTTCCTCAAACAGAAAGAAGCTGCAGAACGCCTTCCAATTAACTTCTCTGGTGGTGTTGCTGAGGGGTATAACGACCCATTTACCCCTTGGGAGCTGTGGGCAGCTCTAGCACGGGCATTGGATACTGCCCCTGGTCCTGATAACATCCATTACCAATTGCTATGGCATCTACCTGAGAATGGTCTTTCCTACCTCCTTGAGGTTTTTAATTATATTTGGCAGCAGCATGAAATCCCTGTAGGCTGGTGGGAGGCTATCATCATTCCCCTCCCAAAACTTGGAAAGGATAGTAGCCAACCCACGAATTACAGGCTCACATCTTTGATGAGCTGTCTGTGTAAAACCATGGAATGCATGATTAACTGGCGTCTGGTGTGGTATCTTGAACGGCACCACCTTCTCTGCAATTCCTAATGAGGATTCTGTGCTGGCAGATCTCCGGTGGATCATTTGATCGCATTGGAGTCTGCAGTATGTGAGGCCTTTCTCCACCAACAGCACGTGGTAGCTGTCTTCTTTGATGTGGAGAAGGCATATGATACCACATGGCGCCATGGTATATTTGAGACCATGCACCAGTGGGGGCTCAGTTGTAATTTGCCTCTTTTCCTCCATAGCTTTTTGTCCAACTGGACCTTCAGAGTGTGTGTGGGTAACACCTACTCCTCAGCCTTTTGGCAGGAAAATGGTGTCCCATAGGGGAGCATCCTCAGTGTGACGCTCTTTGCTGTTGTGGTGAACGGTTTTCACTCCTCCATTCACCCTCCAGTACAGCAGTCCCTATTTGTGGACGACTTTTCCATTTGGTACCAGGCTGCCACAATGCATGGCATTGAGCGTCAACTGCAACTGGCACTCAATAGTCCCAATGAGTTCACCAACTCATGCAGCTATAAGTTCTCCCCTGAGAAAACCACAGTCATGCACTTCCATAGTAAGTGAGGGCTTCACCTGAGCCTCAGCTTACCCTGAATGGGCACCTCCTCCCAGTTGTAGAGGCAGCCCGGTTTCTTGGTCTCCCTTTTGAAAGCCGTCTGACATGGGTCCCACACTTGAAGGAGCTGAGGGCTAAGTGCCTTCGCTCCCTAAATATTCTGTGATGCCTGCAGGGAACTGGTTTTGTTCCAGATCGAATAGTGATGCTTTGGCTCTACCGATCGCTCGTTTGATCATGTCTCGAATATGGCTGTGTCGTTTATGGCCTGGCCGCTCCATCAACTCTCTGGATGCTGGACAGTATACATCACACTGGCATCCGGATGTCTGTTGGGACATCCTGTACAAGTCCAGTGCTCAGCCTTTATGTTGAGTCTCGTCACCCACCACTGACTGTGCAGCTGCATATATTTTGTGGCTGAAAGGTCAGCCACAGCCACTTTTAGTTGCACTCTGCAACAGGCATTCAACCACCAGCCAGGGGTTCCCCCTCCGTTTGGCATGCGGTGTGACTCTACCTATGGTGCAGCCTGTACTGCTGGCCTCTGTGCTGCCCTGGACAATACCAGAGCCAAGTTTTAATTTGACACTCATGGCCCTCCCAAAAGCCAGTACTGATAGGTCGGTGTACCAACAAGAGTTTGGACGCTTCTCTGTGACCTATAAGGGCTATGTTTTTGTTTACACGGATGGGTGGAAGGACGGTACCTCTGTGGGTTGGTCAGTCTTTACAACTGGTCATCTCTTAGGGGGGGCCGCCTTCCAGGTGTCACCAGTGTCTTAACTGCAGAGCTCACTGCTCTGCACAGGGCACTGGAACTCATCCAATGTTTGAATCACCAACACTTTGTGGTTGTGGTTGACTCCCTATCCTCCCTCCAGCTGTTGCACACCCTCTATAGCAGACATGCCATCATTCAGGGTGTTCATAGTTCACTGCTCACAATTTGCAAGCAGGGCAAGACAGTGTTTTTTATGTGGGTCCCGGGGCATGTTGGCATCATGAGCAATGAGAGGGCAGATGCCCATGCCTGGCAGGTGGCCCACCTGCCAGATGTACCTGAGAGCCGTCCATTAACAATGGAGGTCCCAGTGGTTTTTGGAGACCATCAACAAACTCCACACACTGAAGGACACTCGAGTGCACTAGGTGTCCTCGTGCCACCAGTCGTGGAGGGAGGAGGTTGTGCTTGCTCGGCTGCGAATTGGTCACATGTTCCTCACCCACTCCTACATACTATGGGGTGAGGATGAACCATGGTGTTACTCCTGTTGGGAGCCTCTCAAAGTGGCACACATATTTAGCCACTGTGAGAGATACCATGAACTTAGATGTCGACTGGGAGTCAGTCCAGGGCTCTCCACATCACTTGGGGATCACCCCCAGGGGGTGGAGAGCTCGCTTGTTTTTGTGAAACAGACTGGCCTCTTTCACAACATTTAATCTTTGCAATATTTTTGTATTGGCATCCTTTCCTTTTATTCTTCTTTTTGGCTTTTGCCTTTTCCTTTTTTGTGTCAGTTTTGGCTTTTGCCCTTCTATGTTAGTGTCTGTCTAGGCCTTTGCCGCTTTTTACTGTATGTGTTTTGGCTTTTGCCTTTATTTGTGTCTGTGTGTGGCCAAGTTGCATTGGATACACCAGTTCCTGTTAGATCACAGAAGTTAAGCAGTGCACACCCATGTCAATACCAACTTGGGTGGTTGGTAAAGATCGTTGGGTGCTGCAAATTAATCCTCATCCTTTCACCTACCTCCTCATCTCCTGTGGGCAGCCTCATAAGGGGTTGACCTGTTACGGCTGCCTGGCTTACACCCCAACCAACAAACCAATCCATTGATTTCAATGGAAACTGGGCTTTTGCCTGTTTAGCTTTATGTGTTTTGGCTTTTGCCTTCATTTACTCCCGGTTATTTTTGTGGCTTTCGCCTTTTACTATTTTTACCCTTAGTGGGCTTTTGCCTTTATTTATTATCATCATGCTGGGTTGGCCTTTTACACCCCCACCATGGTGATTGTCTTTCTGGGCCCTAATGACCTTTGTAGTCGATGGGCCCTAAAACACAAACAACAACGATGATGATGTTGTACGTAATGTTGTTCCTATACAAGAGCGTCTCAACTAAGATTTCGAAACCGAAAGGTATCGTCTGCTGTAGGCTCACGATGCATTACAATCGTCGAAATGTCTCAGGTGAAAATGGCGTCTTTTTCAACTCCTGGATTTTCCTTTGGAACTGGAAACACAGCAGGTTCTGCAGGTAAGGAATATTAAATGATATTTCACTACTTTTGACTTAACTGGCCGATAAGTACAAGAATTCCTGTAATTCTTTGATTGACAATTTTTCTCTGGTGACGGTGTCACCGCAGTTACTACGTATTTCAAAGAGTAGTAAGTATGATTATTATAATACTGTATACAAGAGACTCGGTGTCACCGCAATGTTTCTCTGGTGACGGTGTCACCGCAATTTTTCTTTGGTGACGGTGTCACCGCAGTTGCTACGTATTTCAAAGAGTAGTAAGTATGATTATTATAATATTGTATACAAGAGACTCGGTGTCACCGCAATTTTTCTCTGGTGACGGTGTCACTGTATACAAGAGACTCTACGTAATTATCATTATGGAATGATCTAGGAAAGTTGATTGAACATAAGCATGTGCATTTAATTATTTTAGGAAAAGGATTTCACATTTGAGCTGCTTTTAGGGGTGTGATGACAATAAGGGTGTAGTCAGTTTCCTATAGCAAGTGCAATCAAATATTTGTGGTTTCGAAATTAATTAACTCGGGGAATTACTGCCTTAATGTGATGCGAAGTTCTACCGCATTCTACAGTATATTTTGTTACAGTACTTCAAGTGCCTCGGAAACAGACTGCGCCCTGACAGTCTGTGGTTTAATACAGTAATCGTTTTGCGTTGTTGTTGTGTAGAAGTTTATGATTGAAATGCTATTTTGAAATACTGTATGGGGACGAACTTAAAGCAGGTGCCAACAGAAACCGATAGTGTACGCCGTTCAGCGTTGAGTGGTGGACACAAAGAACGCGTGGGGTAAGTCGACTAAAACCAGCCTGCTGTTCGGAAGATGTCAAGCTTTTCTAAAGATTTTATTCATTAGAGTCCCATGTTCTTACGTGGTCAATTCGATACTGAATCGAGGTGTATTGAGTGCACCTTCATTCGATTGAGAAGTGAAATTGAGGTTTGGTGTGGTGTATGATAAATGCTGGATTTAGATATTGAGAGGCCCAAGGCTATTAGTTTTGAGGCCCTTTTAAAGACCTATTGAGGCCCATTTCTTAAGTTTTGTAGCCCACTTTGTAGGCTCTAGGCTTCAGCCTAGGGTAAGCATACCAAATGTGGGCCAGTTAAGGGTACTCATGTGACTTTTTGGTTGTTTATGCCAGTGGTTCTCAAAGCGTGTTTCGTGAAACCACTTCAAGTGTTCCGCAAAAAAAAATTTAATGCACAAATAAAGGTGATGGAAAAAAATCGATAGGTTTTTTGTCTGACACAGCAGCGACTGAAGCTGAGTTGGTGTGGGTCATGCATTCCGTTATCGACTCAACATTACAAAGAAGCTTTTACAAATATCTATGGACGGCCCGAATGTGAACTTGGCTTTTTTAAAATTAGTCAAGCTGAGTTGAATCATGGTGAGGAAGAAAGCCCTGAAGTTTTAGATGTTGGAACTTGCAGTCTTCATGTTGTTCGTGGCGCTTTCCAGGAAGGCCACAAACAGACTAAGTGGAACTTGGAAAGATTGCGATCAGCTTTTTAGAACTCCCCTGCTAGCCGGTTGGAGTTCATTCGAGTAACAAACTAATGTGTTTCCTCAGAAGTTTTGTATTTGCTGATGGTTTGAAAATGCATCCGTTAATTGAGATTAGTTGAGATGTTGCCCTATTTATGCAAATATGTTTTTAGTATCGAAACAAGTGTTAAAGCTAATGCTATGGTTGCGGTGAAAAGGGGGTTGGACGATTTGCTGTTAGAGGCAAAACTGAAGTTTTTCATTTTGATGGCTTCTATTATGGAACCATTTCTGACGATTTTCCAAACTTCGAAGCCAATGATTCCATTTCTTTATGATGAGATTATTGCTATTTTGTTTGATTTGATGGGATGTGTCATAAAACCCAAAAAATGCCATCTCTGGACAAACCTTTTGATTTAACAAAAGTTGAACTAGCAGATGATGAGAACTTGATGGTTGCTCAGAAGACAGACGTCAGCATATCTGTAAGTAATGCATTGAAATGCTCAAAAACGTCAGGGGTTCAAAAAATGCAGTTTTTAGTCGAATGTCAGTCTTTTATAATAGGAGTGGGTAATAAGCTTATTGAACGAAGTGCTTTGAAGTTCTGGTTGGCAAGGGCAGTTACCACTTTGTCACCCAAAAAGATAACCAGACATCCAAATAAGTGCAAAGAATTAATGGAAATTTGCTTGGAAATTTTGCTTGCGGCAAATCAACTACCGAGCTTGGTATGTGATAAAGCCTACAGACAGTATACAACTTTTGTTGATTCGTGTGATAGAAAAGAGCTGGTCTTTTAATTCTAACGACAATCGACTGGACTCGTTTTATTTTGAACGCATTTAAAGCTACAAAGAATTATGGGCAGTTGTATGGTTGTTGCTCTGTTTATTTCATGGCAATGCTACTGTCGAAAGTGGATTCTCAATTAACACGGATATGTTGGTCCAGATTCTTTTGGAGGAGACTTGTTGCACTATGATGCGTTTATCAGGGGATAACAGCTGATGGAGGACTTGATAATTTTAAAATTGATAAGACGCTCATAGCACGCCAGAAATACTGGAAGCCTTTACAAGGCATCACTGCTTGATAAGAAATCGGCCGAGAATGATACGGATAAACAAAAGAGGCTCAAAAAAAAAAAAAAAAGCGAAAGGATGAAGAAATTTTGGTGCTCACAAAACAAAGAGAGTTGTTAGACCAAAAATTGAGACTATTGAAGAGAAGTTAAGGAGAAATTAATTAATTTAGTGTTGTGTACGTTTTATTCCACAATCCATATTTTTTTGTTTTATTACTGCAATATTTTCTGATCTTCTGCAGTATCGTTTGTGAGAAAACCACGTGTGTGCTGTTGATGTGTATTGCCAAATGTACCATGTACTGCTTCAAAAAATGGATGTTTTATATTGTTATATCTATCCTGGAAAATAATCTAGTTACACAGGAAAAACAGGGAAAAAAAGGAAAATCACTTTATGAAGTGATGGGCACCCTGTAGAAGTAACTTTTAGCTGGCAATTGATAGTGATTCACCAGGGGGAATGGACGAGGTTACTATTACTAGGGTGGGAATCAAGCAACTACCAAATAAATCAGTGGTTTATGAGGCTGCAGGTCCTGATGACATTTCTACATATATTTTGCAGTGGCTTTTTGGGATACTTATCTATTACCTAATGGAAATATTTAAGGCTTGGCCACACAGAACGTGATGTCGCAGCAGGCAGTGATCTTTGTAAAACATTAAAATGGTTACCCAGAATGTGATCTGTCGCACCATCCAATTTTCAGTTTGACAATAAATGAGATGAGGAAATTGAAATGGGCACTTTGCAATGGGTCGCCGATGAAGATATCGCACCTTATGTGGCGTTTTCATATCACAGACTGTCATGATGGTCGCACGATTTATACCCGCTCCAACAGATCGCGTTCTGTGTGGCCGAGCCTTTAAAGAGTTGGTTGACACGGGCATTGTTGCATCATCATGGAAATTGACTAATGAGGTACCAATTTTCAAGTTAGGGGATGCAGCAGACCCTAAGTACTGTAGACCAGTTTTATTAATGAGTGCTATATCCAAGGTTTTTGAACATATCTTATTTTCCTCTATAGTGGTGTATCTGGAAAAGAATGGCATCCTTAACAATAACCAGCATGGGTTTAGGAATGGGAGGTCATGTTAGACCCAAATGGCTTGTTTGACGGATTATATTCAAAAGGCTTTAGACAACAGAAAGCTGGTTGATGTTGCATTCTTGGAATTTGAACATGCTTTTGTCATGGTGCCCCATGATAAGCTGGTTTCAAAAGTGTCCAGCTTAGGCATACATAGTAAGGTTACTCAGTGGGTAAGATCCTATGTGCTTGATACACAACAAATGATACACAACTGAGTGGAAACCAGCCACTTCAGGGGTCTTCCAAGGAAGTGTATTGGGCCCTTTGTTGTACATTCTCTATGTGAATGACATAGGATTATAGACATGGCCTCTAAAAAAACCATTTTTATGTTTTAACCCTGGCACTTTTTTTTTGCTTATCCAGCCTAGAATCTTATGTGGCCATTCTAAAGGCCTGCCCATGGGTCATCTTCTGTCATTCAATTCGTTTTTCTATTCACTTTCATGTTCTCTAATATATCAATATAGTGCGTTTAAAAAAACTGGCAAAATGCAATTGGGAGCTAAACAAAAGCCATGGGAGATAAAAAATCCAGTCCAAATTTTGCTCAACACGTGCCATAGAGGCGAATTGTTGCTTAAATGCACAAATATCTTGCCTCCTACAAGTCTGGTGACTTCTAGGGGGTACCTGATAATGTTTTCTTTTGGTTTATTGGTGTTTTACAGCCCTTCAAATAGAGTCATTGAAGGCCCCTCCATATGTTATTTGCCATGGCGGTAGACAGTCTTAAAAAATCATTACACAGTGCCATTGTTCCCTCATTATGGAAACTGGCCAATGCTGTACCAGTTTTGAAATTGGGGGACACAGCAGACCCAGTGTCTGTAGCATGCACAATTTTTGAACATATCTTATCTCATGTATTGCACTGGCCAAGTATCAGAAGTATGAGGCCTTATATGAAAAGTTGGGAACAAGGGAAGGGGAGAATGCAGTTTTTAGTTTGGCCAAGACCAGGGATAGAACTAGCAAGGATATTACCATGGCTATAACAGTCAAGGATACAAATGGCAGGGTCCTGTTCCAACCAGCTGAGGTAATTAAAAGGTGGGAGGAATACTACCACAGCCTCCTAAACACAGCTACCTGCTTAACAGTCACAGACAGCCCAACCATCACCCAGGCAGTGGACAAGGTTAGTGAAGATGAAATAGTCGCAGCCCTTCAAAAAATTAAAGGTCGCAAAGCAGTAGGCCCAGATAAGATCCCCATTGATGTTTGGCACACCTTAGGGACTACAGCCATTACATGGTTAGGGAAGCTTTTTAATAAGCTAGCAAATGGGGACAGGATGCCATCTGCATGGAGAGAAAGTGGGATAGTTCCACTGTTCAAGGGCAAAGGTGATGCCCAGGACTGTGGAAACTATAGAGGCATAAAGCTAATGAGCCATACTATGAAGCTGTGGGAGCGTGTAATAGAATGTCGCCTCAGAGACCAAACTCAAGTCTGGGGGAACCAATTTGGGTTTATGCCAGGTAGGTCCACCATGGAACCAATCTTTATTCTGCGCCAGATGATAGAGAAACATAGAGCAGCAAGGAAGGACCTCCATGCAGTATTCGTTGACCTGGAGAAGGCATATGATAGTCTCCCTAGACAGGTGCTATGGAGCGTTTTAAGGAAGAAGGGGGTTGATGAAGGCCATATTAGGATAGTGCAGGATATGTACGAGGGGGCCATTACTAGGGTGAGGACAGCGTGGGGAAACACTGCCAGTTTCAATGTGCAGGTCGGTGTTCATCAAGGGTCAGCACTTAGTCCATATCTATTCACTCTGGTAATGGATGAGCTGCTGACGGGGATAGGGGAATGGGCCCCCCAGTGCCTAGTATTCGCTGATGATGTGGGAAAGCTTGAGGGGTCCATGGAGGATGCACAAAAGGGCCTACAGGACATTAAGAGAGCAATGGAAAGAGGGGGTCTCAAAGTAAACACAAATAAGACAGAGTACCTAGCTTTCAATTTTAGCGGCCAGGGTCAAGGGGGTGAGATTCGTTGTGAGGGTGAGGGTATACCAGCTGTGCAACAGTTTCGTTACTTAGGATCAGTTTTCCAGAGCAATGGGGTGATAGACTCAGACGTGACCAATAGGATTAATGCAGGATGGCTGAAGTGGAGGCAGGCTAGTGGAGTTCTGTGCGACTGCCGGGTCCCAATAAAGTTGAAAGGCAAAATTTACAGAACAGTCGTCAGGCCCGCCATGCTGTATGGCTCAGAGTGTTGGGCAGCTAGGAAGAACCATGAAAGGAGAATGCAAGTGGCTGAGATGCGTATGCTGCGCTCCATGACTGGAGTGTCACGAGCCAACAAAGTACGAAATGATTATGGTAGAGGGAGCCTGGGGGTGGGGGACATCGCAGAGAATATGAGGGAGAGGCGGTTGAGGTGGTATGGGCATGTAATGAGGAGAGAAGAGGAGGAGCTTATTAGGTCCATTATGGGTTGGCATGTGATTGGGGGCACCAGAGGTAGGGGTAGGCCAAAACGGACGTGGGAGCAGGTGGTGCTGACGGACGTGGAGAAGTGTGGGGTGGAGGGCGACATAGTGGGGGATAGGAGGGAGTGGAGGAGGAGAACCTGCAGACCCGACCCCGCCGTAGGCGGGAGAAGGGTGAGATGATGATGATGATGATCTTATCTCATGTATAATGGGATATCTGGAAAAGAATTGCATCCTTAGCAATAATCAGCATGGGTTTAGGAAAGGGAGGTCATGTGACACCCAAATGGCTTGTGTGATGAATTATATTTAACAGGCGAACAGAAAGCTGGTTGATGTTGTATTCTTGGACTTTGAACAAGCTTTTGTCATGGTACCCCATGATAAGCTGGTTTCAAACATGCTGGTTTCAGACGACAGAAGGGTTTGTCCCAGGGTAGGGCGTCTGAATGGAAAGCAGCCAAAGCAGTGGTCCTCTATTGTACATTCCCTATTATTTATTCCTTCCTTGAACTATTTGCAGATGACACATGTATTGCTTGAGTATTGGATTAGGCATCATCATCCTGCACACAATTACAACAGGACCTGGATAAGATTTATAATATATGTGTAAGATGGCAATTGCCTTTAAATCTGAAAGTGTATGGTGATGGCCTCTAAAAAAACCTGCTTTTGCCCTGCCACTTTTCTTTAGCTTTTCCAACCTAGCAGCATATGTAGCCATTCTAAAGTCCTGCCCATGGCTCATCTTTTACCATTCAATTCTTTTTTACACTTGGTTTCATTTTGTACAAAAAATTGGTGTAGTACATTTTTTAAAATACTGTAATTAGGAAAATGAAATTGGGAGCTAAAAAGAACTAGTCCAAATATAGCTCAAAACATGACATACATGCAAAATGTTGCTTACATTCATGCATATCTTTGCTCCTAGAGCTCTAGTGACTTCTGGAGGAGGGGTTACCCTCTGGGGGTATGGGGTTGTCCTCTGGGTTATCATTAATATGATTAACTGCTTGAGGTCCACTATTGACTCAGGGAAGCCTTGAGGGGCCCAGTGCTATAATGGTCAAGGATACCAATGGTAGGGTCCTTTTCTAGCCAGCAGGGTTAATCAAAAAGTGGGAGGAATACTACCACAGCCTCTTAAATGCTGCCACCTGTTCAATAGTCACAGACAGCAACCCAATCACTCCTCAGGCAGTGGACAGGGTGAGTGAGGCTGAAATGTCAGAGCCCTTCAAAAAATGAAAGGTCACCAAGCTGTAGGCCCAGATAAAATCCCCATTGGTGTTTACATGGTTAGGAATTACGTGGCTAGGAAACCTTTTCAATAAGTTAGCAAATGGTGATAGGATGCCATTTTCATGGCAAGAGAGTTGGATAGTTTCATTGTTCTAGTGCAAAGGTGATCCCCAGGACTGTGGAAACTATAGAGGCATAATGCTAATGAGCCATTCTATGAAGCTGTGGGAGCAAGTCATAGCATGTCGCCTCTGAGACCAAACTAGCATCTGGGGAAATGAATTTGGGTTGATGTCTGGTAGGTCCACCATGGAACCAATTTGTATTCTACAACAGATGATTGAGAACTGTAGAGCAGCCAAGAAGTATATATTCGTTGACATGGAGAAGGCCTATGATAGTGTCCTTAGACAGGTGCTATTGAGCGTTTTAAGGAAGAATGGGGTTAATGAGGGCCATATTAGGATAGTGCAGGATGTGTATGATGGTCCAACCACTAGGGTGAGAACAGCATGGGGAAACACTTCAGGCTACAATGTGCTGGTTGGTATGCATCAAGGGTCAACACGTAGCCCATATCTATTCACTCTAGTAATGGATGAGCTGCTGATGGGATTAGGGGAATGGGCCCCTCAGTGCCTGGTGTTTGCCCATGATGTAGGAAGGCTGGAGGAATCCAAAGAGGATGCACAAAAGGTGCTACAAGGCATTAAGACAGCAGGGGAAAGAGCGGGGGTCTTAAGGTGAACATGAAGACGACTGAGTACCTTGTTTTCAATTTTAGTGGCCAGGGGCAACGGGGTGAGATTCGTTGTGGGGGAGAGGGGATTCCAGTGGTTCAAGAGTTTCATTATTGAGGATCAGTTCTCCAGAGCAATGGGGAACTAAATTCCTACGTTACCCATAGGTTTAATGCAGGGTGGCTGAAGTGGAGACATGCAAGTGGGGTCCTGTGCGACCGCTGGGTCCCAATAAAGTTGAAGGGTAAAGTTATCAGAACCGTCGTTAGGCCCACTATGCCGTTTGGCTCAGAGTGTTGGGCAGCTAGGAAGAACGATGATCGGCAAATGCAAGTGGGCGAGATGTGAATGTTGTGCTACATGAGTGGGGTGTCACAAACCGACAGAATTATAAACGATTATGTTAAAGGTAGCTGAGGGGTGGGAGGCGTTGCAGAGAAGACGAGAGGGAAGCAGATTAGGTGGTATTGGCATGCGATGAGGGGGAGGGGAGGAGCTTATTAGATCTATTTTAGGACTGCAGGTAATTGGGGCACGAGAGGTAGAGGAAGACAAAACCTGGCCTGGGAACAGGTGGTTTGTTTGTTGGAGTTTAAGGTCATATCATTCTAATGCATATACTGCACAGACACTACACTAATGCGACGATTATTGGGTATTAGCAGTACCCAGCTTTCCCGAGCGATCACCCATGTCAGTACTAACTGGGCTTGCGTTGCTTAACTTCAGTGATCAGACGAGAACTGGTGTGTCCAACGCAACTCGCCGGTCAGAACAGGTGGTACAAAGGGACATGGAGACGTGAAGGGGGATTTGATGGGGAATAGGCGGGAGTGGAGGATTAGAACTTGCAGACCCGACCCTGCCTCAGGGGGAAGAAGACGTGAGAAGATGATGATTATTTTTTACGAATGACATGGTTTTTTAGGTTTCAGTTTGACACTTACTTTGCACCAAAGTGTAAAGTGCACATTTGTTAAAGTTGTCAGATAAGGAGTCTAACTGACGGTCTATAGCGGGGGTTACACACTCAGTCTGGCATCAGTTCAGTCCATGACTGGTGAGAATGACGTCAGACTGATTGTATAACATGATGACTTACAGACTGATGGAATGGATTGACGGATTTTTAAATTTTTTGATAATTTTCGTCAGTCTGTGCGTGACTGACGTCAGATTGATCGTGTGAGCGCCTTTCATCAGTCTGGTGTCAGTTACTGCTTGAACAGCAATGGAGACACATGCGTTTTAACCCCTCCTCAGTCTCTGGGACTAAGTGCTGGATTTACCACTATGCTCAGTAGGCTGAAGGCTGTGGTCTCAACATTTAGAGGGCTTAAAAACTTAAGAAACGGGTTTGAAAAAGGCCTGAAAATTGAAATAGCCTGGGGCCTCTCAATATCTAAATCCGGCACTGCCTGCAACAATGCCTGTACAACTGCTGGAACCAGAGAAAGACTTATACAAGTGCAATACATGTGAAACAATATGTGGGAGGGCTCCCTTCTGTTTTGGGCAAACGCTGGGTCACTGGAGAAGAAACGGAGGATGACAAAGATCACAGGTGGAGAGGAGGGCTGTGGGGATCAAGTGGAGGACGTCAGGCATGTGATACTGGCATGTCCAGTGCTGGATCACTACAGGGGAGGGTTGTGTAACCACCACATTGGAAGAGGTTCAGGGGTGGTGGGTGTTGGGGTGGAGCGGCTGGAATGGGTGAAAAGGGCAAAGGTGTTGCCTGGGTGCTGGTGGAGATCTAGGCTTATGGGTCTAACATTAAAAAATCTCATTACTAAGGTATCGTCTTCATGCATGAATCTTACTTTGTCAAAGTGGCTTCACCCCTGTTGGAGCACTGAGAGTGGAGTAATTGCTGCGTTGCTCCCCCTATGGATCCGCCTCTAGTCCAACGTTGCCTTTTAACACATCGTGTAGTTGCTAAACCTATAATAATAGCAATACAACGTTTTTCCTTATTGCAATCCATCGTTTTTTTTGGCATAATCAGTGTTTTAGAGGAGTTCCATCATTTTGCCATCAGTCTATTTGTTGATCAAGGTCATGGATTTGACTGATGCCAGATTGAGTGTGTAACACACACTACAAGATTTACAGACGAACAATTGAAACGTTCCATATATTCTGCAAAATTTGACAAATTTGACACATTTTGGCAAAATTACCAAATCATGGCAAGTGATTCCTGAAAATTAAAAATTTATAAGAACGTTGTTCCTATTACCACTATGTTATACTAACGGGTTGGGGAGTAAGCCAAACAGCCATAACACGCTGAACCCTTAGGAGGCTACTCTGGGGGAGGAGAAGGTAGGTGTAGAGGGTGTAGGAGGCTGGAAATTTATGGCACCCAGCATTCACTACCAACCACCAGTTTTGGTACTAATGCGGGTTTCCATTGCTTAACTTCAGTGATCTCCGGAGAACTGGTGTGTCCAACGCAACTTGGCTGCATTAATGGTGATAATAGGACTATAGGATAATAGGACTATAGGACAGTTAATAATACTTCAGAACTTAAATGGGGAGCTAGAAAATGGCTGGTTGTCTTTTAGGTCATTGCTCTGCAATCTTTCCACACCTACAGCACACCAAAGTTCTTCCTAGAATTCCATGGCACATCAAAATGTAAAATATATAGCAATGACATTGCTAGGGTGGGGTCGCGTCCCACTCCGAGCGCCAGCTATTTAGGGGCGACCAAACTATGGCAGTTTCCTTTTTTTGTTCCTTGAGGAGGTGCAAAATTTTTCACCGCCCTGGACAACAAGAGCTTCAATTTATTTTTTAGCTTTAGGGCTTCAAATTTTTCACCACCCAGAACAACAGGATCTCCAGTTATGCCACTGATATAGATATTAATTTAATAAACGAATTTTACAACAAATTTTAGAAGGCTAAAACGCGAATATTTCATTGCAAGTATACTCGTTATTGTGTTTGATTATCTATCAAATCTATTGAATTATTATTTAGTGAGAAAATTATCACACCTGTACCGGCTCAAGGCACACCGGTTACAGAGCACTGTTTTAGGTTACAATTCAGGCCATGACTATGCAATTATTATGATATCTAGATCTAGAAAGCTAGTTGATTTTGGTTACTCCTTAAGTCAGGGGTGTCAAACATGCAGCCTTAGAAGCCTAGGTTTGTGACCCTCACAAGCAATATCCTGAAGTACAGTGATACCTCGATTTACGAGTTTAATTCGTTCTGTCACTGGACTCATAACTCAGATTGCTTGTATGGGAAATTATTTTTGTTCATAGAAATTAATAGAAAGGATTTTAGTCCATCCCACCTCCAAAACACCCCGTTTTCTCATGCTATAATTCCATGCAGTACGTGATGATGAGATAGGTCTCATCTGCTGCAGCAACCTCCAAGTGCATCACGTGGCTATAAGTTCTACCCTGAGCCTCAGCTTACCCTGAATGGCCGCCTCCTCCCAGTTGTAGAGGCAGCCCGATTTCTAAGTCTCCGTTTTGACAGCCATCTGACGTTGGTCCGACACTTGAAGGAGCTGAAGGCTAAGTGCCTTTGCTCCCTTAATATTCTGCGGTGCCTGCAGGGAACTGGTTTTGGTGCAGATTGAACAGTGATGCTTCGACTATACCAAATCACTCGTTCGATCTCGTCTGTAGTGTGTATGGCCTGGCCGTTCCATCTGCTCTCTGAATGCTGTACAGTGTACATCACGCTGGCATCCAGTTGTCGATTGGGACATTCTAAGCCAGTTGCCCGTGCTAAGCCTTTATGCTGAATCTGGTGAACCGCCACTGACTGTGTGGCGGCAGTGCTTGGCAGCTGCATATATTTTGTGGCTGAAAGGTCAGCCACAGCACCCTACACACCCAGCCGTTTTTAGTTGCACTCTGCGACGGCCATTTGATTGCTGGCCAGGGGTTCCCCCTCCATTTGGCATGCGGTGGATGGATAGTCTCACCCGGCCTGGGCGTGACTCTGCCTAGGGTGCTGCCTGTACTGCCGGCCTCTGTGCCGCCCTGGACAGTGCCAGAACCAAGATTTAATTGGAGACTCACAGCCTTCTCCAAAGCCAGTACCGATAGGTCAGGTAACCCACAAGAGTACCAACAACAGTGTACCAACAACTCTCTCTGACCTATCGGGGGCCAGGTTTTTGTTTACACGGATGGGTTGAAGGATGGCACCTCTGTGGGTTGGTCAGTCTTTACAACTGGTCATCTCATAGGGGGCCGCCTTCCAGGCGTCGCCAGGGTCTTAACTGCAGAGCTCACAGCTCTGCACAAAGCACTGGAACTCATCCAATGTTTGAACCACCAACACTTTGTGGTTGCAACTGACTCCCTATCCTCCCTCCAGCTGTTGTGCACCCTTTATAGCAGACATGCCATCGTCCAATGTGTGCACAGTTTGCTGCTCATGATTCGTCAGTCAGGCAAGACGGTGTTGTTCATGTGGTTCCTGGGGCATGTTGGCATAATGGGCAATGAGAGGGCTGATACCCATGCCGGTTACGTAGCCCACCTGCCAGATGAACCTGACACTGCTGTCCCCTTCTCCCAAGCTTTCCCAATGGTGTGGCAGGCCGTCCATGAACAATGGCGGTCCCAGTGGTTTGCAGAGACCACTAACAAGCTCCACACACTGAAGGACTAGCCAGTGCACTGCTTGTCCTCATGCCGTCAGTTGCTGAGGGAGGAGGTTGTGCTTGCTTGGCTGTGAATTGGTCACATGTTCCTCAGCCACTCTTACATACTACGGGGTGAGGATCAACATGGTGGGTCTTCTGTTGGGAGCCTCTCACAGTGGCACATGTATTTAGCCACTGTGAGAGATATCGTGAACTTAGATGTCAACTGGGAGTCAGCCTTGTATTTGTGAAAGAGGCTGGCCTCTTTCACAACATTTACTCTTGACGCTCTTTTTCTTACTTGCATCTTTTCCTTTTATTCTTCTTTTTTGGCTTTTGCCTTTTCATTTTTGTGTCGGTTTTGGCTTTTGCCCTTATGTTAGTGTCTGTTTGGGCTTTTGCTGATTTTTGCTGTGTCTGTTTTGGCTTTCGGCTTTTTATTTGTGTCTGTTTAGACTTTTGCCTGTTAAGCTTTATCTGTTTTGCCTCTTGCCTTTATTTATTCCCTATTATTTGAGGGGGTTTTTACTTTATTTATTCCCTATTATTTGTGTGGCTTTTACCTTTATTTATTCCCTGTTATTTGTGTGGCTTTTGCCTTTTTGCTATTCGTACTCTTAGTGGTCTTTTGCCTTTTTGCTATTCTTACTCTTAGTGGGCTTTTGCCCTTAGTTATTATCATCATGGTGGGTTGGCCTTTTACACCCCCACTGCGGTGGTTTTCTTTCTGGGCCCTAATGACCTTCGTAGTCGATGGGCCCTAATACACAAACAAACAATCCAAATGCATGCACTTTCCAAGGGACACACTCCTTGCCCCCAGGCACCCCATTCAGACACAACCTCAGAACAAATTCTTACATGCAGAGGAGGAAGTCCTTTTTGTAGTACTCATCCCACGCCACCACTCAGACCATTCAGGCACAACCTCAGAACACCTTCTTGTAGCACCCTGTTGTTGTTTGTTTTGTTTGTTGGTGTTTTAGGGCCCTTCAACTGCAAATGTCATTAGAGCCCCATCCACAGCATAGCACTTATGCAGGGACTGCACAGACACTACACTTTTGCCACGATTTTTGGGTCCTAGCAGTACCCATTTTTCCCAAGTGGCCACCCATGTCAGTACTAGCTGGGGTCGCGCTGCTTAACTTCAGTGATCAGTCGAGAACTGGTGTGTCCAATGCAATTCGCCACTCCCTTGTAGCACCCTGCCAGCTCATATCCATAATTGTGAGGCAATTGGATGGACAGGTTTGGGTATGGCAAACGTTACCTGCCAAGCTGTGTTGAGTCAATGAAGTTTGGTGGAGGGTCAGTGATGGGGTGGGGGTGCTTCTCATGGTATGGGTTTGGTGCAATCGTTTCTGTGGATGCGCATCTAATTGCAGGGCATTACCTGGACATTCTGGACAATGCAGCACTCTGTTGTCCATGCTAGCCCTTTGGCAATGGCCCATTTCTGTTTAAGCACGATAATGCACCTTGCCATAAAGCATGGGCTGTAGGCACATGGTTTGATGAAATTATCATTATTTATTTCATCTGCCCAAAAGGGCACAATATAAATACACACCAAAATGCATGCAAGACAAAAGTAATAATGGTTCCATATGGTGCATTTAGACCAGAATTAGCATATCACACTGGAGGCACTTCAGGCCTCCCAAAGGGTATGCCTAGACCGCTGGGCATCCAGCATGGCAGTATGCAACACTTTCTTAAAGTTGAGGCAGGACTTAAAACATTTCCGATGAGAACATGTGAATACTTTCTCACGAACAGAAAGTGGTAAGGAGTTCCATGTAAGAAAGCATGTTGAAAGGGAAGAACTTGTTGGGGACCAGCAAGGATGTGCAGTAAAACATAGGGCTGAGGAGAGCTCAACTAACTGGTAGTAGATAGTTGAAGGCCAATAGGCCATGCTGTGAACACACTAGCATAACACTGGTAAATGGGTGTAACCAAAATATCATATGGAGGAGACGGTTATAAGCGATGCGTAAAGGGTGAAGTGCCTTTCTTGAGGTAGAAGAATGCACCACACAGGAATATGCCATGGCCGGCAGGGCTTTTGTTTTAAACAGGATTAGGAGCTCTTTATGGGACAAAATATTTTTGAGCCGGAGGAACAAGTATAATAAAGAGTTTAAGTAAATAATGTGTTTTTCGAAAGTTAAATGGCAATCAAACTGTTCTCTAAGGACTATAATCGTAGGGGCTCTCATGGCCACAGGCATCTTGCTGGGGTCAGACACAAAAATACAAAGTTCGGTTTTGTCCTTGTTAAGGCTCATATCGTTATCCAAGTACAACCTATGAAGTTGTGCTACCCTTCCCAAAAGTACCTGATAAGATATAGGAATGTTTGACAGTTCACTGGACAGACCAAAGTTATTATCATCTGCATATATCCATTTGAATAGTTCAGTCAATGTTTTGGCCACCATAACAGTGCCAACATTATAAAGCAATGGCCCAAATACTGACCCTTGGGGGATTCCCCAGTCTAAGGAGAGAGTCTGAGATGGATCGTCTTTAGGTGCAACCATGCAGTTTGTCAAATAGGATGCAAGAATGTTCCTTAAATAGGGATTAACACCGGCAGCAGTAATAGATTGTATCATGACGTCAATAGGAATAGTGTCATACACTTTCAAACATCTGTCTTACATAGAATAAATGCTCTGTGATCTGCAAAAGCCTGGACAATATATTTAAAAATGTCCAGTATAGGTGAAGCCAAGGATGTCCCTGGCTTAGCACTGTACTGACAGTTTGTTATTCTCCTTTGTAATGCAGGGGAGGTGCAGTCTAAAAGGGGCACGTTCAAAAACCTTCGATGAAGGAGTCAGGATAGAGATTGGGTGGTAATTAGTAATAACATTGGACCCAGCTTTAAAAATTGGTACTACCCAGGCACTTTTCCATAATGTCAGAAAACAACCAGCAAAGATTATGCAGTTGAACAAATATTTGCTTCTCGGGGTTGGGGGTCTAAGAGTAACTGGACAGGAGGCAGCGATGGCAGCATGTAGAGCCTCATAGATAATCTGACAGAACTTCCACATCTGTGATTCTGTACAGAGACTGCCAGTTCATATTAGCTAAGTAACAAATTAAGGTGGGTATGTGAAGTCGGCACCAGTCCCTCCTGGGGCTAGCATTTCTAAGGGGCCATGTGGCCAGAATCCACTGCCCCTCAGGGGGACTGAGATGGACAAGTAGTAATGATCCGGTTGTGGCACCTGCTTGTAGACCACCATTCCCTCACTCCAGTCGGTTGGGACAAAGCACTGAGCAATGGTAGACGCCCTCATTGTGTAGGGTCTTGTTAGGCCCTTGATCACTGGAACCAGTAGAAAATCGTGCATAAGGAGCTGGATACTTGTGGAGTTCACTGTGCAAAGTCGATGTTCAAGTCACCAATCATAAACGTGTTTTCATGGGATGGTAAATGATTAATGAGCTCAGAGAGGAAAGCCTACCAGTCTACTTAGTGGGGACGGTATACATTCCAGATGTTGAAAACCATGGTGCCACTAATACACCTCACAGCTAGAACATCCGCACCAGACATCTCGCCGGTGAATAGGATGGATGGGTTAAGCTCAGAAAGGCAGTAGATGGCTATGATGGGGTCAAGAACTTGACTGGCCCGAACAGAGTCCTGATCTGAACCCCCATCGAACATCTGTGGGGCGTGTTGGAACGTCGATTGCACATTTATGCAAAATGCCCAACCTCTTGTGACCAAACTGTCCAAGACACTTATGGCAGAATGGCGGAAATTATCTTTTGCAACATATCAAAGTCTTGTGGACAATATGCCCCAGAGAGTAGACGCTGTGATAGCAGCAAAAGGTAGACCAACAAAATACTAAAATACAGTAGAACTGCTGTAAGTTGACCACCCAAGGGCGGAAGAAAAGTGGTCAACATAGGGAGGTGGTCAACTTATGGAGAACTAGGTGTACTGTACTGATACATGGGTATTATTGCTTTTATTGGATACAACTGTATGAAATGCTACATAATCAAAACTATTACTGCTAGTGGATTGGCACAGCTAGCCCCCAATGCCATTGATCTGGTAGTCGGCGGCTTGCTCGCCCCCCCCCCCCCAGCAGTTAGCTGCATCACATTCATTAGAGGTTTACACTTCATTGCCCATTTCAACAATACTTTCAAAGGCTAATGCTTAAAATTCTGCCATGGAAGATGGGTCTGTATGATGAGGCCAAAATGTTGTCTATTGGAACAGTCTGTTGAAACATGCCAACATTGTTTCTGGTTGATTTTTTTCCAAGCAAAATTATCCAAAGGACAGAACCCAGAGCATTAATGGATGAAGGAAATGAAGCTGCTTCCACAGGCTGGTGACACGTGTTTTTCCAATAACCCACTCCAGGAGCTGGGCTTAGTAAAACACTTTGAATGATTTGATAACACCTTGGTAAAGAGGTTGAATCCTTGAGGTTGCATTTGGAAGAAGAAAGATAAGTGTCAAATTTGTTAAGTGACTGACTTGCAGTTCATCAGGGCAGTTGTCTACTGTTAGTAGGACAGATCATTTCTTCTTCATTTCTTGATCCACACCCCTTACCTGTCCTTCAAACAGGGCAGCAGTCATCCATGCACATTCGTTTGATCCCCATGTTACAGGGTGGTCTTCAATTTCTTAAATGCACATGAATTTGCTGACTTACCAAACACTAATTTCTTTGGCTTTCCCCAAGAAGAGCTAGTGCTAAGCAATCCAGTGAAATGTTCCTCTGATACTCTTTCAATCTTCTATTTGTCACCCTTGACAAGGCTCTTGTCTGGCACTAGGAATGACAAGGGGGTCAACTTATGGAGGTTAAATCTATATTATGTGTCACAGTCATAGTGGTCAACATACAACTTACAGAGGTGGTTAACATGGGGAGGTTGGTCATCCATTAATTAATGTGGTGCACATCTAGTCTGTGAAAATTTGGTCAACTTAAGGAGATGGTCATCATATAGGGGTGGTCAACTTTGGAGGTTCTACTGTATGTATATTTGTGAGTGTATCTATTAAAGTGGTGGTGCCCAATGACTTTTGATAGGGTAGTGTATATCAACATCTGGATATCAGTGGGCTGCAAAACCCCTTCAAGGCTGAAAGACAGACTGTATTCAGTTTGTCGCAGGGTAATTACCTGCGTTTTTATCAGTTCCTCCATAACGTGCATTGGAAGGATATGATGAAAAACATTGGTCCTCAATCTACAGTTCAGCAATTCTACTTGTGTTCCCACTAGATATTGTTGTCAAAGTTTTGAAACTATCCAGTATGGTTTCTTCTGGGACATATTAGACTTCTTAAGGATAAGAGGAGATTGTAACCATCACCCTTCACAGGCATCATGGCAGAGGTTTGTACTGGCAATTGGGTGATTGCTCCAGTGTTGAAGAAACTACTACCATGGAAGGAGGATTGTTAGTAAGTTCCGATCCTCCCCTGGCCAAGACTAAATCTACTGTGAGAAGTAGATCTCGTAGGCATAGGGGAAGTAATTTCGAGGCTGATATCAGTCCTGGACCCCCAGAGTGGACAGGGCCAACAATGTTCATGACCTCGATCTTATGCAAGTGTGGTCTCTTCAGCTGGAGCTGGTGCTCATGAAAACATTCCTCCAAAAAAAGTGAGGAACCAGTGTGGATGCGTCCTCCTGTTGTGCAAGGATCTAGTCAGTCTTTGGGAGTTTTTCTGGCTAATCCCTCTCTAGTTAATTCTAAGAGGATGTTGCTCAGTAGTGTGTCCTTGGAGGTGCCGGTCCAACTGATCATGGAGGCCCTGAAGCTTGCTGGCCACCAGGTTATTGTGTGTGACAGGTGGACCAACAAAGAAGGGTGGACATCTCGAGCTACCTGAGAATGATCTCTGACCCAACGATGTGGTCAGAAGGTAAATTTTGTTTGCCACTTCTGAGGGCAGAATCTAGTGTTAGTCGAGGTGCGGAAGAATCCTTGATCCCATGGGATGTCTCAGAAGTGACACCAGTTGTGCCCTATGTCTATCAATCAGTGTGATGGTTGTCCTTTTACTCTCAGAACCAACTTTTTGTTGTGCAACATATGTGCAACAAAAGGGAGCTCTTATGAATTTTCTGTCTGTTAATATTGTTCTTTGCACACCTAGTATTATTGCAGGTGATTTTAACTGTAATTTCTTGAAGAATACCTGGGAGGCCATGCAACTAGTGAACTATGTGGTGCTTGGGCTCTGAGGCCCTCGATAGGTTGTCGAACCAGGATAGCATTGGCCTCAGCTGCACTCCTTGATCGAATCTTTGTTCCCTCTCAGGTCCTGTATTATCAAGTATCTTGTTTCCAGGACTTTCACTTAGATCATTATATTATATTATGGAAGTATGATGTAATCGTAATAGGGGGTTGGCCCCTCTCTCGACCTCAGGGTGGGCATTAAAATTTAGATGCATGGACTCCAGTTGTACAGCATCTTCATCCATAAGGTGGACTGTCAATCCTATGGGATGAGTCAAGACCCTGCTCTCCTATCTGCAAAGTTTCTTGAGACCTGTGCATTAGCACTAGAAGCCTACTGTCCTTGCTCCCCCTATGGGTTGGGGAGGAATCTGAAGCCCTGGTGGACCTCTCAGCTATCTGCCTTGTGTAGGCAGTGCTCAGAGATACACTGGAATTGGAAAGCCCAGCCTGATGCCTGCTAATAACAACAGTTTTCTGCTGCACGTTTAGCATCTGTTCTCCCAGCAACCCAATTTGTGCTTTGTGGGCCTTTGTTAGCTTTTCTTTCCTCTGTGGCGCTGGTCCTAGAGCGATGGATCTATGACCTGAACAGAGATGACTTGTTGTCCATTATCCCTCAATTCCAATATACTGTATTTATTCTAATAAACAGCGTGCCGTTAATTTTTTCAAAGGCTTTTTTGTTGCGCTGTTTATTGGAGGGCACTGTTTATTATTTTTTTTCAATTTATGAATTGAAACTTTTTAGCCGGACTAGTTGATTCCATTAATTTTGATTTTTGCTGACGCCACTCTTGAATCTGAATTTATTGGCAAAATGAAATTGAGAAAACTAACACAGGTGTACAGAAATAAATTTTTTTCTCAGTTGCCAAGAATATGAGAATGAATTTAGATTATTTTGAGGGTGCTGATTTCAAAGATGCCACCACTTTTGTGAAATTGGCTCTACTTTTTTGAGGTATTGGACAACCTTTAAAATATGATACTTAATGCTAAATGTCTTATATTTAATCAAAATGAACGTTTTCTTTTATGGCTCTATTACACACTATATATGTATATATAGTCATAACCTCTAAAAATCCCACCTAGAAATGGTACATAAAAAAACCCACTGTCTAACTTGGCTCATATTAAATAATAGGTGTTACTGTTTTGCATACACTGTAAGCTACATGTGTGTAGCTTAAATAAAACAGCATTTAATCTAGAGTGACCAGCATTATCAAAAAAAAATTTCTTTTCATTTTCTGCAAAAATCCACCATAATTGCTTGTTTCTTTGCACAATTTCAAGGCAGTACCACATTTAAATGGAGAATTGATGGTACTTTTCCATATGGCCAAGGCTTAGGACATACCTCCCTCTACTAAGAAAATAAATATTTTACTGTTACTTACAGCCACCATTTTAAAGTAATCCTGTACAGCCAAACTTAAAAAAACCCATACGTCCTCTAAAAAACCCATCTCCCAAGTATTTCAAAATTCGAAAGAATGCAGCAAGTTTTTCCAAACTCAACCTGGTGTTTATAAAAATTGTATTTTAAAAGTGTGTACCTCAAAAAAATTCTGCCAAGAAAATTCTACATTGGCTGCTTAACCCTAGAGAGATAATGCTCCCTTTGCTGTTACATTACAGGTAAATGGTAGTTGTTGAGACTACCAACGTAAATTCCAATATTTTACTGAAATGTGGTGCTATAACTTTAAAACTCAATTGTATATTAATCAATATTCTGCAATGCAAAATACTCAATTTATTTTATATTTTCACATTCAATACAAATTTGTCTTCAGCAATTACCACAGATTGCTCTGGAGCATCAGTGGCATGAGTACTGCATCACCCATTTAATTTTTGAAGGGCAGAAGGAACAAACCCGACGATTTCATGTAGCAGATGTGTTTGCACCCTCCATAGCTTGACTTTTGCTTGGGGGCCTTTGGTCTCCCTCTGCCAAGGTGCTTCACGACCTCCTGCATTCCTGAAATACACTTAATGAACTCCTCCTCATCGCTTCTCATTACGTGTCCATACAACCTCAACTTATTCTCCCTCATATTTTGGGGATGTCCACCACCCCCTGACTACCTCTAATATACACATTCCTAATTCTATCAGCTGTTGACACCCCACTCATGTACCACAGCATCATCTCAGATAGTTGCATTGTACTGAAATGGCTCGCTTCCCTGCCTAACACTCAGTAACTGCAGCCAAATTTTCCATTGGAAAATTGTTATGCTGCCCCCATAATAGTGCTGCACTGCGAATTACAGGTGTCATGCAGAGCTGCACTATTACAGCATCTTTACAAACGTGGATGGTAAAGGTAGTGTGTGAGACTACCAACTACCAACAAATATAGGTTGGAATTAATATATAAGGAAATCATTGCATGGATCGTTACTATTTAGAAAGGAATGCAGGTACTAAAAATTTCAGGGACATCGCATGCTTAGAAACCAATGATCAGTGATTTTTGTAAGATGCAGGTAGTCTGTCAGACTACCCTTTACCATTCTAGGGTTTTAAGCAAGGTATTCTGCAAGGATGAAAATGAGCCACTTCCCCAGTCATCATTCAGATTTTTAGATTTGAGAGGAGATGGTCGTTTTATCATAAGTCCAGCATCACTGTGGAATTTGTTCCTGCAGACAACATTTTCTATGGTCCAATTCCAATGATCTTGCAGCTTCATATGTAATTTCAATTGAACCTAATGTGTACAAGGAGATCTTGTCCATCTGGGCGTTGTGGCACATGCGTGTTAATGCAATTATAATAACTTGAGTCTAATGCTATTTTGATGTTGTGGGAATAAATTTTTCTTTTAAGCTCCAAGTTTTTTTGAAAACCAGTAGTAGTCGTTTCAAGATCCATGTAAATTAATAAGAAAAATATGTTAACTATGTTTGAAACTTTTAAAAAATCAAGAAACAACTCAAGAAAGGATTTTATATCAAGTGCTATATCAGTGGTAGCGAACCTGTGCCCCATGGGTCACAAAGTCTCCCTCAAACCCTGCTTCCCTAGTACTTTTCAATGATTTGTCTATAGCTATGAACACCCCACCCACCTGATTCCCTGTGTCTTCTAGACACTGTACCTAACAGGAAAAATCTCAGTTGATTGTATATCTTCCTTTAATCATGATTCAGTGCCAGTAACAATATCAGCATCCCATGTAGCAGCAAGGGCATTAAACTCAGCCACTTTATTGACTATGCTTCTACAATTCATAACAAGCGAAGTCAATTGATCAGTTACTGCTAATCTCCTGCCCATTCCTTCATTATTACTGTCTAGTAGTCCCTTGCTATGTATTTTGTGATTAACCTGGGGCACGATTACCCTCTCTCTTCTCTAAAAATCAAACATAAACTCCTTAATTTTTCTCCCAACCCTAGTGGCAGCCCTCTTATTGAAATGCAGTCTATCCCCTGTAAACCTGTTGTGAAGATCTGTGAGACAATCCCTATATTCAAGGAGCTTCAATCCAAGCAGTTGTTCTTCATGAAACATCCTCTGATTTACCCATTGGGCCTTAGCTGTGGCTACTCCACCTCTGTCCTGTCTTTCAATGATTGGGCAGAGCATTACCTTTGCCTTTCGTCTGATACTTCTGACTTCTTTGGCAATTTCTACAATTCCAGAACTGCTGCTGCAGGTTTATTGTGAGTTATATCATTTGGCCCTATTTGCAAAATAACCAAGTATTCCTCCCTTTCACCTCTTATAACAATTGAAATCCCATCTTTTATGTCTGCCAGTCTAGCATCTGGAAGAAAAGCAACACTAACACAGTCTCTATCCAGGCCATCAAGCAGTGCCCATCTATCTATACCCCATCAAGCAGTGCCCATCTATCTATACCCCATAAATCTGTGTCCCCAATTATGATCACTGATTTAGGAGCTATTTGGTTCTGTACAAATTTTACATCCCTTTCAATTACCTTAACATTGTGCTCACTCTTGCTCCATCTGTAGATCCCCATCACTCATAGTAGAATCCTGTGAATTGGTGCAAGGATTTTTCCCAACTCAAGAATGAACTTCACCAATGTTTCCTTCACCTGTGGGAGTCTTTGGTGTACTAACTATTGGGACTGTTATTCCTGTCTCCTTCACAGCATCTACCTGTACTCCATGCCTTTTCTTCCCTTTCATACCTTTCATTCCCCTGCTTGCTGGGTGTCCCTGCTGGAGACGTCATTGAAGACCCCCCCCCATTACCCTCATTCACTCTGGAGAGAAAGGGGCTAGAGACAGAAATGGCAGCTTTTAACTTGGCTGCCTCTGCCTGGAGCTTGGCTAGCTTCATTTTTAGGTCCTTGCAACCCCCACACTGAGTAATTTTCTTTGGAGGCATCACTATCTTGGAAAACCAAGGCACTATCAAATAAGAAACTATAACCAGATTTCCACTAAATAAAGATGGGAATCTCCTATAAGAATTTTCCAAAAAGTTTGGAAAAAACTTTAAAACCCCCTGAAAAGAACAACCTACCCACAATAGCAAACCAACATGTGAAGAAGAATGTACTTTACTCCACTGAGACTGCTGTGCCCACCTCTCAAAAGTCAGCAAATTACAATTTCTAAATTTTCAACACAAAAAAAATAAAGTTGTTAGCACATAACTTTAAGTCAAGTTAAACTATTGAATAAATATAATGAATTAGTAAATCTAAGACTACAACTTAACACAAAAATTCTTTAAGAATTAGTTACAGCCAAAACGCACTGTTCACAAAGAGCCTCACCCAAAACGCACCTGCTAGATTGGGCCTCACCTGAAGAATGCACCACGTGGCTTGACAATGGCGATTTACACAAGACTAATAGGACCTGTATAAATACCAAATAAAATCGGAACTAATCCTTAAATAATTAAAGCAATCCAATGATAACTTTTCGTCCAACCAACGATTATATAACCCACAAATATATTAAAATAATCCCCACCAAAAATAACCAATATTACCACTGATATTTCTTACCAACCTGGAGCTCTTCAACACACATCCCCACACACATAAAATTCACATCAAGATATAGGAAAAACTTTTTTGGAAAAAGTTATAATTAATGGAGAGGGACATTCATTTCCTAAAATGGTTTGGAAATTATGGCAGTAGTATTTTCAGGAGAATACAAAGTTACATTCTTTCTCAACAGATATAGGTATTTTTAACTATTGCGTTGCAGAGTTCTTGAAAATGAGAAATTTTGATATAGCATGCTCCTAAACCTAATATTAAAAATAACCCTTGAAATCTGCATTTATGGAGATTTGTTAATGGCCTATGGTTACAGGATTTTGTCTCAGTATGCAACTCAACAGATTGTTGCAGTTGGCCACTCCAACTAGCTAATTTGGAGTGCACACTTGGTTTGAGCTCCAAGATAGCAAAGTCTACACTCCAATTCTGTGCTCCCAAATTTAGGTAGTTGGGGCACATAACAGTGACAATTTGCTGAACTGCATACCTGAGACAAAATCCTGCAGTCACAGGCAATTAACATATTCTCACTAATGCAGTTTTGAAGGCTTATTTTTAATTGGAGGTGTAGGAACATGCTATATCAACATTTTTTAGAGCTTTCTGATGTGATAGTTAAAAATAACCCACATCTTTTGAACAAAATGTAACTTTGCATTAGTCTGAAAAATCGACTGCCAAAATTTCCAAACTGTTTTACGAAATGAATGTCCCCTCCATCAATTCTAAGTTTCCCCTTATGATTATTTACTATATGGGGTAGTTTTTTTAAATAAAGGCATCGGTTACATTAAAAAATTACACTATATAACCTTGTGCTATAACTTTCTGTATGACTTTAAACAGTTTCATTACCATTTTTAAGTACAGTAAAACATGGTTATAACGTTTTGTTGGGGACCAAAGGGAACAAACGTTATAACCATGAAAACGCTATAGTCATGATATCCCTTTTTGTGTTTCTCTATCCATAATACTCATTGGATTGTATATACGGCCATTGTCAACTAAATAAGAACGATACTCTGTTTAAAGTTTCTATGTCTCATTCTATGTCTTTTAGATAGATTATGGTAAAATCTTTGTACTCCATCAATGGTGATATTGTATTTGTTTAAATGTGAATGGATCTGTGCACTTTACTTGTAGAGCATGCATTAAATTGTTCAAACACACAAAAAAGTACAAGTAATTATTTGCAAGAAACCTTTAGATACACTTGTGTAATTTGGTAAGTTTAATTATAAGTGAATGTCTACTTTGAGTTGTAATATTTTATGGCTATAAATTTGCCTAAGGGAAAACACCAATAACGGGAAGAGCAAAGCACTGCACATCAGCAACACGAATGGCAATAATTAAACTGAAAAAGGCTGGAAAATCATATCAAGAAATTGCAAGCCAATTAAAATGTTCAAAAACAATGGTGTTTAATGCTGTTCAACATTTTAATGAATATGAAACCACCAAAAGATTTCCAAGAAAGCAAAGACCTCGTAAAACGACAACTGCTATTGATCGAAAATTTTCATGAATATCATGAACAGATCCAAAAAATGCTGCAGCTGACATTCATCGTGAAATTTGTGATCAACTCGATCTGCCAATATCCAAACGATCAGTTGCTCATCGTTTAAATGAGAGTGGATTATTTGGAAGACTAGCATGTAAAAAGCCATTGGCGACATCAAAACAAAGAAAACAATGAGTTGAATTTGCAAAAGAACATGTGCTGTGGAATGAAAATAAATGGAAGTATATACTTTGGAGAGATGAAACTAAAATAAATGGAATGGGTCCTGATGGATGAAATTATGTATGCTGACCAACAAATGCTGCATTTAATCCAAAATACACAACTGCAATTGTCAAACATGGTGGTGGTTCGATAAATGTTTGGGGTTGTTTTTCTTGGAATGAAGTTGGGCCAATACATCGAATTGAGGGCAAGTTAATGGCATTTGACTATGTTGAAATATCGAAAAACATAATGTTGCCATATGCTGAAGAGAATTTGCCAGTTATTTGGCAATTCCAACATGATAATGACCCAAAACACAGCGAAAATCACAAATTATTTTTGCTGACAATTCTATTGCAGTTGTTGATTGGGCATCATCAAGTGCTGATCTTAATCCCATTGAACATTTGTGGGGTGATGTGAAAAAAGGCAATCAGTACACAGCACATAACAAATTTGAATGAATTATTCAATAAAGTCAAAGAAGCATGGCAGTCCATCCCAGAGGAGAGATGTAGAAGCCTAATAAAATCCATGCAGCAACGATGTGCAGCTGTGATCAAGCAAAAAGGATTCCCTACCAAATATTAGGGATACCAATAAATTGAATGTAATTTATTTAATATTTTATTATGTTTTTTTGAAGTGTTCTTATTTAGCTGTCACAGCGAATTTCCATATCTTTTCATTTATCTTCATAAAAGTATAATAGTTTTTAGTTAAATTGTATAATTGTAACTATTTTTTTGTAAAAAAATGATCTAAGCTTCATGGAAATTAAAAATATTTGACCATTGTGCAGAAGACACACATAAATGCAGTAATGACAAAAGAAACACTCAGTCGTTCTTATTTAGTTGACAACAGCTGTATGTGATGTAGTAGTAAAACAATGTCATGTGAGAGTACATAAAGGATTTCTCTATATGTACAGTAATAAAGAATTCGTGATTGCTTCATGGTGGATGGCTGCTTCCACCAGGGAGTAGTGAATTGCATTAGACAAACCAGTTCTCATCGGATCAATGAAGATAAGTGCAACCCCAGCTAGTACTGACGTGGGTGGCCACTTGGGAAAACTAGTTACTGCTAATACCCAAAAATCATCACATAAGTGTATTGTCTGTACAGTCTCTTCATAAGAACTATGCTGTGGAAGGGGCTCTAATGACCTTGTAGTTGATGTGTCCTAAAACACCAACAAACAAATAATGTTTCCACCTCTGTTTTTTGTTTGTTGGAGTTTAAGGTCCCGTCAACTACAAGGTCATTAGAGACCCGTCCACTGTATAGTTCTAATGCATCGAGTGCACAGATACTACACTAATGCGACGATTATTGGGTATTAGCAGTACCCAGCTTTCCCAAGCGACCACCCATGTCAGTACTAACTGGGCTTGCGTTGCTTAACTTCAGTGATCAGACGAGAACTGGTGTGTCCAACGCAACTCGCCGCTCCCGTTTCACCTCTGGATGTTGAGGCACACATATCCTCTTGGTATCTTGGCTGACCTCTACACAAGTTTATTGTATTTTGTCACAATTGTTGATAGATGTTTTGAGAGTGGTAATAGGAATCCCAATTTTTTTACCACCTAAATTCTAGGTCGCTTATGTCATTAGTACTAAAACATCAAATCAGCAAGATTGAGTGGTTTGTTCTTGTGCAATGTATGTAATGAACAGCTTATGTTGTACATTCTGCACATATGCAACTTTTCTAATCAGGACATGTGCACATATTATATGGAAGTTTTTCATATCTATGATTGGATATGAAAAACTTGGCTGCCCACCAGGACCCTGCAAACGTTATAGCCGTGAAAACCATTGCTATAACCGTGACCCATTACCATTAAAAAGCCATAGGCTCTGCCAAGACCAGCTCAAACAGACACTATATCTGTTAAAACGTTGTAGCCATGAACGTTATAAACGTGTTTTACTGTATATGATATATTTATGGCTATTTTGGACACTTCACCATGCTACAAACATTAATTAGTTAATTATTCCAAAAACGAGAACCAATTCAGCAAAACCAATGACATATTCTTAATCAGCATAATTGACTTTGTATATAATCACTCAAATATCATTGGCAATAAATTCACTGTTTACCCATGTAATCAATGGTTCATTTAAAATTTAAATCCTTACCTTAGACTAAGATAACTGTAGAGGTTAAGCCACAGGATAATGCCCATTATTCTCAGCTGCAGAAATTCTGAACAATTTAAATTCTAATGAATACTTTCTCTGAAACTTTTCTTTCAACAATATCTGCACTAAAGCTTAGTTTGCACTAGCAAACAACTCGTGCAAGTACTTGTGCAAACTTTTACATGAGTAGCAAAAATTTGTACAAGTAGTGTCTGAAAAAGCTACCATGGAGAGCACTTGCCAGCAAGTTATTGCACCAAAGTATGTTTACACCATATAGTGGATAGTGTGATTGCTTGCTTGCAATGCTCAGAGTCACAGAAAGAAATATCATTATAAACAATTTGAACAAATTTAATGCAAATTTAATGAATTTTTTGCTCTTTATGCACTGCATATCGACACCTTCCTAGTAAAACATCGTAATTCTGCACATTATGTCTTTATTAATAATGTAATCAATTTTCCCCTATGTTAACTAGTTATTTTTATTTTTTAATATCTAAAAATATCGTATGTGTAAGTATAAATGAGGAAATCAGAACGTTTTTCTCATTCCATGTAAAATTTTGGAATCATTGGGGATCATGGCAGTTGCAATGTAAAACAATATCCGATGCACTCATGTGAATACTCATAGTTTAATGCAGGATTCTTTTGACAAAAGTGACATTTTTAAGTAAAATTGCATTAGGTGCCATTCCTATTGCAATTCAAGTGCAGTCCAACATTACATTTCTTTAAACAAGCAGCACATTTTCTCTGTTTCCCCTTTGATATTCATTCCATATAGTGAATACCACTACTTATGTTCACAGGAGCATGGGAGCTTGATAATTTTGGGAATGAAGGCCACCCCATCTTCAACATAGCCCATCCACTGCATAGTTCTAAATGCAGAGACTGCACAGTTGTTGTTATTGTTTATTGGTGTTTTAGGGCCCTTCAACTACAAAGGTCATTAGAGCCCTTCCACAGCATAGCTCTTATGCAGAGACCACACAGACACTACATGAATGCAATAAATTTTTGGGTATTAGTAGTACCCAATTTTACCAAGCAGCCACCCATGTCATTACTAGCTGGGGTTGTGCTGCTTAACCTCAGTGATCAGATGAGAACTGGTGTGTCCAATGCAATTTGTTGCACCCAGACTGCACAGACACTATGCTTATGTGTCGATTTTTGGGTCTTAATGGTACCCAGTGTTCCCTAGCTAGTACTAGCTGCGGTTGCATTGCTTAACTTCAGTGATCATATAAGAACTGGTGTGGCACCCATTCTGAGTTAAGTTCTGTTACGTTTTTATTCCTTGCTCTTGAACAACATTTATTTTTTGGACTGTGGCTATTTCTTTTCCAAATGGTACATCATGAGGAATTTCAAGAGCGAGGCAACTCAGTGGGACCAGTTCTCATCAGATCACTGAAGTTAAGGAATGCAGCCCAAGTTAATGCCAACAAGGGTGGTTGGTAGTCAATATTGGATGCTGCTAATTTCCCCTCTCCTACATCTCCTACACCTACCTCCTCCTAACCTGGAGTAGCATCATTAGGGTCTGGCCTGTTATGTCTGCTTGGCCTACTCCTCAATCCATTATTGTAACATACATACATACTAACTCATTGCCTTTTTTACTGGTGGAAGTTCCACACTTTCATTAGGCCTATTATCATAATTAAAACAATCACTAATCCTCCTCTGTTACAAAATCTTTGAGCCTTTAAGAATTTCTTCAGCTTTCTTGATAGTCGAACAATTGCTGATATAAGTTGGCGTTCAAAATTTACATCAATCTGAAGACCAATTTTATTGGCATATGTCATTGAATAGATTTAAACTACATGCCACCTACCATGGTCCCCAGTTGGGGCTTGGCAAAAATGAAGGTTTTCTAAATGATTAACCTCAATAATAACCAGAATAACCATACAAATATATGCAAAATGCTTTATGTTTTCAAATAAATCAGGTTTTAAAGTTTACCTTGCATAATTTTTTCAAGAATGAATTTTTAAACTGCTCAATATATTTACAAACCAATTTCTATCACACCAGCCAACTTGAGTTACTTGGTATCTTTGGGGAAAAAATGAGAGTGTGGAACAGTAAAACCTGTCAGATTGAGCACCTTGATACTATGACCACCTCTCTATGGTGAACGTATTTCTATGGAACCAAACATTCCCATAGAGATTACATTATGTAATACCACTTATATTAAGCACCTGCATACTTTGTACATTGACCACTCTAAACCAGTCCCAGAGCAGCAGTTAACCTCCATCGTTTGAACATAAACGCCTATTTGTAACATGCTAAAAGTGTTAGAATCTCTTAATTTTTTAATTTTTTTTAAATAAATTAGGAACCCTTTTAAAAGGAATAGTACAGCACTGTAATTTGGCCCTTAAAATAAAGCAGTTAAGGAAAAACTATTTGCAACAGACATTGGAAGATTTGGGCCTTTAATTATCCCTATTGTTATCAACTATACACCCATAGAAGCCGTTTGATTTCAAGACGTCAGTCAAACACTTTCCTATGGCTAAAATAAAGTACACAGAGTTAAATTTGGAACAAAAGAAATTTGTAAGTGAATGTGTAAGACAATGGTGTATTGCAAAGAAAGTTAGCAGCTGAATTTTACATGGAGCCATTGCTCATGTAAAAGCATGGATAAATAAGTTAATTATGATATTAAATGTAAAAATGCTGCTAAAGAAAAGTGGCACTGATGATGAATTGAATGCTTCTGGCTTTAGTTTCCTTTTGGACTTGCAACAGAAAAAGATTCCTGCTGTATATCAGGACCAATGCTGCAGGAAAATGTCCTGTGTTTCAAGGATGAATCAAGGGGAAAGCAGTTGCTCCCCTGTCAGTGCTTCAGTGGTTGGCATATTTCAACTGATGCAACTGATCCAAAATTTTGCATTGCTATTTTGCATTTGCCAGTACAATCTTTGCTGTCCCTTCTGCAGTTGGTTAAACCACTGCAGATAGGATATTTTCTAAGGGGCTGTAGAGGACCTAATGTAATACTTAGCTTGATTTATACTAAGGGATTCTGAATATTTGAAGTGCCCCCTTATCTGCTTCTGGATTCATCACAGAGTGTTACTACCACTTTTAAAATTGAAAACTTCAAGGCTAACAATGCATGGATTGAATGATTTATGAAAAGACAGTATTCACTTTTGATATTAATGTAAGTGGGGATTCTGTAGAAGCTGATGCCTCAACTCGGTACAATGAGCAACTGTCTATCTTGAGCACTTTTGAACGGAACGGCAAGTGCTCAAAGTAGACAGGTTTTACTGTAGTACAGATCTCTTCTGGAAGGTTGTGTCGTAGGTATGTATCATGGCCACTTCTTAAAGAAAATAGTGAACTAAGCGATGCAATAAGGAGACAGAGTCAAAATCCCCATTTGCGGATCATGGCAGTTAATGGGTTGAGATGAAATTGGCTTCAGATACTGTCGGCTCTCCACACCCCACCAATGTAGTGCAGTATTCGAATCTCAGCCACTTGCATTCTCCTTTCATGGTTCTTCTTAACTACCGAACACTGTAAGCCAAACAGCATAGCTGGTCTAATGACACTTGTGTAAACTTTGCTGTTTTCTTCATGTTTTAGGATCCTTCAACTACAAGGTCATTAGAGCCCAGTCCACTATGTAGTTCTAATGCACAGACTGCACAGACGATTTGTGAGTGTTAGCAGTACCAACACCACCTAAAGAACAAGCCTGGCTGCTGAAACAAATACAGTAGAACTCCAATTTCCGAACTCCGACTATCCAAATTGCTGATTATCCAAATTGCTTTCACAATTTCAGAAAAAAAAATTAAGAGGGAACGTACTGTGATTTGCAAAATAATGCGCGATTTGGCTGCCCAAAAACGAATACTGATAGTCAAACAGCTTACGTTGACCAAGATGTTCAGCAAGCAATTACTTTCATTTACAGTATGGTACATGTACATACTGTACTAATGTACAGCCCTTTTAAGTATTGTTTTCATTTAAATAATTAAAACCTCTTTTCATTTAAAAATAGTTTTTCTCCCATTTTCAACATACAAACAGTGATAAATTAAATTACACCTTTTTTTGGAAAAAATCCAATTATCCGAATGGGGTCCGGTCCCTATTGAGTCTAATAATTGGAGTTCTACTGTTATGTGCAATACGTAATCAACGGTAGGCCTATGTAACTATAGTGCTAGTGTCGACTTCACATACACCCTCATGTTATGTGAAATTGTTAATTACAGTTTTAAATAGCCTTGTGTTTTTTTCCCAAAGAGTTTCATCTATACAAATTAGTTAAGTAGGCTGTAATTCTGATCACATTTATTTATTTGATCAACAAAATGGTGTACAAGTGCAGCGTTCCAAATTGCAGGGGAAATTATTCCAGCAAGGGTCCCAAAGTAATGTTTCTCTTTTCAAAGGATGAGGAAATGTGTAAAAAATGGATAGCTGCAATTCATCAAAAGGATTATAAAATAACAAATCATTGAAAGGTGAGCCCAAATCTTATTATTACCAAAACGTTTGAATAATAAAATAATGAATGGGGTATTAACTTTACTGGTTGATTATCCTAATGCTAATGTACTTGTGGTGTCTTTTGGACCCCAAGAAGAAAATTGCTTGATTTCAATGTCAGTAGTACTAAAGCAAATGACAAAATCACATTCATTGGGTGAAATATTACTAAAAATCAGTGACAGTCATGTTAACCTGAAGTGTATGATGAAGGTGTAGCAAAACGTGTTGTGGCCATTATTGGAGGGCAGTGGTTATTATTTTTTCACACTGATGGTGCCAAGATTAGTAGAGGGCAGCTATTATTAGAATAGCTATGGTATTTAGGATTTAGAGTTCGCTTCTTCCCTGCCAAATTGGCCTAATATGGCTTCCTTGCAGTGCAGTCAGTTAGTATTAGAATTGTGTGCTTAAAGTCGAGTCCTCAGCACCTGATCTTTCATATATGGTAATGTTTTCACTTATGTGTGTACAGTGGCTACAAATCTTTGATAAAGGGGGCCACCTTTATTGTCCCAAATTTCAAAATATGAAATTTTTTGTACGTTTTAGCATGCTTTCTTGTTAGTCTTGTCTTTATTTCCAACTTCACACCATATTGCTTCATACAGAAAACCTACACAAACTATAAAATTGAAATGGCAACATTAAAACCATAATGAAATTATAAAATTACAGAATTAGGATAAATAAAAATAATTTGTTGTCCCAAAATGTAGACAAATATTATAATTATACTATGATGTAACTGGAGGATCACTAGGTGGTGCTGGTTCCATGTGCTTTGTTTTCCTCGTGCCAGTGATTTATTGATCATTTTGAAAATTTTGACACCTCTTCTGGGTGAAAACCACCTTTTTCAAGGCAGTTTAACTCCAACGTTTCCAATAAAAGGTAGGGCTGTGGGTAAGGTTGTTTTTAACAGGTGGGGATCTTGTTGCATCATACTGCTTCACAGCGTGCATCTTCTGCATTCTCAGTGACCATGCTGTGCTTCCAGCATCGAACTGACAACCCACAGCATCAATTCTCTTTAATTATTATTAGTATTCTTATGGGTATTATTATTATTACTATCATTGTTATTATTATTTATTATTAGTAGTAGTATTGCAGTCCTAGGATTGCATTTCTACAGTGTAGGGTGTGAGGGATGGATTGTCATGTGAGTGTGGGATCTCTGCTCACATGACAAAGATGGAAAAATCGTCGAGTGCTGGGGAGACCCCAGCCAGTGGGGTCACACTAAGTAAAGGTGCTAGGCTATGATTAAGGATGTGGAATGTGGGGACCCTTAAAGGAAAAACAGGGGAATTAGTAAACACCCTGAAGCATGGAAGGGTTAGTGTTGCCTTCCTCTAAGAAACATAATGGAAGGGGAACCGATCATGGGTACTGGGAGAGGGATACAAATTACACAGGTAGTGAGGAGGGGTGTAATGGGGTGGGTATTGTTTTGAGTAGGGAATTACAGCTGTCCATGGAATCAGTAGCAGCATTATTTTAGTTTATTAGTGTAGCAGTATTAGTGTAGTATATTAGCAATATTAGTGTAGTATTATTTTAGTAGTGTGGCAGGGTATTGAGCTCAACCTCATCAGTGCTTATCCTCCCCAAGCAGGCTTTGATGACGCCACCTAATGGGATTTTTGGTGGGATTTTGATGAGGTGGTACAGTCAGTAGATAACAGAATTAGATGGGGAAAGGGATGTGATCATCTGAATATTGGAGGGGACTTTAATGGCCAAGTTGGCAAGGAGTTGGCAAGGATGGGTGTATGGCCAACTCTTTGGCTGAGGGACAAAAAGTCCTTGATACAACACAATCACATGGCCTTGCATTGGCCAATACGTGGTTTCAGAAGACGAAAAAGCACCTCATCACCTTTCAGTCACCCCAGGGATGGTCTCAGATTGATTCCTTTATGGTCAAGATGCAGCATAGGCCCAAGATTTGTGATTGCTGGGCGCTTCCCAGTGAGGATTTCCATTCCAGAAGGAAAGTGGGCATACGGTGGTGGAAGTTACCACCAAATCCACATGAATTCCAGCAGGAGATTATTAGCCAGGTCGACTGGGATTGGGAAGAGTCAGCCGATGCCATGTGGGACAGGGTGGCCAGAAAGATTACACAATCTTCGAAAGGCTATGTTTGGCACAGCTAGAGTAGGAGGCTGATGCCAGGGTAGGCAGACTTGGTGGTGGAATGAGGAGGTGGAAGCAGCCGTTCATCAGAAGAAGGCAGTTTTCCATAGGTGGCGGGAGATGGGGACCAGGGTTCATAGACAGAGTACAGTCGACTCTCGATATAATGAATCTCAATATAACGAAAAGGGGAGCTGGTCCCAGCCAAAATGCCTATACCTCCCATGTATTAGCTGCTTGATATAATGAACGCTAGGTATAACAAAGCCGCTCGATATAAAGAACGGTTTGGTTGCTCCCTTCATAATCCTGCTGTGCTAAATGACTTTATAACAAACAGCTATTGGATGTCGTAAGTCAAGAGACAGAATATCCTTTTGTGCCATTGGGGAAAAATTTGCAAGCAATGATGCCATATGGGACAGGGTGGCCAGGAAGATTACACAATGTGGAAAGGCTGTGTTTGGCACAGCTAGAGTAGGAGGCTCATACCAGGGTAGACAAACTTGGTGGTGGAATGAGGAGGTTGAAGCAGCCATCCATCAGAAGAAGGCAGCATTTCATAGGTGGCAGGGGATGGGGGACCACGGATCAAAGATGGAGTATGTACATTTAAAGAAACATGCTAGGAGGACCATTGCCCAGGCCAAACACCAAAAGTATGAGGCTTTAAATGAGAGTTTTTCGACTAGCCAAGACCCATGATAGAAGTAGTAAGGATGGCACCAGGGCCATAAGGTGGGATGTCACCATGAGGTGGGAGGAATACTAAAAACAATCTCCTAAGCACAGAAAATACCAGTGAAATTGTCATGAACAACACCCCTGCCACCTCAGTAGCTGTGGACTTGGTGAGTGGAGCAGAAATAGTAAGGGCCCTTTGCAAGATGAAAGGTCACAAAGCTGTAGGTTCTGATAAGATTCCCATTGATGTTTGGTATAGCTTGGGGACCAAAGGAATTACATGGCTAGGGAAGGTTTTTAATAAAATAGCCAGTGGTGACCGAATGCCATCTGCATGGTGGAAGAGTTGGATTGTCCCAGTGTTCAAGGTCAAAGGTGACGCCCAGGACTGTGGGAACTATAGAGGCATTAAACTAATGGGCCATTCTATGAAGCTGAGGGAGAGGGTCATAGAATGTCGCCTCAGAAATCATACTAGTGTCCAAGGAAACCAGTTAGGGTTTATGTCTCATAGGTCAACAATGGAACCCATCTTTATTCTACGACAGATGGTTGAGAAGCATAGAGCAGTAAAGAAGAATCTGCATGCAATCTTTGTAGACTTAGCGAAGGCCTACGATAGTGTCCCATGACAGGTAGTATGGGATGTTCTGAGGAAATGGGGAGTGGATGAAGGGCATATCAGAATAATACAGGCAAGCCCAGTTAGTACTGACATGGGTGGTCGCTCGTGAAAGCTGGGTACTGCTAATACCCAATAATCGTCGCATTAGTGTAGTGTCTGTGCAGTATATGCATTTGAACTATACAGTGGACGGGTCTCTAATGACCTCGTAGTTGACGGGACCTTAAACCCCAACAAACAACAACAACAAAAGAATAATACAGGATATGTATGATGGTTCCACCACTAGGGCAAGGATGGCATGGGGAAATACTGGTGGCTTCAAGGTGAAGGTAGGGTTTCATCAATGATCAGCTCTCAGCCCATACCTATTTGCTTTGGCAATGGATGACCTGCTGACAGGATAAGGGGAATGAGGAGGTGGAAGCAGCCAATCATCACAAAAAGGCAGCATGGGAGATGGGGGGGGACCATGGTTCAAAGACAGAGTATATGCAGGCAAAGAAGCATGCTAGGAGGATCATTGCCCAGGCCAAACACCAAAAGTATGGGGCTTTATATGAGACCTGAGGGACTAAAGAAGGTGAGCAGGAAGTTTTTTTACTAGCCAAGACCTGGGATAGAAGTGGTAAGGATGTCACCAGGGCCATAACGATCAAGGATAGGGATGTTTCGGTCCTATTCTAGCCAGAGGAGGTAATGAAAAGGTGGGAGGAATATTACAACAATCTCTTAAACACAGATACCAGTGAAATGGTGATGTACAACATCCCCGCCACCACAGTAGCTGTGGACTTGGTGAGTGGGGCAGAAGTAGTCAGGGCCCTGCATGAGATGAAAGGACACAAAGCTGTAGGTCCTGATGAGATTCCCATTGATGTTTGGCATAGCTTGCGGACCACAGGAATTACATGGCTGGGGAAGCTTTTCAATAAAATAGCCAGTGGTTACTAAATGCCATCTGCATGGCAGGAGAGTTGGATTGTCCCACTGTTCAAGGGCAAAGATGATGCCCAGGACTGTGGGAACTATGGAGGCATTAAGCTATTGAGCCGTTCTATGAAGCTGTGGAAGAGGGTCATAGAATGTCGCCTCAGAAATCATACTAGTTTCTGAGAAAACCAGTTTGGGTTTATGCCTCGTAGGTCAACAGTGGAACCCATCTCTATTCTACTACAGATGGTTGAGTCGCATAGAGCAGTAAAGTAGGACTTGCATGCGATCTTTGTAGACCTCGAGAAGGCCTATGATAGTGTCCCACAACATGTAGTATGTGAAGGTAGGGAGGGCTTCATCAAGGATCAGCCGTCAGCCCATATCTCTTTGCTTTGGCAATGGATAACCTGCTGACAAGAATAAGGGAATGGGTCCCCTAGTGCTTGGTGTTTGCTGATGATGTAGGAAGGTTAGAGGATTCCCAAGAGGAGGTTGAACGGGGCTTACAAGACATTACAACAGCAATGGCAAACGGGGGCCTGAAGGTGAACATGAGGAAAGCAGAATATTTTGCTTTCAATTGGAGATTCGTTGTGTAAATGAGGTGCTACCAGCAGTGAAAGAGTTTAGGTATCTAGGATCAGTGATTCAGAGCAACGAGGAAATCGACTCCAACATTACCCCCAGGATCAGTGCCGGATGGCTAAAGTGGAGACAGGCAAGCAGAGTTCTGTGTGACCGCAGAGTCCCAATAAAGTTGAAAGGTAAGGTTTTCAAAACTGTAGTTAGGCCCACCACACTGTATGGATCTGAATGCTGGGCAGGGAGGAATAACTGCAAAAGGAGAATACAAGTGGCCAACATGGAAATGCTGCATTACATGAGTTGGGTGTCGCATGCTGACAGAGTCTATAATGAGCATGTTACAGGCAGCTTGGGGGTGGGAGACATTGCAGAGAAGATGAGAGAATATAGGTTGACATGGTATGGGCACGTGATGCAAAGGGTGGAGGAGGAGCTCATGTGGTATATTATGTGGCAACAGGTGGTGGGTGGCATCAGGAGTAGGGGGAGACCCAAGCGGACGTGTGAGCAGGGAGTGCAGAGGGACATGGTGGCATGTGGGGTAGATGAAAGCCTGGTTGGGGATAGACGAGAGTGCAGGATTAGAACCCGCAGACCCGACCCCACCATAGACGGGACAAGAAGGTGTGTTGATGGTGGTGATGCTACTGTGATGTAACTTTAGATTTGATCTACCTGTTGATAACTGGGTTAAAGTGCAATTGGTACTATCAAAGGGCTGTTTTGGACAATAGGCTTTGGGCAAGCTTTAAAATTTCTTGTTTGTTATTCCACTGGCATTGAATTTTAAGCGGTGAAAGTTTTGCTGACAGGAGGTTGCAACCCAAAATTGGCACATTTACTTGTGTGCTCTTACTGTGCCTGCCAGAGAGCATTAGTTTTGCAAGGAAAATTTCATTGCAAAAATTGTGGTTAAAATGGGTTGTACAATTCTTGAATCTCTAGGTTCAAAAATTTTAGCTGAGAATAATATTTTATCATTAATGTTGTATGTCAAGCAGCTTCATTGGTGGCGTGGTTAATGCGCCATCTGTGTATTTTGTACGTTACGGTCTACAAACATATACTTTGTTAACTACAAAACGTTCTCAGTAATCCACTGAACTTGTGAAGAGTAGTAGTAGTATAAATACAGTACATACACATATATACACAGTTTTCAACGTTTCGCTTTATATATGAGGATCAGTTTTTAAACAGGTAATATTGAATAATAAAGATATTCTAGGTTAGTCGGGGATTGAACTTGAAAGATTCAACAGAAGGTTACAAATACATATGCACTATGGCTGTTGCTGGATGTTATTCACTGCTCGTAATTGATGATAAATAAATTATTATACTCTTTAGAGCATAATATAATAATCATAACCTGAAATTGCTGGTCTTCATAAAATAGTTATCTTAATGGGCCATCCAGTTTGTATTAATTAGGGGTGTCAAACTTGCAATACATGACGTGTATTTTTGTGGCCCATAATAAATTATAGATGTATGGGCCAAATGAATTCTATGTGTTAAAAAAATTTCCCATGGCAGACTGCCTGCCATCCAACATGCTGTGCCTAAAGTCCACTTACCAGGCTGTACGTCCTTTTTCTTTCTTGCAAGTTTCTCACCACCTTCACCCTTTGCTAAACTTTAATAATTTCATTTGTTTCAACCTACATTATCGCTTGACTTTTATTTCTGCTTGATCCTCCCTTATTCTTGTGTATCAGTCCATGGTGGATCTATTCAAGTGTATATTTTGCAAACAGAATTCGGTTGATTTTCCTTTTCACTGGACTTTCTATGACCTTATTTTCATTCGTCACAAGGCTTCTTTCCTCTCGTGGGGAGGGGGCGCTAGGTAGTCTAATTGAATATATTCAAAATGCTCTGGATAAGGGTAAGCAGGTTGATGTTATATTCCTGGATTTTGAACAGGCCTTTGTCATGGTACCCCATGACAAGCTTGTTTCAAAAATGTCCAAGTTAGGGATTCATAGTGAGGTTATTCAGTGGCTAAAGACCTATTTGCAAGGCAGGCAGCAGAGAGTACTTTTTGATAGGGTAGCTTCAAAATGGACACATGTTACATCAGGGGTACCCCAGGGAAGCGTATTAGGACCATTAAGCTATATACTTTATGTTAATGATATAGGGCTTGATATAAAATCCTTTCTTGAATTGTTTGCAGATGATGCATGCATGTCAAGGGTGGTGGAAAAGGGGTTGTCTTCCTGCACAGAACTGCAGCAAGACCTACACAAAATATATGATTGGAGTAGAAAGTGGGAGTTGCCTTTGAACCTGTGCAAATGTAGCTTTCTTAGAATAAGCAGATCCAAAAAGCAGGTTGATTTTTCTTATAGCATAGGTGGTGTAAAGGTTGAAAGGGTTGAAACCCACAAGCACCTTGGAGTTGTCTTAAACACTCACAGCACGTGGAAGGAGAACACTGACAAATTAAATTGGGAAGGCTGGGCGTGCTCTCCGGTTTGTTAGAAAGGTGCTGCGGGACAGCACAAAGGAAGGAAAAGAAATAGCTTACTTTTCACTGGTATGGCCAAATGTGGAATACTGCAGTCCAATTTGGTTTCCTTTTAGGGAAGACCTATCTTGGGAAATTGAAATGGTCCAAAGGAGGGCAGCAAGAGTTGTGCTAAGTCGGTTCTCTCGCAAATTGAGTGTGTCAGGCATGATCAGAGAATTAGGGTGGGACTCACTCTGTCAGAGGTGGGCATCTGATAGCATTAAGCTGTTTAGCAGACTGTTGAAAATAGGTTATGAGGGTTCTTTAGATAACAGGTTATCCTTTGCAGACTATAGGGGAGAAATTATCATCTGTTCAACCTGAAGGAGGTCAGGGCCAGAACAGACTCATATTACTGGTCCTTTTTCCAAAGGTCATTTGGCAATGGAATGCTCTTGATGAGGATAAGGTGAAGAACTTCATGGAAGAGGGCGCCAGTATAGAGGCCAGCTGATACATGGCAGAATAGATGTTATGCTTCATGTTACTTGGGGTTTTAAAATGAGTGAATTTTTAGGAATGAGAGATATTCTCTCCACTGCCAATTTGGCCTATGATGTCTGCTTGCAGTGTATAGAACTAGAACCATGAATGGAGGCGAAGTTTTTCAATCGACATGAGAATAGCTCCACTTTCTACTAGTTTTGCAATTTTAACCAGAGGTTGATAACTTTTCTTATACATGTTGATTACTTCTCGTTTGTTATAAAGGAATTTTTACCTGTGGATGATTGTATGAATTTCTTATCATGGTAAGTGAAATAAAGTAACGTAGGGTTTATGTGAGTATCTTTGGCACAGGGACGATGAGTTAGACGCTTTCATGTTATTTTCTTTTTGCAGGAATTGGCTTTGGAGTGGAAAGAGGTGAGCGTCGAACTATATCGACATGCGTGAAGTTGTCAAATGTATATTCATTGTCTGCTCGTAATGCAAAACTCTCAGATGAATCATTGTTGTGTTTTTTGTACTTCTTCTGTTTCCAACTGCAACAGGCAATGACCAGTAGGACGGTCACCAGCAAACAGACAAGAATTGTCAGTGCAAGCAAAGCATACAGAAGATGATCTGTAGTTATTCCCCACTTCTCGAGGTAATACTGAATTCCGTATTCACTTGGACTGCCCATTATGTGCTGAATGACATAACAGTCTGTCAAATGATGGTTCGCAAGAAGAAATGGCATGGAACATTTGCAATCTTCAGGGTTTTGTAATGATATTCTTTTGCTGACTATGGCGTTTGTCAAGGCTTTCAAGTTAGCATTACATGCGATTGGATTTTCACTGATGTCCAAGGTTTTCAGATTTGGCAAGTGTAACAACACCTTTTCATTAATAATCGATGTATTGGTTCCACTGATAATGAGGTTTTGTAACGATGGCAATTGAATTTTTTCAAGACTCTGCAGGAGTCTATATGTCAATGATGGACTGTTGTGGAGATTCAGAAGTTGTACTTGAGGAATGTTAACAAAACTCACGTTTGCGAATCCATCATCAGACTGAATGTCAACTAAATGTAATTGTTGCAAGGAGGCTAGTCTATGGAACATTTCACTAGAGGTTGATGGCAGTTTGACGTAGGCCAGTCTTAGAAATTTGAGATTGTGTAATCTTGCTAATTCTTGTTGGGCAGTCTCGTTCAGATCACATTTTCCAATGATTTCAAGATGCGTGAGGTTTTCTAAGGAAGACAGCGAGTTTGGCTCGAATGAACTGATGGCATCACCAAGGCACAATCTAGTCAGTTGTGGAAGTTGCGGAAAGCTACTGGAAATCGAATAATATCCGTTCCCACATATATTGAGACTCTGAAGGGTGGTAAGGTGTCTTGGAATTGACATAGAGTTTTCCAAGTGATTATGACTGAGATCCAAACTGACCAGTGATTCAGGAATGTCAAAATGTAGGCTGACTATATTGTTATTAGAAAGGTTTAACACTCTGAGGGTTTTCATGTTCGTAAACGTGTCACTTTCTATGCTCTTAATGGCATTATCACTAAGATCAAGCAACAAGACAGTTGGACACCATTCCAGAGTAGTTGAGTTTAATCGACGGAAGTTGTTTTTGGCAAGGTACACCATCTTGATATTGTATAGGTTGAACACAGTGTGTGGGTATTCAGTTATAATGCTGTCCAATTCCAGGCCTGTGAAATTTAATACCTCTACGTATGGAAAGTCAGAAAGTTTGTCTACTGTAAGTGTTGTTTGATTCATTTTAATGATTTCCAGATACTTAACGCTGCTTGTAAGCTGAACTGGCACCTCTTCACATATCCATTTTTCTAAGAAAGCCCCATCTGAATCAAAAGAACACTGGCAGATAGCAGGACAAGGACTGGCCTGAGCTTGTATTGCACTGCTGAGGAAAAGAATGAATAGGAATGTAGTGGCATTGACATGTCCGTTTTCCATGGTACATATCCTGAAACAGAAAGGAATGGATTTAACGTGTTACCATTGAAAGAAATATGTAACTGCAATAATTTGGAAAATCTAAATTCATGGGAAGCATTCACATCTCTTTATTCCTCAGGTTGGCAAACTGTGGCTCGCAAGCCACATGTGGCTCGCAAGCCACATGTGGCTCTTTGGCCCCTTGAATGTGGCGCTTCCAACCTGACTTAGCCAAACTTTCCAAGGAGATGCAAGGCCATTGTTCACATTATGTGATTTTTATTTGATTGGATTAGTTTTGTGGGTTGGGGAGTAAGCCAGGCAGCCATAATACAATGAACCCTTAAGAGGCTGCCTGCAGGAGATGAGGAGGTTGGTGAATGGACGAAGGAGAGGGTTAATTTGCAGCACCCAACGTTCTTTACCAACCACCCTTGTTGGTATTTACGTGGGCTTGCGCTGCTTAACTTCAGTTATCTCATGGGAACATGTGTGTCCAATGCAACTTGGTTGCACTTGAAACTTGTCTGCAATCGTTGCCGGGATTTAATTTATGGATACCTCACTTGCAGTGAAATTTTTAACAATAAATAAGATCACTATTAAGTATTTCAAGTTTAATAAAATTAAAAACTCTAATTAAAGTTTATTAAGTTAATAAATCATGTTACTACCTTAATAGTATAAGTTTAAGAAATTTGGGCTCTCAAAAGAAATCTCAATACAATACAATGATTGAGCTATCTTTCAGAGTTCCGCTAGGTGGTGCATGTTCATTGGTGTGTGTGCGATCCTTGCCTGCCGAAACTTGCAATTTTTGCGAAATTATCGGTGCTGTCAGAGGGGATAAATCCATCTACCCCAAGGAGAAGACCCAGAGGTCCTTTGTACGGTAGGGCAGTGGGTGTAGTGTTGCTTTGGTGGGTGGAGAACTTGTTTCTGATGTTGGGCTTCTAAGCCTAACCTCGTGGCATTTTCCCCGTCAACTTTGGCATGCGGATCGTCTGCTGCTGCAATCATCACGCTGTGCCCGTGGCTATGCACTCACCCCCACATTTATTTATGAATTATCATCAGAAATTATCATCAGAATTTCATAAATTATATGATATTATCAGAATTTCATAATAATTTCACATAATTTCATATTCATAATTATATTTACTCTATCCTATCATTTTAATTATTAGTTGTAGTGTTAGTATTATCACTATTACTGGTATAATTCATATTAATATTAATATTAGTGGATTGGTGCGTACTAGGGGTGGGGCATCAACAGCAGTCAGCAGAGGCCCCTTATTAGGGATTTCTTTTCACTAGTATTGGTGTTGTTGCTGTTATTGTTGTTGTTGCTGCTGCTGTTGTTGTTGCTGCTGTTGCTGCTGCTGTTGTTGTTGTTGCTGCTACTGTTGTTGCCACTATTCTTGCTGCTGTTGCTAGCGTTTGTTAGGTTGCTTGCTACGGGTATGCAGTGCTAGTACTGCATACCTTGGGCATAGAGTGTGGGTGGCGATTTTTCAGATGAGTGTGAGACCTCCACTCACTTGGCAATGCTTCAACAATTAATGAGTGTCTCCTGTGGGGTTGGATGGCACCCCCTCACAGGTAGCCCTGCCACTTACTGTAGGTTCTGGACGTCTGACTGGGGTGCCCCCAGTCAGAGCTGTCACACCAAATAAGGCGGCTGGACTGGGACTGGGGATGTGGAATATGGGGACCCTCTCTGGGAAAACCGGGGAACTAGTCACAACCCTAAAGCATAGGAGGATCAGCATTGCATTCCTCCAGGAGACGAAGTGGAAGGGTAATAGGTCACGGTCCCTGTGGGGAGAGATACAAGCTGATCTATGCAGGTAGTGAAGAGGAATGAAATGGGGTGGGAATTATATTAAGTAGGGATTTGCAGCAGGGGATCACTTCAGTTAGGAGAGTCAGCAGTAGGCTGATGTTAGTTACTGTTGTCTGGCAGGCTATAGGGCTCCACCTCATAAGTGTGTATGCCCCCCAAGCAGGCCTGGGTGACACCATAAAAACAGGTTTTTGGGATGATTTTGATGAGGTGGTGCAGTCAGTAGACAGCACAATGAGACAGGGCAGGGGTGATGAGTGACTGCTTATTGGGGTGACTTCAATGCACACGTGGGTAATGAGGGACTGGGGTATGAGGATGTTCATGGGGGATGTGGGTATGGGGTGATCAACCTAGATGGGCAGAAGGTCCTTGACACAGCAAGAGCACATGGCCTTGCATTAGCCAATACATGGTTCAAGAAGAGGGAGAAGCACCTAGTTACTTTCCACTCACCACAGGGGAGGTCCCTAATAGACTTTTTCATGGTTAGGAAGCAGCACAGGGCAGAGATCTGAGACTGCTGGGCACTACCCAGCAAGGATTTCCAGAAGGAAAGTGGCCATAAGCTGCTCATGATAGACTTATTAATTAAGGGGACAGGGAAGCAACATTCCTGGAAGGGAGAATCAGTTGTTAGGTGGTGGAAATTCCTCACCAAGGCAGATGAATTCTGACAGGAAGTTCTTAGTGAGGTCGACTGGGACTGTGATGGGTCAGCCAGTGCCATGTGGGACAGGGTTGCTAGAAAGATTAGGAGATGTGGTGAGGCACTGTTAAGTATGGGTAGAGTAGGAGGAACATATCAGGGTAGGCAGACATGGTGGTGGAATGAGGAGGTGGAAGCTGCCATCAAACTAAAGAAGGTAGGTTTTCATAGATGGAGGAAATTAGGGGATCAGGTTTCCAAGTCAGACTATGTTCAGGCAAAGAAAAATGCCAGGAGGACCATTGCACTGGCCAAGTATCAGAAGTATGAGGTCTAATATGAAAAGTTGGGGACAAGGGAAGGACAGAACGCAGTTTTTAGACTGGCTAAGACCAGGGATAAAACTAGCAAGGATGTTACCAGGGCTATAACAGTCAAGGATGCAAATGGCAGGGTACTGTTCCAACCAGCTGAGGTAATTAAAAGGTGGGAGGAATACGACCACAGCCTCCTACACACAACTACGTGCTCAACAGTCACAGACAGCCCAACCACCACCCAGGTATTGGACAAGGTTAGTGAGGATGAAGTAGTCACAGCCCTTCAAATAATTAAAGGTCGCAAAGTAGTAGGCCCAGATAAGATCCCCATTGATGTTTGGCACACCTTGGGGACTACAGTCATTACATGGTTAGGGAAGCTTTTTAATAAGCTAGCAAATGGGGACAGGATGCCATCTGCATGGAGAGATGCCCAGGACTGTGGAAACTATAGAGGCATAAAGCTAATGAGCCATACTATGAAGCTGTGGGAGCGAGTAATAGAATGTCGCCTCGGAGACCAAACTCAAGTCCGGGGGAACCAATTTGGGTTTATGCCAGGTAGGTCCACATGGAACCAATCTTTTTTCTGCACCAGATGATAGAGAAACATAGAGCAGCAAGGAAAGACCTCCATGCAGTATTCGTTGACCTGGAGAAGGCATATGATAGTGTCTCTAGACAGGTGCTATGGAGCGTTTTAAGGAAGAAGGGGGTTGATGAAGGCCATATTAGGATAGTGCAGGATATGTACGAGGGTGCCATTACTAGGGTTAGGACAGCGTGGGGAAACACTGCAGGCTTCAATGTGCAGGTCGGTGTGCATCAAGGATCAGCACTTAGTCCATATCTATTCACCCTGGTAATCGAAGAGCTGCTGACGGGGATAGGGGAATGGGCACCTCAGTTCCTAGTATTCGCTGATGATGTGGGAAAACTTGAAGGGTCCAAGGAGGATGCAGAAAAGGGCCTACAGGAGCATACGCTATGCTATGCAAAAGAATATTCAACTGCACAAACGTGAATGCTGCATTGGTGAAACTGAGCTTAGGTTTTGACATACGCTTTTCAAACGTATGCTCTGGTGACGCTTGATGCTGAGTAAAAAATACAGAAAATGGGTGACAGTGGGGGAGGCCTCTCGGTAGGTGGCGCTCATGTATGGGCCGTTGCAGAAACGCTGTAATAAAACTCTAATTTTTTTAAAAATCGTATGCTAATCACGTGGTCTGTGTATGTTATTGCATGCATTCATTGCCGTTATAATAAAACTCCCTAATAATAGCTGCCGGTTGTCTCTAGGCCACATAGTTCATGTTATTTCTTACCTATACTATTATGAACCTTTCTAGGGAGTTAGCACATCTTGTTACACTAAAGAGCGGTGTACATTTGGAGTATAGGTATTAGGGAGTTGTATTATAATGCACTAGCACACACAGACCACGTGACTAGCATACAATTTTTTTTTTAAAAAATTGAAGTTTTATTTCAGCGTTTCTGCAATGGCCCATACATGAGCGCCACCTACTGAGAGACCTCCACTGTCGCCCATTTTCTGTTTATTTCTTAAGGCTCGGCCACACAACGCGATTTGTCGCTGCGGGCAGCAATCTCTGACTGCGGTGGGAGAGAGGCCTATTAGCAATGCAATAAATTCCATTAGGATAGTCACACAAAAAGTGATCTGCTACAGCGATCCGAATGCACAAAATTACAATTTTATCGCATGATCCATTTGAGAGTTTGACAAAAAATGAGATGAGAAAATTGAAATGGGCACTTTGCAGTGGGTCGCTGATGAAGATATCACAGACAGTTGCACGATTTCTGCCTGTTGCGACAGATCATGTTCTGTGTGGCCAAACCTTTACTCAGCATCAAGCGACACCAGAGCATACATCTGAAAAGCATATGTCAAACCTATGCTAAGCTTGACCAATTCATCATTCACGTTTGTGCAGTTAATTTTCGTCTGCATTGCATAGCATATGCTTGCAAAAAACGTTGCAGTAAAACTCCCTATTTATATGCATGTACTTATGCTCAAAGACCTGTACCGTCATAATTTTGCAGCTGGCATATTATGCCAGTGCACACATGAGCGTTCTGTTTGCTACTTGGGAGCATAAGCAGCTTTCAAGCCTAAATATATGTGCATTTCCAAAATCAAAACTTTTTTGATATTGAAGTGTTTGTGCCATGTAGTTGTGCATGCATGGGTCACATTCTAGTGACTTTGACTGTAAATTTACCAATCTACAATACAATATAATAAAATAAGAAAGTGATTTTTAAAGTAAAAGAAGGATGTTTTATTTTTAAATATATAGTTGCAAATGATAATTACCTGCAGCAATTATGCCCTGATACTAATAATTAGTGTGGTGTACACTTAGCGTTTTTGGCCCTTTTCATGCATAGCATAAGACTTGTCGTCATACATGTGACAAAATGACGTAGGGAGCAACAGCACTTGCTCCACCCAATGCAGTTGAAAATGAATGCCACCACACGCTGAAAAACCCTTCTTAGTGTACACAACAAATTATTAGTACAGTAGAACTCCAATTTTCCGAACTCCAACTATCCGAATTGCTGATTATAAGAATTGCTTACAGAATTTCAGAAAAAAAAAATAAGAGGGAACGTACTGCGATTTGCAAAACAATGCGCGATTTGGCTGCCAAAAACGGAGACTGACAGTCAAACAGCTTACTTTGACCAAGATATTCAGCAAGCAATGACTTTCATTTCCATTATGGTACACGTACATACTGTACTAATGTACAGCCCTTTTAAGTATGCTTAATATCTAAAAGTGTTATCTTTTCATTTAATTAATTAAAAGCTCTTTTCATTAAAAAATAGTGATAAATTAAATTTGTCCCTTTTTTTCAAAAAAAATCCAATTATCCGAATTTTTGATTATCCGAATGGGGTCCGGTCCGATTGATGTGGGTAATTGGAGTTCTACTGTATCAGAGCATAATTATTGCAGTTAATTGTCATTTGCAACTATATATTAGAAAATAAAACAACCTTTTTTTACTTTAAAAATCGCTTTCTTTTTTATTACATTATATTGTAGATCAGTTGATTTACAGTCCAAATTACTACCGTCTTTCCCCAAAAAGTAAGACCTACCAAGATTTTTCAAGATGTGCTTTCCGTCATCTGATATGGTGATTTTACTAAAGTGAGTGGTGGGTATAGAGCAGCGATTCTCAACCACTGTGCTGCTAGATTGAAGTAATGTGCTGCCACTGGGAATAGTGATTCGTAAGTGACGTCAGACAAGTCGTTTAATCAGTTCTGCCTTCCTGTGAGGGACTGGCTTAAGCAATAGGCATGAATATTGCTGTTCTTACTGCTCCCTAAAAAGCATAGGGCTAGTTTACAAGTAGCAGGGGAGGGTACCCATCTTGTCTCTCCTAGTGGACACAAGGGCGATATATTGCACAGCGTTTTCCCTCACCCCATTGCTGACCAAAGCTGCAACCCCTATCCTTTTTATCATCTCTCTACTGTTCGTTGGGACATTCCACTATACCCAGGGGGAGAGGTCCTACACCTGGAAATTTTGCTTTAACTACCCGTTCCATAATAGAGAGGGTTCTTTCACTTGCAGATGTCATCGTATGTGACGCAGAACTTCGGTTTACTTGTCATCTGAAAGAAGGCACATTCAGGGTTTCTCTCTCGCCCGAAAAAGTGGACCCTTTGACATTAAAAGATAATATTACAGAAAAGAATAAGACATTCTCTGAGAGTAAGCCCTAGTGCTTATTTTGGCACCAAAATTGAAATAAGACAGTGGCTTATTATCAGGGAAACACAGTAGAATGCGAGCCACACATGCACAACTGTCAGGCGTGAAAGCCTTTGGAAAGGCTTGGAAAAGCTTTTGGGAATGCATCTATACTTACGCTCCCAAGTAGTGCATAGAATGCTCATGTGTGCACCAGTGTAGTATGCTGGCTGCAAAATTCGTGACGTCACACGCCTTCGAGCATAAGTATATGCTCGTAAATATACACCAAATGTACATTTAGCGTGTTGCATTTAAGCAATTAGCAATAAGCATAGCGGCATTCATTTTCAACGGCGTGGGGTGGAGGAAGTGCTGTTGTCCCTACGTCATTTTGTTGTCACATGTATGCCAACAACTCTTAAGCTTCGCGTGGAAAGGGCCAAAAAGCGCCAAGTGTGCACCTCACTTAAGTTTACACCACGTTACTTCCCGACAATTGGGTGAATGACAATTGGGTGAATGACATTTGGGTGAACGACAATTGGGTGAATACCACAATTGGATGAACGACAATTGGGTGTATACGACAATTGGGTGAAAAACTTGTTTTTTAATTTGCTTTTTTGCCCCACGTAATCCTACTACACCACAAAGCACAGCTGTCATGCGGAGCTGCGCTACTACAAGTAGCTTTACCATGGTTTACAGTTCCGTCACAGATGTCGGGCGTTCTGCACAAGTGTGCAATCGACGTTCCAACACGTCCCACAGATGCTTGATGGGGTTCAGATCGGGACTCTGTGCAGGCCAACCAAGTTCTCGAAAGCCAATTTCATCAAACCATGTGCCTACAGCCCGTGCTTTATGGCAAGGTGCGTTATCATGCTGAAACAGAAAAGGGCCATTGCCAAAGTGCTGCCAGAGAGATGGGAGTGCTACCTTGTCCAGAATGTCTAGGTAACGCTCTGCGTTTAGATGTCCGTCCACAGAAACGATTGCACCCAACCCATAGCATCTAACATGCGAAAATGTTAAATCGACCGGGATAAATGACTGTCGGACAGGGACACAGACCTCAAAACCAGTACATGCCCTGGTGTAACGGGATATATATATGTGATAATATGTGAATATATATGTGATATACATATAGTGGGATACTATTAGGGTTACTACACGGGTTACTGTATATGTCCGGCTACACCAGGGCATGTCTTAGATTGTGTGTTGTAAAGCTACTTGTAGTAGCGCAGCTCCGCATGACAGCTGTGCTTTGCGGTGTACTAGGATTACGTGGGGCAAAAAGCAAATTAAAAGAACAAGATTGGAAACAGAATTGCTAAGCCTTGTTGCTCATCGTATTGCCTAACTGCCACCGCAACAGAGCAGAGGGGGAGCGGCGAGTTGCGTTGGACACACCAGTTCTCGTCTGATCACTGAAATTAAGCAACGCAAGCCCAGTTAGTACTGACATGGGTGGTCGCTCGGGAAAGCTGGGAACTGCTAATACCCAATAATCGTCGCATTGGTGTAGTGTCTGAGCAGTCAATGCATTAGAACTATGCAATGGACGGGTCTCTTACGTCTGGTAGTCGAGTTCAGTTGCCCGCGATTTCAACTGAAAGGGAGTGGTGATGATTTCATTTACAATCCATATCTGCCTTTGTGGCCGTTATAGGATGATGTCATTTTGAAGTAAAATTATTTTGGCCTATCTTAATTAATTTTGGAGGTTTAACATGTAAATGAATGTGTTCAGACATTTTTTTGTTTCATTGGTGTTTTAGGACCCTTCAACTATAACGATCATTAGAGCCCCGTCCACTGCGTAGTTCTAATGTAAGTCTGCACAAACACTACGCGGTTACGACGATTTTGAGTATTAGCAGTACCCAGTGTTCCTAAGCGGTCGCCCATGGTAGTAGTAGCAGATGATGCGTCAATTAACTTCAGTGATTAGACGAGAAGTGGTATGTCCAACGTAATACAGCCGCTGTATCCTTTTCATTACAGGTTAGATTACTGCACATTACTGTCTGATTGCTATTTGCAGGTTCGGGTACCAAAGTGTCCTGTTGAAACCAGGAAACCGTTGAATGGTAGTTTTGTGTAGCTGGCAGCCGGGCTAATGCCACACCCTCTGCTTAGTTAACGTCAGTCTTATTTTGTTTTATTTCATTGCCACCAAGGGCCCTGAATTTTTATGCTTGGAATTCTTGCCGATCAACAGTTATAATTTATTCTATATGTACAGTAGGTTCTCACGTTCTACGGAAGGTTCATATGGGGCTGTCCTCATGCCCAACAGAACTCATTCTTGTGGGAAAGGGTGGAACCAACAACGATAACAGCGACGGCTGTTAACGTTGTTGGTTCGGTTGGAAGTGTCGGAACTACAGTATTTCTCGTCCAAGTGATCTTTCTAAACGGCAAAAGTAGTTCATCCGAACAATCTTCATCATTAACCCTGGAATCACAACATGGGGTCACGGGTGACCCAAAGCATTTTAAAATTCGTCATATCTTTGCTATTATTTAATTTATTGACTTGTGCGTTCTTGTACCTTTCAATTTCCACATTTAGCATGTAATGCTGGTTCAGCTTCTGCACCAAATATTCAAAGTCAGCTGCAGAAATTGCGTTTGGGTCACCGGTGACCCCACGTTGTGATTTGCGTAACTTTTTTTGTCTTCCACTCCAAGCCAGTTTTTAATGCTAAATTTTTTTATATCTTTAAAAGTTAAATTATCTTGTTTTTCTTATTCATCATTTAGTATTATTGATCTTGCATGCTGTTACTGCCAGTAATCCTCATTATTCAAATAGAAGGCAATTTTGACATCCTACCAAACTTTGGCATTTTTATTATTAAATAACCTTAATATTTAATACTTTTACATTATAAACAGCTTACCTATAGTTAAAAGTTATTAGGAATTGTCATATTTCTTCATAATACCTGTTAATTTAAAAATTTGACTAAAAGAGAAATGGGTCATATATGACCCCACGTTGTGATGTGTCATAAGAGTATCACGTTGTGATTCCAGGGTTAAATTAGTCAAATCGTTATTATAATTCTCAATCATTTCGTATGTGGCAGGATCAGTTACCTATTTGTCCCGCTGGGACCAGGAAAACGAACTATTTGAACTATTTTCTTTGTTGAGTCACGATTCCTCTTCTGACGCCAGAAGGCTAGGTCCTACAACTGGATATTTTACCGAACTGCACGTGCATTTTACTCTTTGAAGAATGTGTTCTTTACATGCAGGGTACACCTTTCACTCTCTTGCCGAAAAGAAGCCATCCTCCCACGATCGAACCCGTAGGGAGCGGCGAGTTGCGTTGGACACACCAGTTCTCGTCTGATCACTGAAGTTAAGCAACGCAAGCCCAGTTAGTACTGACATGGGTGGTTGCTCGGGAAAGCTGGGTACTGCTAATACCCAATAATCGTCGCATTGGTGTAGTGTCTGTGCAGTCTATGCATTAGAACTACGACATGACCTCGTAGTTGACGGGACCTTAAACACCACCAAACAACAACAACAGCAATCGAACCCGTAACCTTGGTTGCCTCTTTGTATATGCCTCGGCGAGTAGTGCAGACAGACCATGAGATTGCCATCTGTCAAACAGGCGATTGACAGCTGTAAGGCCTCCTTCACATGCAGCGATTAACGTTGCGTTTAGCGCTGCGTTACAACCTTTCACATGAAAGCGATTTTGAGGTGGACCGCCTACGTGGTGGCTTCTCTGTAACGCTATTCCCTCTTTCAAAAAATAAAAACCTACAGGGAAAACGCGCGGTGATATGAAAAGGTCCATTGGTTTCCTTGTATTTCAAGGCGCACGCTAACGCTAGAAAATCGCTGAACTCTCGAATCGTGCGTTGCTACGCGCGTTAGCCAAAATCGCGCGTTTCCATGTAAAAGCAGCTATTCACCTCTGTGTCTTCCCCAACGCGCGTTACAAAATCGCGCGGTAGCTAACGCTGCATGTGAAAGAGGCCTAAATGAAGCAAACTCAAGCGCACATACTATAGGATAGAATAATGGGTATTCAAAGAACAAGGGTATTAACGAAAAATAATCAAACAGACAATAGGGAGTTTTCTTGCAGCGTCAACGGACGCATGCAAAGACGTTAGCAGACCACGTGACTGACAGATGCGTCATTCAGGAAAACTATTTTCTTGTAACGTTTAGAAAAAATTAAAACGTAATACACGCCGATACACGAGCACCACCTATTGACTGATGACATCAGCCATTTGTTTTTCGTTAGCGGTTTAGCGTGCGTCCTACATAGGATTGGCGATGCGTGCGTTGAAACGCACCTTAACGTTACTGCGCGCAGTGTTTGCACTTGCGCAGTTGAATTGTCATCTGCTTAACGGAGCGTGCGTCAGCCAAAAACGCTACAAGAAAACTCACTATTGAAGGGAAGATTAAGGCCTGGTTGCACGTTCCCGATCCTTGGCTAGTGGCTTCTTTATAGCAATAGAGAGGAAGGAACCCTGCAGGAAAGAACCCTCTCCGCAATGAATGGAAAAACGTGTAGTTCATCAAATTTGGCAGGTCTAAAAGATCGCCCCCTGTCACTGGTGAGCGAAATTGCCCCATGACCAAAATAGGGCGATGTAAAACTAAGCATTAACCCTTAACCCGTGACGTGGAATTCATGGTACACAAGTGGTGAGGTGTGGTCCCAGGGGCCACGTCAATTATTCACTAATTTGAATTAAATATAGCTTCTTTTATAATGTCCGTCATGCAATAGGCCAACAGGGTCCTTATAATTCAGGAAACACTTTGAAACGATTCCTATAATCGTTTTTTTTTTACCAAAAAACCAAGGTAATACCAAACATTGCAAAATTTTACAAGATTCTACATAGTTTTAGTTAAACGTATATTTTTTTAAAATAATGAATTGTTTTGCACAAAATATCTGCTGTATTGCTAACAGAATAGAAGATATTAAGTTATGAGCATGAAAAGATTATCATAAACTGAATAAAAAGTACTTTTTGCAAATCTCATACTAATTTCAAGTAGCATATAACATTGTCAAATAGTTACATAATCAGTGAGGTGAGGTCCCAGGGACCACGATTTTTCTGTCTGCAATTTCCCTTTTTACCTAGGGATCTTGACTGACCAGGATTCTACTAGATAGTAAAAGATATGAAGGTACTGAAGGAATGAGCCCTGAGTGCGACCTGTAGGACCTCGCCCCCTGAGTACAGTGGAATGTCCCAACGAACAGTAGAGAGATGATAAAAAGGATAGGGGTTGCAACTTTGGTCGCCAACCGGGTGAGGGAAACCACAGTCCAATATATCGCCCTTGTGTCCACTCGGAGAGACAAGATGGGTATCCTCCCCTGCTACTTGTATCATGCCCATTGCTTCAGCCAGTCCCTCCTAGGAAGGCAGAACCGATTAAACGACTTGTCTGACGTCACATACGTATGAGTATTCGGAGTGGCAGCACAGTGGTTGAGAAATGTGCTCATGTGCTCAGGTGTGAGGCATGTGCTCTTTGCCTTAGGGCTCTCGTAGGTCTTATTTTCGGGGAAGGGCTTATATTAAGCACATCTTGAAAAATGTTGGTAGGTCTTACTTTATCGCTAGGTCTTATTTTCGGGGAAACGCGGTAATAGGCTAGTCACCTCTTCGCTGCTCCAACTCGACAAATGGGTCCCCGACTCTGTCAGAAGTTGGTCCATAATGAAAATGGGATGGCTGTGTCTCTAAGAATCAACCCTACTCCAAAGGAACTAATCTCTTAATAGAGGTTTTCGTCCAAGAGAAGTTGATGATTTAAAGATTGCAGTTTCCCTGTCGTCCTTGAATATCATCTAACAACAATATTGCCTTTCAAAATAAAAATAATTCAATCTTACCGGCTTGTAGATGACGTATATAAATTCCGAAAGTTTTTATAGATAAAGTCGCCTGTGCGAATAAACTTCTTTACCAAAGTAAAGTTGTTGAAAATGTTATACCGTCAAACTGTATTACTTTCCAGAAAACGTCAGTGTTTGCAAATGACATCCTGATTGTACACAGCTTCCTGAAATTTTACAAAATGATTATGATTCAAAGTTACTTGTTACGTTTGATTTCCTTAACTTCTACGAACGTTCTTTTTTTATAAACAAAAAGAAGCATTAAAATTAAAGAGGTTGTGTTACGATAATCGGCTTTTCGGATAAGGTTTGCAACTGAAAGTGGGCGGAGTTTAACAATGTACTGAATGTTTGCATAATTAAGGTAAACTGGTGGTGGGTTTCTGTCGTTGTGTGTGTGGGTTGGCGTATTTAGGCGTCATCTCCTACCATAACACAATGAAGAAATCAACTGTTGCCATAAAAAGATACCTGGTTGTCACAGATTCTCAACTGAAACATCATCCAACAATTTTGGTAATAGGCGTCAAGGGGTCATCTCTGTTGCAATTGGGAAATTTTGTCAATCTACGCAGTGTATCTGCTTAATATAATATGTCGGATTATCATAAGACGGAAGACGACCTGTAGGCCTCCCTCTTGCCTCAAAAATGCCAACTCTCTGGATCAGAACCTATCCTACAAAACATGGACATGACGGGCTGGACCCTGTGGAAGCTGCTCACGAGTGAGGGGGATAGAGGGCTGGGGAAATTAGCAGTACCCAGTGTTCCCGACCAATTGATCATGTCTTTACTATTTATTTTTAAATGAATAAATTTAACGGATGATTAGAAAGGATTCCTTATGGCAGTGCTTTGCAACCGATGTGCCGTTTATTTTAGCTTTTGATGTACTGCGGAAATCCAAGAAGACCTTTGGTGTGCTGTATGTCAGGGGTCGGCAAACTGTGGCTCTTTGGCCCCTTGAATACGGCTCTTCCACAAATGACTGTGTTCGTGCACAGGCATGCACAGCAGTATCGTTTGAGTGACAGAAGACGTGGCACAGGCGGTATGTGGCGCTTGGAAGGCACAGTTGACTAAGACCCTTCGTCCACTACCACAATGCAACTGCAACTCAACTGAAATGCAAATGCAAGTAATGCAAATGCAATTGCAATGCCACTTTCGTCAACAGATGTAACTCTTTTGCAATAGTTGCACTTATGATGCTGAGTAGTTCAGATGAAGAGAGCATTGTGCGAATGGTGCGAATTACTTCACAGTTGCAATGAAACTGACATGCTCAGTTGCGACGCAACTTGTTTCCAACCAGTTGCCTTACATTACGTTGCATATCATTATCATGAGTCAGACTAGCATCCAACTGAAAAGGAACTAAAATTTAATTATTTTTCAGTGAAGTGGCAGATGCGCTGTGTCAGTGGACGAAGGGCCTTATGCACGAGTTGAGTGAGTCATTCAGTCAGCAGTCTCATTGTGTAAGGTGGTCAGGGCTTGACGCGTCCACAAATCACACATTGGTGGCAAAAGTATCTTCTTGAAGCACAAAGTTACCTGTATTTTTCTAACCAGCCATTTCCAAAAATTTGATTTTTATCAATGAATGATATCATTATTAAGTTAATAATGGTGTTACTACCTAGATAGTTGAAATTTAAGAAATTTGGCTCTCAAAAGAAATCTCAATCATAGTATTGTTGATATTTGGCTCTTTGGACTGAGGAGTTTGCCGACCACTGCTGCAGGTGATAAAAGGTTCCAGAGCACTGCTTAACCCGCCAGTACTTGCACATTTTTTCTCTAAAGGAGCACTCGCATAATGAGACTTTTACTCTCAAACAATTTTTCTTTTTATACTGAAACAAATGGTTAATTTATTTACATAATAAGTAATTTTAATGGTAATCCATCAGTTATTAAAAATGTTTACTCATTTTCTTCACAAATTGTGCATCTATATGTTGTATGCTGAGGACAAATAGGACGACTACAATTATTAGAAGTTTTTTTGGTTTTTTGTTACTCCTTCATGGGCAAAAGGCACAATATCCTGAAGTAGTTGCTTGGAGTTCAACAGTGGTTGCATCCATTCCCGCAATTGTTTTCATTTGAGCTCTTTTCAACATACTGTAGTGCCTATCTTCTGATTTTTCACTTGCACTTTCACTCTCTCTGGGTGACATTCTAAGACTCGCTCCCACAGCTTCATGGAATGGCTAATCACCTTTATGTCCCTATAGTTTCTACATTCCTGGGCAAAACGTTTGCCCTTGAACAGTGGAACTACCCAACTCTCACAATCCTGTAGCATCCTGTCATCATTTGCTAACTTATTGAAAATCTTCCCTAGCCATGTAATTCCTATGGTCCCCAAAGTGTGCCAAACATCCATTGGCATATTATCATGGCCTACTGCTTTTTAACCTTTCATCTTTTGAAGGGCTCTGACTATTTCAGCCTCACCCTATCCACTGCCTGTGGAATAAGTGGGTTGCTATCTGTGACCGTTGTATAGGTGGCAGCATTTAGAGGCTATATTAGCATTCCCCCACTTTTCATTAACTCTGCTGGTTGGAACAGGACCTTACCAATGGTATCTTTGACCATCATGACCCTGGTAACATCCTTACGAGTGCTATCGCTGGTCTTGGGCAGTCTGAAAACTGCTTTCTTTCCTTCCCATGCTCCCAGCTTTTCATATAGAGCCTCATACTTGTGGTTCTTGGCTAGGGCAATGGTCGTCCTGGTGTTTTTCCTTGCCTGAACATAGTCTGTCTTTGAAACCTAATCCCCTATTTCCCTCCACCTATGGAAAGTTGCCTTGTTTAGTTTGATGGTAGCTTCCACCACTATATCTCCCTACCCTGAGAAGTACCTCCTACTCTAACAATGCCAAACGGTGCCTCTCCTCATCTACTTTTTATAGCAATCGTGTCCCACATGGCAATGGCTGACCCATCCCAATCCCAGTCGACCTGACTGAGAGCCTCCTGCCTGAATTCATGTCTTGGTGGGCACCTTCCATCCCCATTATTAGGAATTATATGACAAGCAGCGAATGACCACTTCCCTTCTAAAAATCCTCAAATGGTAGTGCCTAGCAGTCTTGGATCTCTGCCCTGTGCTGTTCTGTAACCATGAAAAAAATGTCTGTTTGGGACCTCCCTTGTGATGACTGGAAAGTGATTAGATACTTTTACCTGTTCTTGAACCGTGTATTGGTCTAATGTGAGGCCATGTGCTTTTGCTGTCTCAACAAGTTTCTGCTCTTCAGGGTTGATCGTCCCATACCCCCATCCCCATGCACCTCCTCATATCCTAAACCATCCATGTCCACTTGGGCATTAAAGTCACCCTTAATAATTAGGCATTCATTTCCCTTGCCCTGTCTAATTGTGATGTTTCCTGACTACCATATCATCAAAGTCATTCCAAAAACCTTCCTTTGTTGTGTCATTCAGGCTTGCTTGGGGGCATAGGCACTTATGAGGTGGAGCCCTATATGCCGTCAAACTACTATAACTACCTACTGGTAATCCTCTTAACTGAAGTGATCCCCTGCTGCAAATGACTGCTTAGTACAATGCCCACCCTATTTATTCCCCCTTCACTAACTCTGTATAAAACTTTGCATCCTTCTCCTAATATCTGTGATCTATTTCCCTTCAACCTGGTCTCCTGGAGGAATGGAATGCTAATGTGTCTGTGCTTGAGGCTGTCCACTAATTCCCAATTTGTTGTTGTGAGGCTGCCCACATTCAAAGCTGCTAAGTTTAGCCTGACTCCTTTACTTTCTGTGGAATATCGGACTGTGGGCACTCAAGCCAGATGTCTAGAACCCACAGTGATAGTGGCAGGGCTACCAGCCACTTTGTGCCATTGCTACATGAGCTGAGGTCTCCATCTCTTATGACAATGTCACCAGTTCACATCATTCATCTGAAAGTTACATGCATGTCAAAAAACAAACACTTCAACTGCATGGCAAAAAAAAAACAACTAAACAAATATGTAGGCAATGAAACAAAATACCCACCTCCATTAACTTTCTACATTAGGGAGTTAATGAAGGTGATAAACGTTTGCCAATTAATCAATAAATAATATGGTAATAAAGTTAGAAATGTATAAATTCTAATAAATTTCAGTGATGGCGATTGGTTTCTAGCCACGATGCAGTACATTGTCAATACAGACGACACCCACACCACACCAAAGCATGATGGGACTGGCAGATATAGTGTGAGATTAGCCTTAAATGGGCAACCCTGCCACCTGCCCCCACACCATTTACATCAACCAAAATCCACCACCCTACCTTGACCTAGTTAGTGAGTATTCACCTTGAAAATGGCGGTTTTTATTCTTGATTTTACCCAGGAATCTTCCAAACAAAACCATAAATCAACCAAACACAGGGTTGCACATGTAAAAGAATACACATCACCTAGTGGTCCTCTCATTGTGGAGTCTTTACTCATGTTCCCTTATTTCTAGACACCTGTTAAATGCTGCCTTCTTTTCCTCCAATGCCACCTCTTTTCTTTTCACCACCTTGTCTGGGGGTGGCTAATTGCATTGGACACTGCAGTCTGACCACTGAAGTTAAGCAATGCTTGGGTGGTCGCTCAGGCAAAGTGGGTGCTGCTAATACCCAATAATCAACACATTAGCATAGTGTCTGTGCAGTCTATGCATTAGAACTATGCAGTGGACGGGTCTCTAATGACTGTGTAGTTGACTGGACTTAAAACACCAACTAACAAACAAACTACCTTGTCTGCCTGCCTTGGAATATTTCCTAACCAAGCTTTCCCTGAATCCTTACCTTGTGTGAGAGGTGGATTGGGGGAGCACTTCAAAAATATTGAAACCTTAATAATAACTACATTTATTCAGAATCATTTAGTATGGTGGTACCCCACTTAACGAATGCAATTTCTTCCACCACCATGTTAATCATGCAGAGGGTTCGTTGTGTGGAACACAATTTCCAATAGACTTCTATGTTATAGTGTGTAATGCCACGAAAAATTGTGAAAATTGTTAAAATGTTAAAAGCAAGGTACAATACTCTACTGCAGTGGTCTTCAAACTGTGTTCCGCAGAACCCCAGGGTTCTGCAATACATTGCTGGGGGTTCCACGAGTCAAAATGAAAATTCGTTAGTAGCAACAAGATATATCTTATAGTTCTAGGGGTTCCGTGAGTTGATAAAGTTTACAACCACTGCTGTACTGTAATGTTAATGAGTGAAGACTTTCTTAGGACCCATTTTTTGGGGTTTCACACTTTGCATAAAGAAAGAAATGTCCTGTGTGGAGAAGGCAGTCAATTCCATTACATGCAGTGTACAGTTGAGCAGTGCTCATCGGCAAATGCCATGCACTGAGGGGCCCATTCTCCTACTCCTGCCAGCAGCTCGTCCATAACCTAGAGTGAACAGGTATGGACTTAGTGCTGAACCTTGGTGTATCCCTACCTTCACTGGGAAGCCTCCTGTGTTTCCCAAAGGAGTCCTTATCCTGTCTATGGAATGGAGCCATCATACATATCCTCAACTATTTGAATAAACCCTTCATCTAACCTCCCCCTTTTGCATAATACCTCCCAAACTATCTGTCATGGAACACTGTTATAAGCCTTCTTCAAGATGATGAAGATGGGATGGAGATCTTTCTTTGCTACCCTATACTTTTCTATCATCTGCCTCAGAATGAAGATTGGTTCCTTTGTGGACCTACCTGGCATGAGCCCAAACTGATCTCCATGGACACTCGTTCTATCCCAGAGACGACATTCTGTTATGAAATCTCCCAGAGCTACATGGAATGACTCATTGGCTTAATACCTCTATGGTTACTACAATCTTGGACATTCTATCAGTGCTGGATTTATATACTGAAACACCTTTCCAACTTTTGTATCACACCACTTTTCCAGTCTTTGAATATAGTAAATTTTTGTTGCCTGCAGTTTATTTCTGTGGCAGTAAATATAAACAATGGATGACCTGCCCTCCCCGTCCTCCCGACACACCACCATATCCTTATGACAACCTGCCCCCACTTCTGCTTTGGTCTCCCCCTACCCCACGTGCTTTCAAACGCCTGCCTTTCAGAAAAGGACCTAACGAGCACCTCCTCCCCTCCTCTTGCTATGTGTCCATACCACCACAACCTACTCTCCCTCGGTTTTCTGTGATGTCCCCACCCCAGGCGTTGATGCTCATTCCTCATTATCAGCTCTCATCACCCAGCTCATATACTGCAGCATTTGCATTTTGGCTACTTGCATTCTATTGACGTGGCTGTTTCTAACTGCCCAATTCTCTGATCCATGTGGCATAGCGGGCCATGCCACTACCTTATAAAATTTCCTTTTCAACTTGATTGGGACTCTCCTATCACACAGGACTCCACTTGCCTGTCTCCACTTTAAGCATTACCCATTAATTCGCTGAGTCAAAGCCGTGTCTATCCCCCAATGGCTTTGGAATGCTTTTGAATGGCTTTGGAATGGCTTTAGAGCTCATTCTATTTTCCTCTCCTTCTTAATTGAAAACTAAATGCTCTGCCCTCTTCATGTTTATCTTTAGCCCTCCCTTTTCTTTCACCTCTCAAATATCTTTAGGCCCTTCTCTACTTCTCTGGAGTCAATAAGTTTTCCAATGTCATTGGCAAATGCCATTCACTGAGGGGCCCATTCTCTTACTCCCATCAGCATGTGCTGTTAATGGATCTGTGCAGTCTGTGCATTTGAACTACACAGAGGATGGGGCTCTAATGACCTATTAGTTGAAGGGTCCTAAAACACCAACAAAACAAAGTATGGGCAGGGGGCTTACAGTCAAAACAGAGCGATTCATTATACTCCAGACAACAAGTAGGGAAGGGCCTAAATGATTGCTTAGCTTTCAATGAGGAAGGAGAGGAAAATAATGGTGACATACTTTATGGGGTGGACTGGGGTGGTAAGGTACTTAGGATCAAAATTCCAAATCAATGGGGAGATGAACTCGGATTAGATCCGTAGAATCAATAGGGGATAGTAAAAGTGGAGTCCTGTGTTATAAGAGGCTCCTAAAGAATTTGAAAGGGAAATTTTGCAGGGCAGTGGTTAGGCCAACTATGTTATAATATGAACCAGAGTGTTGGGCAGTTAGGAAGAGCCACATAAATTAAGTGCAAGTAGCTGAGATGCGAATGCTGCTGTCCATGAGTTGGGGTGTCAAAAGCTGATCGAATTAGGAATGAGTATATTAAAAGTAGACTGGGGGTTGGCATAAAGGCTGAGGGAGCATAGAAGAGCTTGTTAGGTCCGTTATGTTCATCAATGCAGGTGGTTGAATGTACCCAGGGCCTGGGGTTTTCTGTAATTATATGGTGGTGTGTGGGGTGGAGGGGGACCCACAGGGTGATAAGTGGGAGTGGGGGGACTAGAACCCACAGACCCAACCCTACCACAGGTGGGATAAGGGTATGATGATGATTTTTCATCTCGAAGAATTAGCATCATCTGTTCATCTCACCTGGGACCAACGTATCACGTTTTCTCTACTTCTGTGCATTGATTCTTGAATTTGGGTGTTTGCTCCGTGATTCCAATTTTTATCTGGCAGCATTGGAGTGTGTAAGGCAATTATTTGGTCATTTTTAGTGGGTTTTTTTTTGCAGGTAGATATTGGGAATATCATCTTTTGGATTGACTTAAAAGTTTTCTGTTGATGACTTTTATTATAGCGGGATTCCTGAAGATTGCATGTGGTATGTATGCATGTTTTAGGTGTGTTTAGGCATAATCTAATGGGATTTCCTGATTTAGTTTCCTTTATTGTGTTTATAATGTTAATTAAGTGTTTGTCTATATAATATTTTATATATTAAGATCTTTTTTATATATAAGATTAAATTTGGGTTTTTTTTTGGGTTGCTGTTATATTTGAGGGATTGTTGTGATTGTAGGTGTGTGTTTGTGTTGTTTACCAGTGTTTGAGTCATGTGGGGTGACTCATCACACTTATATGACGAACTTGTCTAAGTAATTCGGAGTGGTTCTTGTCACGTTTTTTTATATTTGAATGTCTGGTTTTTTATTGACAAATGTTATCTATTTATAGACTTTTGAGGGTACATATAAAATTGTTGGGCATTTTAAATTGTTTCGGGGAACTCTTATTGATGTTTCTATCTCTTATTTAGGGGAATAGCACACTAAATTGAGGACTCAGCATATTAAAATGTCCCCAAAGAAAGCTGCAGAGTGTCGGGGTTGCAAGCTTTTAAGATTGGTGCTGGCTCAGATGGCAGCTGAGATATCTAGGTGGAAGGCTGATATCTTGAGCTCCAATTCTCCAGTAGCTAGAAAACCCAAGGGTAGGGTGGGGTCTCTAATTGCATCACCATCAAGTACACTTATAAAATTGGTGATGGCATCAGGTGGCAAAAAGGATATAAAAATAGATAGGACATCCCTGAGATTATATCTAAGGCTCTGAAGGACAAAAGGGAATAATGCAGCAGGATAATCTACAAATTACTCCTGGATTGCAAGGAAAGCTGGTTAGAGCATAGCTGTGCAAAACCCATTACCTGGTAAATCTGTTATAATTGGGGACACAGATTTAAGGGGTGTTGATACCTGGGTACTACCAGCAGAGCAAGAGAGAGGATGTGTTAATGTGGCATCCCTCCCTGATGCAAGATTAAAGGACATAAGGAATAGGATTGAGAGTATAATGAAAGGGGAAATGGAGGATTGTATGACAGTATTCCAGATAGGGCCCAATGACATATCCCAGGGTAAACCTGCTGTTGAAGTTCTTAAGGAAATTATTGATATAACCAAGACATTCAGACTTAAGGCTAGGGTTATGGTGTACAGTAAGTCCTCGACTTACGCAATTTTGACTTACATGATTTCGGACTTACACGACTTTTCTTAAACAAAAAAATTTTTAGGGTAGTTGCTATGTACTATGTACGTAATTGTTAATCAGTTTTCACTAATAGCCGCCTTGCTGCTCATTGGTTTTCATTTCCTGAGCTGAGCACACTGACTACCATCAGACAGTCTGGACTATAGTGAGCGCCTAGCCTTAGGTGTGACACTGTGGTGGCAGGTTAACTCAGTTGTGCACTTTGCTTTCTGTAATGTCCACCACCCACAAGGTACCTCTAATACACTCATTCCTAATTCTATCAGCTATTGCCACCCCACTCGTATACCGCAAAATTCGCATCTAGGCTACTTGCATTCTATTGACGTGGCACATCCTCACTGCCCAACACTCTGATCCATATAGCATAGCTGGCCTAACCACTGCCCGTTCAGCTTCATTGGGACCCTCCTATAGCACAGGACTAAAAGACAATTAACACTGGGCCAATACTTTAAGTAGTTCATCTTTAAATACAGTATGTATGCAGATTGTTATGGGCAATATGTCCAATAAATATGTGCAATAAATAATGTTTTCTTATGTTATCTAGATAGAGCTAGTTGACTTTCACCTAACGACTTACGCGATTTTTCGACTTAACGTGAAAACCTTCAGAACCAATTAATGGAGTAAGTTGAGGACTTACTGCATCCTATTATTGAGTGAAAGGATAAAGGAAGACTAACTACAGCTAAGGATTTTCTGAAGATAGAGCTATTGGGGCAAAACTACTTAATTATAGAGTATCTCTATGATCTCCAACATTGGTTTGCTATGTATGGATTTCATTTCAACGCCAGAGCTGCTTTGAGGATTAGTATGACATTTAAGGAGTTTATTGCTGATTTTTTAGGAAAGGTACCAGGTGATCTCATGCCAGGTTAAACACATTTCTCATAGGACAGGGCTACTAGGCATTAATAGGGAAGGGGTAGGTAAGCTTCCAGCAGTAACTGACCCATTGACTTTGCTTGTTGTGAACTGCAGAGGCATAGTCAATAAAGTGGTTGAGTTCAATGCCCTGGCTGCTACATCAGATGCTGATATCATAATTGGCACTGAATCCTGGTTGAAGGGAGACCTTAAATCAGCAGAGATTTTCTCAGATAAGTATATTCTGTAGTTTACAGAAAAGATAGGAAAGCAGGTAGAGGCAGTGGAGTCTTTATAACCATAGATAAATCCCTGGAAAGCTCTAGGGAATTGAGTTATGAGGAAGATTGTGAAATGCTACGTTGTCGTGTTGCAGATTCTTGGGGTGGGGAGATTTATGTTGTTGGCTTCTATCGTCCTCTAATCAGACTCATAATCATTGGACCTTCTGAATCAAAGGAAAAAGGTCCCAATGGTAATTCTTGGTGGGGACTTTAATTTACCAGGGTTGGTTTGAGGTAGTATGCAGCAAAATGTAAATTCCAGGTTATCAGGGCATCTAATTCTCTTTTTGGAGCAGCTGTACTGTAATGGATTGGAATAGATTGTTACCATGCCTCTACGTGAGAAAGGGGGAATTTTAGCTTTGGTATTTACAAATGTGCCTCTAAATAAAGAATGTAGAGTGTATTGAGGGAATTAGTGACCATGTAGTGGTTAGGGTGGAGATATTGAAAATGGTTAGCAAGAGAGGTGGCAGCTAGCACAGTAACATACCAATATAATAAGGCCAAACGTGAGTATTTCAAATCATATCTAGAATATGAATTACGTGATTTTTAAACCATTGCGAATACCTGTGGTGTTGAGGAATCTTGACAAAGATTCCTAGCTCTCTTAGAAGAGGTCACACAACTAGCTGTCTCCACTAAGACTTTAAGGAATAACTCTGTTCCAGAATTGTGTACTAAAGAGTTGTAGGTAGCTTTGCAGAACCAGCAAAGGGCTAGGAATGCGCTTAGTAGAGGCAGGGATGTCAATAGTGAGGTGGTGTATAAGGGGGCCTGCAAAGTGGTTAAAGGGTTTATGAAGATAGCTTACAAGAATTTTCATGAGAACATGTTGGGAGATAGGCTTAGAAAAAATCCAAAGGCATTCTGGAGGGTAATAGGGATACAATGGTTAAGGATGGGTCAGGAAATTTAGTCAAGGTTAGTCTTATGATTGCCAATGTTTTTAATGACACATTTTCCATGAGCTTTGCAAGCATTAGAAATAACTATGAGCAAGTATTTGATAGGGATTTGTGAGGAGCAATGGATGGGGTTATTATCACTTCAGTGGGAATCAAGCAACTACTGAGTAAAATAGCAGTATATGAGGCTGTGTGCCCTGATGGCATTTCACCATTTATTTTACAGCGACTTTCTGGAATTATTAGCTTTTACTTGGTGGAAATATTTAAAATGTCACTAGACAGGCATTGTTCCATCATCATGGAAACGTGGTGCCAATTTTCAAGTTGGGGGAAATGGCAGACCCTAAGTGCTATAGACCGGTTTCATTAACAAGTGCTGTATCCAAGATTTTTGGGCATATCTTATTCTCATCTATAATGGGATATCTGGAAAAGAAGGGCCTCCTTAGTAATAACCAACATGGGTTCAGGAAAGGGAGGTCATGTGGCACCCAAATGGCTTTCTTGATGGATTATATTCAAAAGGCTTTAGATATCAGACAGCAGGTTGATGTTGTATTCTTGGACTTTGAACAGGCTTTTGTCATGGTACCCCATGATAAGCTGGTCTGAAAAATGTCCAACAGAGGGATACATATGTAGTAATGTTATTCAATGGGTAAGGTGCTATCTGCTTGATAGACAACATGGTAATTTTCAAGGGTAGTTCATCAATGGAAAACAGTGACATCAGGGATCCCTCAGGGAAGTATATTGGGTCCTTTGTTGTACATGCTGTATGTGAATGACATAGGGCTTATTAATTCCTTCCTTGAACTATTGGTAGATGTGGTGCTTATTGTTGTTATGTTTCTCAGAAGGCATTTCCACAATTTGAAATAGTCAAATTGAAATGTCAACAATAATTTGTTACATATATGTCTTGGAGAACAAAGATAACTTTAATGATAAAAAATACCTTATTCAGAATAATATATATATATATATATATATATATATATATATATACAGTATATGTGTGAAACAAAAATTGAATTGCTTAATAAAAATTTTTTTTACACAGTCCAAAAGTTAAAAAAGTTTTCATCCACCTTGTACTTTCAATCCATATATGGTGAAGTTAATTACTTCCTTCAAATGAAACAGTTCTAATTCAAATACTATTTCCATTTTTCACACTGTAAGCAGCCATGTTATGTAAATTCTTTACTGCTTTATTTAGTACATCAAAAACAATGAAAATCAGTGATGAAATACGATTGCTGATTGGCAATTTATGGAAGGAAGGTAAATCGCAGAGAAACATTACTGAAATTGTTAAAAGACCATGTTCAAACATTCATTTTATCATTTGAAAATACAAAGCTACTAAATAAATAGCTGATAATCCATGTTCGGGGCGACCAAGGAAAATTGAAAAAGTTCATCATCATGCTATTCTTAGAATGGCAAGAGAAAACCCAAACATTAGTGCAAAAAACTTTCAGGAATGTTGAAAAGTGATTACACTTTAATCCAGACTGTTTGACAACAGTCTATGTGCTCAGTGGGGGTAATCAAAACCAATAGGTAGCTGCACATTTGAGACAAGGCATCTAATACACAAAACTGATTAACAACAACATTACACAGACAATTGTCAGACAGGCTTGACTATATAATAGTGTGCACCTAGCCTTAGTGTTCAGTTGTTGTTTGGTGCAGTGATTTGCTTGTCATCAACGAAATAGTCATGCAATCTAAAAGAAAGGAGATTGACGTTGGTGAACGTAAAATTATAGTGAAATTGTGGGAAGAAGGGAAATGCTATCGTGAAATAGGCAGAATTATAGGAAGATGTCATTCTTCTGTTCAACAAGTAGTCAATAATTTTGAAACAACTGGAATTTTATCTTCAAAACCACGTTCAGGCTGTTCTTCAAAGGTGTCAGTTAGAGAGAAACGCAGTATCATAGCTGCAGTCAAGAGAAATCCACGAATATCTGCAGCACAAATTGTTAAAGATGTTGAAGGGATGTTCAATAAAAGAATTTGTGCTGATACTGCAAGAAGAATACTGAGAAGGGCTGGGTATCATGGACATGTTGCACGTAAAAAACCATTCGTGTCAAGGGTCAATCGTCAAAAGCAAATTAAATATGCAAATGACTATGTGAATCGGCCAGTTGAGTTCTGGGAAAGGGTCATTTTTTGTGATGAAAGTAAATTCTGCATTTTTGGAATAAAAGGACGAAAACTTATTTGGAGAAGAAGAGGTACAGCACTCAACAAAGAAAATCTCTTCCCTACTGTGAAACATGGTGGTGGTGGTGTAATGGTATGGGGGTGTATGGCTAGTAGTGGTGTTTGGCATCTGCAGTTTATTGATTCTACTATGAACAAATATCATCATTTGGATATTTTGAAACATAATGCGAAACAAAGTACTGAGAAAACATGAAAATATTCCTTCTTTTTTCTGTTTCTAATAAATTTTCTAAATTCTAGAATTTTAAGTTCAAAACTTCAAAGTTAACAGAAAAGATCACATGTGTTGCCATAGCAACCTAGATAAAAATAAACATTTGAATGCTACACGGATGACACATGCACTGCTTTGGTATTAGATGATGGGTTATCATCCTGTGTGCAATTACAACAGGGTCTAGATAGGATTTACAGTTGGTGTGTAAGTTGGGAATTGCTTTTAAACCTGCAGAAGTGTAGGATAATCATGATATCCAGATCTAGGAAGCTACTTGATTTTGATTACCACATGGGTGGAGTTAGGGTTGAGAGGGTTGTCACCCATAAACACCTTCCAATTATCTTGAATAGTCAAGGTAATTGGAAGGATCACATTGGTAAAGTGATTGGTAGGGCTAGTCAATTCCTCCGTCTGATTAATAGGTTCCTCGGGGACAACACAAAGGAGGTAAAAGAAACAGCGTATATTTCAAAGGTTGAAGAATCTTGAAAGGCTGTGATTATGTCTTTTGGAAGAAATGGAACCTTGGGTGTTGCTCTGTTCAGTAGGAATTTCAACTTTCGTCCTGAATTTTGTGTGTGGCATCACATAGACATAAAGTCAGTAAAATATTCAGATGTAGGGACTCTTTCTTCTTGTAGAAAAGTGCCCGACATAAATAGCCAAATGAGAAATGGTCATCTATGGCTGTTCTCTGCAACCTTTTCTCACCTATGGCACACTGAAGTTACTCCTAGAATTCCGTGGCACATCAAAAGCTTCACTCATGTATCGGCTCAAGCCACAAAAGTTGCAGAGCACTGATCTATGGTATTTGACTGTAGTATTAAGTCACACCAATAGCCATAACTAATACAGATCACATTAATAACCCTAACTATTATATGCTATTCACCTACCATGTTTAGTACTGAAAGTTTTGAAAAATGGCAAACTTTTAATTTACATCGATAGGATTTGGCAGTTTCGGAACTTCCACTGCAGTCACAACAGCTAGTTTCTCATTTGGCGGATTTGGAGGCACAACAGCTACCACAGCACCCAGTTTTTCATTTAGTGGTTTTGGAGCACCAACAACATCAGCAACTACAGGCTTTGGACTTGGATTTGGCTCTGGAACAACCATGACTGCACCATCTACAGCACCTGCACCTAGCGGGACGTTTAACTTTGGAGCATTTGGCACAGTGCCCACAACTGCAACAAGTACATCAGGATTTTCGTTTGGATCCGGCATAAATACTGGTAACATGTTTTATCATATTATACTAAACCTCATCTTGCATTCATAGGATAATTTTATAGATGTAGATATTTTCATGAAATGAAAGTTTTCTGGCCATTGATAGACAAAATGAGTAGTTATTGTCATTCTTATGAGATCTGAAGTTGATGTGTAGTAAAGTAATATGGGAGGAAAGAGGAAATCTGATTCCAGAATTCGATTTAGCAGGTACATGCTGAGCCCACTGTTATTTACAGAAGATTGCCACCCCTAACCTAAATTGTTCTACTACCCTAAAAATACGTTGCTGAAATACCTCTTGCTGTGAAAAAAGCAACTCCTATCCCTTTTCCCACCTATGGCAGGGTCGGGTACCCGTTTGTCCCTCTGAATGGACACAGGTTGATATATTGGTCATAGTTTTTTTCTGCAGCCAGTAGCCGGCTGAAGCTGCACCCCTATGCTTATTTATCATCAGTCTAGTGTTCGTTGGGGAATGCTACCGACGCCAAGGGGCAAGCTCCTACACCTGGAAATTTTGCCTCATCTACCTGTTGCATAGTAGAGAGGGTTCTTTTACGTGCAGGTGCCATCGTACACCCACACGGGACCTCGGTTTTACATCTCATCCGAAAGAAGGTACACTCGTGGCTTCTCTCTCGCCCGAAAGTAGCCGACCCATCAGTCCAGTATCGAACCTAGAACTACTGATGTAGTGGCCGAGTGTGCTAACCACTACGCCACTGCGGCAGGTGCCTCCTGCTGTGAGCACACCCTAAAAATTTCTTTCACTTCTGTTCATGAGCACCATGTGGCATAGAAGCAATATTTTGCTACTCTTTTATTTGAATTAAAAGAATATTTTATTAACAAGGCTGTAACCATGTTAGCTTATTCAGAAATCCATCCCTGCTAATGTACTTAGCATGCTGTATGCTAAGGTAGTGCTTCTCAATCCAGTGGTGTTCCATGAAACCACTTCAGGTGTTCTGCAAAAAAATTAAATGCACCAATAAAGATTTTGGAAAAAATAGATACAATTTAAAATAATTTTTGGATGGGATTGCAATCAGCAAACGCAATGACATAGTTGTTTGTTTTATTGTTATATTAAGTGGCAGTAAGTACCAAGTGTAGAAAGTGTACAACCTGCTTTAAAAGTTTATGTTGAATTGTAAGTGTTCAGTGCTAGTAAAATGTCACAGTTTAGTTTGTTGGTGTTTAAGGTCCCGTCAACTACGAGGTCCTTAGAGACCCGTCCACTGTATAGTTCTAATGCAGAGACTGCACAGACACTACACTAATGCAACGATTATTGGGTATTAGCAGTACCCAGCTTTCCCGAGCGACCACCCATGTCAGTACTAACTGGGCTTGCGTTGCTTAACTTCAGTGATCAGACGAGAACTGGTGTGTCCAACGCAACTCGCCGCTCACCACAGTTTAGTGCTCCCTGTCTTCAAAACGATTGAGAACCACTGACTATGGGATCAACTGTATTGCATTGGACACAAGTTTGCACCTGATCACTGAAGTAAAGCAGCACAATCTCGGTTACTACTGACATGCGTGGCCGCTTGGGAAAACTGGGTAATGCTGATAGCCAAAATCGTTGCATTAGGGTATTGTACAGTGGTGGTCAGATAAATAAGACACCTTTGTGATTTGACAAAATTTTATTGCCAAAAGAATAATAAGAAACAAAAATAGGTGGTTTTTTGTGCAAAGCAGGCAAATAGTAAAGTAAATAAACCACAATTGTTAAAAATCATTTTGTAGTATAAACAAAAAGCTTTTTGATCAACATTACATTTGTAATGTGGTGATAGAAATAAGACATGTCAGTGAAGGTCGTATTTGTGGTTATATAGACCACTGTGAACAAAGTATTTCATTGGATAACCTTTATTTGTAATTACTGCTTTCAATCCTTTGTTCATACTTTCTATTAATTGCTGACATCTTCAACAGGAACCTTTTGCCAAGCTTCTTGCACATTTGTCCAAAACTCATTTACATTCATTGTATTTTTATCAGTAATTTACATTTTAATAGCTCTCCATAAATTCTCTACTGGGTTTAGATCAGGACTATGGGATGGCCATTGCAAAACATTTATTTTTTTTTTTGTCTTGGAACCATTTTTTTTACTGATTTTGCACAGTGCTTTGGATCATTGTCTTGCATAAGCATCCATGTAATGGGCAAATTGTCATCTGCATAAGGCTCCATTACATTTTGGAGGATGTTGTTATACATGTACTGGTCCATTGTTCCCTCTATTTTTTGCAAAGAGCCAGCCCCATGCCATGACATTGCCCCAAACCATTATATTCTCACCTCCAAATTTACTGCTTTTAGTGTGTATCAGGATTAGTGGAACAGTTTACTGAACGACAAACATACACTTTGCCATCTGAGTTAAACAGATTAAACTTGGATTCATCACTCCATAAGATCTTTTTCCAAAATTTAACTAGCTTATCTAGAAGCTGTTTAGCAACTTCCAAATACTGTTTTCTATTTCTTGCTGTTACCAGTGGGTTCTTTCTTGCAATACAGCCATGCAAAGAAAACTCATTTAAACGCATTCTTACAGTTCTTGCTGACACATTCACAGTATAATCACTACTCATTTGCTGTTTAATTTCTTTAGAGGTCAAAATTGGCTCCTCTTTACTCAACATGGTCGTAATCCCGTCTTCTTTAAAAGTAGTAGAACGAGGTCTGCTCTTCCTGATTTTATTTGCTGTTGAGTTTTCCTTTTTAATGTGGTGTAAGGCATTTTAAACCATGCAATTTGCTTTGCTAATTTGTGATATTGAAAATTTTTGCTCTTTTAAATTGAAAATGATCTGCCTCTGGTCTGGAGTTCAATGTTTGTTTTTACCCATGGTTTACACTATAATAATTAAGAAGATTAATTCATAAAGCTTATACTAATTGATATTTTTAAATTGCATATCTTTTTTTGATACATACACAATTTGCATCCCTAATTCTAACACTGTCTTATTTCTGTGTCCAACACTTTTGTCATCACTTTGATATAATGACGTTTTAGTATGAATTGTGAACCTTTTACATCTGCATTTACATTACTCTTATGAAGTTTTATATGTGAGACATTTAACTATTTTTATTTTATACAATATTCTTTAGTGTATCCAAAGTTTATTAGTGATGATGAAACATGATCAAATGTGTCTTATTTATCTGACCACCACTGTATGTGCATTCTCTGCATTAAAACTACACTTTGGATGAGGCTCTAATGACCTTGTAGTTGAAGGGTCCTAAAACACCAATGTAACAAAAAGCTGTATGCTAAAATCCTGCCTTAATGAAACAGACTTCACGTGTTAATGACTCCTATCTGATGGGAAGGCCTCTATCCCCATAGAGTTTGGATAATGCCACCCTATGTGTGAATGAATATATTTGTGCATAGAATTTTATTGAGAGTTGTAAAGTTCCCAGGTGTAGGTGTTCGTCCCCTGCCCAATTTGCTCAAAAGCAACTAACCCAATGAAAATACTTTCTTTTGGAAGAGAAGGAGCTCTGCAGTCCGCCTTCCATCAGATGTGAAGTAAAGCCCGGATGTTATAAACGAACAATGTCTTTGCAGAGCTCATCACCTGGCGTCGCGTTGGGGTGGAAAAGTTGTCAGCCAGCTACAAAAACATATGGTTGAATTGGTCGCCATATTCTGTCATGTAACGTGAAGTCATTGCTGTTTTTCGTGAGTTCCACTACTGAATATATAACAAAATGCCTTTCGATATCAAAACATGCCATGTTTGCTCAATTGGTTACATGAATCATTCTTTGAATTTATCATTTGTACATGAGATCCTGAATCCATCAGTGAAATTGGTTGTTAACTTGTTGTCCTTTGTGATTTATGCAATGCACCATGCAGTACATCAGAAAGAGCTGCAGAACCTGAAAAGAAACACTTTCATGTATACTAGGAAAAGTTTGCCAGGAAGTTTTCTTGTGAAACATGTATACTTAATCGATTACTACTCACTTCATATCTTCTTATAATGAGATCCCATCCCAGATGAATAAGAATATGTCAGCAATTCTTAAACGAATCCTAGGAAATTCTACCCAAAATCCACAGATGATGAAATTAAGGATCCCCTAGATTTGTGTTTCTTAAAATTTTCAGATTGGGACCACTTCAAAATATCACATAGAATGCTGTGCCCCACCAGCCCCTACTCTAACCCAGTGCTTACTTGAAAAGATCTGATCAAGACATATGTAGGAATAAAATGATGTCTGTGGCCCACAGCTAGGCTGCAAACCTCACTTTTAAAATATGCTGCTTGAAATCACGTTCTAATAATGATGGATCTTCTCAAGAACGAATGTCCTTAAATGAGCATAAATAGTCACCAAAACACTATCTTCACAATAATGCAATCAGAAATACAGTTTCCTTTAATGCTTGTAGCATTGAGTAAAAACATTGCAAAGGCATTTGACCAAGCACTTGCAGTTATTTTGATGTTACTAAGGTGCAAGTGTGAACAATTAATCGACATCTACAGTGTCTCCCTTCAGTAGCTGAGTAAATGAAGTCAAAAATAGTTTATATGTCTTACGATCCCTTCATTTATTATTATTTTATTTAACATACCGAGGTATACAACACACACAAAACAACTCAATCGTTACACAGCAGAATCAACAAAATGAAGAAAAAGCCCTCACTTAAAATGGTGACAATAATTAATACACATGGCCCAAGAGCATACACCTGAGACTAGATTTGGAGAGGTAAGGCGTTCCAGGCTTCATAGCAACGTACTGGGAAAAACTGGCGTCACATCTCCCGAGGGGGGGACGTGAAACAGCAAAAGCAAACTGGCATGTAGACGTGAGGTCGACGGAAGACTGAAAGCCCCAAGACACTAAGGCCTGGTGCACACTTGCGTTTTTGCTCGCGTGCGTGCCGCAGGGACACTGCAGTGAAGCCGCAGCAATTCATTGCACACTTCTAAGCAAATAACCAAAATGGCAAACGAAACCAACTGCAGTGCTAAACAGCAAGGATGGAATAACAGGAAGAATGAAGTTGCACATAAGGTCGTAGACCCACCACTCCAACAACTAGAGGGGAGAGAGAATCGTGATGTCCCAAAACCACCCAGACACCCCCACCTTTTGGAATTGACAGGTTAAACAACCTATGTAAGCGATCAAGGTTAGACACATCCAATGCCTTTAAAACAAAGGTAGGAATGTCATCATGAGACTTGGAAGCAGAAGTCTTCAACCACTAGAGGTACTGCAAAAGAACTGGAAACTAACGAACAGTGGGACCCATCATAGCGGCACAAGGATATATGCACCTTGCCATCTGGACAGAAGGTGAAGGGTTAACGAGCACCTCAAGAATCTGCCCAAAAAAATGCAAAGGGGGATCCACCCAAGCCACCGACACACGTCTAACAAATTCCCCCCAAAATTCCAACTTAGCAGCCCTTACCTTCCCTGTATAAGTGTGCAGAACCTTAGAGAAGCAGAGATAATCTACTGGGAGAAATTACAACCCACAAGGACATCACATCAGAGTTCTACCAAGGCCTGGGAGCTCAACGCCTAGGCATAGAAGACAATGGGCAGTAGGTGGCCAAGGCAGCCCCCAAGTTTAGGCAGAGTAAGCAGGCAAGAGAGACGAGAGAAGATTGAAAAACATTTGAATAAATTAGTGGTCCGTAAGGCAGAAGACCCTGATAACATTTCGCCATTTATTCTACAAAGACTCTCAGGGATTGTAAGCTACTATTTAGCGGAAATTTTTAAAAAATCATTAGACAGTGCCATTGTTCCATCCAGCTGGAGGCTGGCAAACGTTGTGCCAGTCTTCAAATCAGGCGGCGCTGCAGATCCTAGGTGCTACAAGCCAGTTTCTTTAATGAGTGTGGTATGTAAGACTTTTGAGCATATATTATTCTCACATATTATGGTATATTTGGAGGAATATGGCATCCTTAGTGGTGTGGAGACTCCACTTACATTTTTACTTCTTTATAACATTTAAGAAAACTTTTGTTCCAACTAATATTATTCATATTGTTGAACTTTGGGGACCCCCTCACCAATATCAACATAACATATTTTCAAATGTAAAATGCATGTGCTCTTCAGCAGGTGCATAACACGGGTCTACGACATTTGGGTGAAAGACAATTGGCTGAACGACAGTTGGGTGAATGACAATTGGGTGAACGACAATTGGGTGAATATGACAATTTGGTGAATACGACAATTGGGTGTATATCACAATTGGGTGAAAAGCATTTATTTTTGATTTGCTTTTTGCCCCGTGTAATCCTACTACACTGCAAAGCACAGCTGTCATGCGGAGCTGCGCTACTACAAGGAGTTTAAAACACATACACAATCCAGGAGAAGCCTACTGTAGCCGGACATATACAGTAACCTGTGTAGTAACCCTAATCGTATCCCGATATATGTATAGCACATTTATCACATATATACATATATATATATATGTATATCCACATATTATCACGCATATATATACAGTCGAACTTGGTTTGCCCAAACTGGGGTACGATGGGGATTCCTCCTTCGAGATGGAGGGGGACGAACCAATAGAAGGCATCCCTCCCTTTTCTGAAGTGGGACGGAGAAAAGGGAGGAATAAAAACAAGCCACCTAAGTCCACGTGATGGTTAATTCCCCACAATGCAACTGTCGAGGGTTTTCCCACAAGAGGGACGATATCAAACTTCTGATCTCTAGGCACCACCCTGTGTGCATCTCCCTCCAGGAGATCTTGTGTCAGAGTGATACCCCCATTTAAATACGGTGATACACTACATATTCAGACACCTGGCAGCAAGGAAATCACCCTGTGGGAGGGGTGGCTATCCTTATCGGGTGCATGCATGTGCCAGTGGCTTTTCAGACGCCTCTGCAAGCAGTGGCGGTCTCATTGCAACATTAAGTGCCCACCACTCTATGTTCCCTCTACATGCCTCCTGGAATTGATATCCCATGGGCAGACCTCGACTCCCCTCAGTGCCCAGCTTCCAAGACCCTTACTGATTATGGGGGACTTTAATGCCCATAATCCCCAATGGGGCTCGGACAGTCACAATCCCCGAGAGTGACTTGTGGAACAATGGGTGTCACGCAATGGCCTCATTGTTCTCAACACAGGTGCCCCCACGCATATGATGACTGCCACTGGTGGCCTGTCATGCATAGACCTGTCCATCTGGTCTCCTGGGTTGGCACCAGGTTTGCAGTGGGAGGTCTTGTCAGACCCTTGTGGAAGCGATCACTTCCCCATCAAGATTAGCAGTGGAAATGGGGCCTAACCCCAACACCCACCATGGTGGTGTCTGTGTCGGGTGGACTGGGAGGAGTTCGCCCGCCATATCTACTTTCGCCCACTGTGTGATTTTGATGGGGTCAACGACCTAGTGAGTCACTTCACAGAGGTGGTGGTCGGGGCGGCATTGGCATCCATCCCCCAGAGCTCGTGTAACCCACCACAAGCACGGGTGCCATGGTGGATGAAGGATTGTTGGAGTGCAATTCAGGCTCGCCGACGAGCTCTTTGCTGCTTCCAATCTCATCCTACCAAGGCCAATTGTATCGACTATCACCAAGCCCAGGCATATGCACGACGGGTAATCATGGAGGCCAAACGCTCCTCATGGGGTCAGTATGTCTCCTCACTTACCCGTCACATGCCTTCCAAGAAAGTCTGGGAAAAGCTGAGGAAGATCCAAGGCAGATACAGTGGTGGTCAGCTATATAGCACACTACACTTTTGTAATCATTTCTAATTAAAATCTATTAAACTAAATATAATAATTGCATAATGTCGGTTTTAAGTGAACTTTGGTTGTACAAAGATCATATTTAAAATGATAAGCAAACTATAAAAGCAAACAGAAAAATGTAAGTGGACATTTAAGTGAAATTAACACAAAACCAGTTGGACACGTAAATAGCACAGTGGTGAAAACATCTGAATTCTGCTAGTCAGTTAATAAGTGATGAAAATTAAGTTATAATATATTTATAATAAGTATATTTTGCTATTTATTTTTTTTAAATAATATGATTTTAGGTTAAGTCATGGGTAGAATCAAACATTGTACCCCTGAGCTAAGAAAACTGATATGGAATGCAAAACAACAAAATTGTTCAATATCCAGCATAGCTAAAAGTGTAAGGTGTTCTAGGCGAATGATTTATAATGCAATTCAGCACATAGAGAAGGACAAAACCTTTGAAAATATGATTAGAAAGTGTAGACCACGTAAAACTACAGCAAGAGAAGAACGAATTATTGCAAATATTAGTAAAAAAAACCCATTTATGATGTCTAATGCCATTTGCAAACAAGTAGCAATTGATCATAAAATAACAGTGTCTTCCAGAACTATCAGAAGACGTTTAAATGACTTTCATTTACGTGGTTGTATAGCCCAGAAAAAGCCACTTGTCTCAGAAAAAATCGAAAAAAGCATTTAGCATTTGCCAGGGAGCACATTGTAAACCGATTCAATTTTGGAAAAAAAATATTATGGAGTGACGAGTCGAAATTTAATTTGTTTAGATGTGATGGAAAAGCATATGTTAGCCATCCACCAAACTGTGCTGCAAATCCTTGTTACACACTTAAAACTGTTAAGCATGGAGGTAGCAACATTATGGTCTGGGGAGCAATGTCCTGGCAGGGTACGGGTCCCTTACATAGAATTTTAGGAAGAATGGACCAGTACATGTACAAAGACATTTTGGAAAACATCATGGAGCCTTATGCTGATGATTATTTGCCCTTTACATGGACATTTATGCAAGATAATGACCCAAAGCATAAAGCAAAATCAGTTATCCATTGGTTAAATGAGAAAAAGATTAAAGTTTTTGATTGGCCACCAGAAAGTCTTGATTTAAATCCTCTAGAGAATTTATGGATGGATGTAAAAAGTGCAATTAAACACAATAATCCATAAAATTTGAATGAGTTGATGGCCATTGTTGAAAATGCATGGCAAAATGTTCCAGTAGAACGTTGTCAACATTTAATTAAAAGTATGAATAAAAGACTGAAAGAAGTGATAACTAATAATGGTTATCCAACAAAATATTAATTTTGTGAGCCTTTTTTATTGTTTTTGCTGAAGTGTGCAATTTATTTGACCAACCACTTATGTGTTTTTTCTTAAAGATTAAGACATTATTGCTTTTTGTTTTCATTTTTCAATTGCAAATGTTTATTTATTTTGTAATAGGAATTATCATACTGTTGATTACAATATACATATTGTTTATTATTAAATTTCATTATGTTTTGATGTGTGCTATTTAGCTGACCACCACTGTATTTACCATCATGTGGCTCAGGTCTCCTTGTACAAGGGAGACATGTCCTTCTGCCATGTGAGGTGGCTGAGGAACTGGGAAGGAGGTTTGCAGCCGTCTCCAGTTCCCAACACTACACGGCAACATTTCTGCAAATGAAGCAGGCTGCAGAACGCCATCCATTGAACTTCACTGGTGGTGTCGCCGAGGGGTATAACAATCCATTTACCCCTTGGGAGCTGCATGCAGCTCTACCAAGAGCCAGTTACACTGCCGCTGGTCCAGATAGTATCCACTATCAAAGGCTACGACACCTACCAGAGAAAGGCGTTAGATACCTCCTTGAGGTATTGAATTACATTTGGCAGACAAATGAAATCCCTGCAGGTTGGCAAGAGGCTACTATAATCCCACTGCAAAAACCTGGGAAGGATAGTAGCCTTCCAAAAAATTACAGACCCATTTCATTGACGAGCTGTCTTTGCAAAACCATGGAACGCATGATGAACTGGCGCCTGGTGTGGTATCTAGAACGGCACAACTTTCTCGCCAATGCCCAATGTGGCTTCTGTGCTGGCAGGTCTCCAGTGGACCATTTCATTTCCCTGGAGACCACAGTACGTTAGGCCTTTCTCCACAGGCAGCACTTAGTGGCTGTCTTCTTTGATGTGGAGAAGGCATATGATACCAAATGGCGCCATGGTATACTGGAGACCTTGCACCAGTGGGGGCTCGGGTAATCTGCCTCTCTTCCTCCATAGCTTTCTCTCCGACCGGACCTTCAGAGTGTGTGTGGCTAACACCAACGGTCTTATTGGCCTGGGTGTAACTCTGCCTAGGGTACAGCCTGTACTGCCAGCCTCTGTGCCATCCTGGACAGTGCCAGAGCCAAGTTTAGATTTAATGCTTGCAGCCTTACCCAAACCCAGTACCGATAGGTCAGTGTACCAACAAGAGTTTGGACGCCTCTCTTGGACCTATCGAGGTCATGGTTTTATTTACATGGAAGGGTCGAAGGATGGCTCCTCAGTGGGTTGATCAGTCTTTACAACTGATCTTGTTGTAGGGGGCCGCCTTCCAGGCATTGCCAGTGTCTTAACTGCAGAACTCACAGCTGTGTACCGGGCCCTGGAACTTATCCAAGTATTGAACGACAGACACTTTGTTGTAACGACTGACTCCCTATGCTCCCTTCAGCTGTTGTACATCCTTTATGGCAGACATGCCATCATCCAGGGTGTGCACAGATTGCTGCTTGTGATTCGTAAGCAGGGCAAGACAGTGTTGTTTGTGGGTCCTGGGGCATGTTGGCATCCTGGGCAACGAGAGGGCGGATGCCCATGCCCGTCAGGTGGCCCACTTGCCAGTTGTACCCAGCACTGCTGTCCCCTCCTCTGATGCTCTCCCCATGGTGCAGTGGGCTGTCCATGAACAATGGCGGTTCCAGTGGTTTGCGGAGACCACCAATCAACTCCGCACACTGAAGGACACTCCATTGCACTGGGTGCCCTTGTGCTGCCAGTCACGGAGGGAGGAGGTTGTGCTTGCTCGGCTGCGAATCGGTCACACTTTCCTCACCCACTCCTACACTTTATGGGGTGAGGATCAGCCATGGTGTGACTTCTGTTGGGAGCCTCTCACAGTGGTGCTCATCTTTAGTCTCTGTGAGAGATACCGAAAACTTAGATGGCGACTGGGAGTCAGTCCAGAGCTCTCTACATCACTTGGGGATAATCCTCAGGGGGTGGAGAGCTCACTTGTATTTCTGAAGGAGGCTGGCTTCTTTCCCAAAATTATATTCATTTTCTGTTTTCTTGTATCGTTATGGCTTTTGCCTTTTATGTCTGTGTTGGTTTTGGCTTTTGCCTTTTTATTTCTGTGTCTGTTTTGGCTTTTGCCGCATTTATTGTAATGTCTGTTTTGGCTTTTGCCACTATTATTGTTGTGTCGATTTTCGCTTTTGCCACTTTTAGTGTTATGTATGTTTTGGCTTTTTCCACTTTTAGTGTTATGTATGTTTTGGCTTTTGCCACTTTTAGTGTTATGTATGTTTTGGCTTTTGCCACTTTTAGTGTTATGTATGTTTTGGCTTTTGCCACTTTTAGGCCTGGTTCACACCGCAACCTATTCGATACAATATTTCTCGTACATGATTTTATTGAATACAAGACAGAGTTTCACATGGCGACTATTCAATTTGAGTTTACACGTATAGAGGGACTCTGCAGGGAAGCACAGTGAACTAACAGTCGTCATCACGAATGCAGGCATTCAAGGGGTCCACTTATTACAGGCCTGGGAGCGGCTTATTGCATTGGACACACCAGCTCTCATCTGATCACTGAAGTTAAGCAACGCATGCCCAGCTAGTACTAACATGAGTGGCCGTTTGGGAAAACTGGGTACTGCTAGTACCCAACAATTGTCGCATCAGGGTAGTGTCTGTGCCGTCTCTGCATTAGACCTACGCAGTAAACGGGGCTCTAATGACCTTTGTAGTTGAGTGGCCCTAAAACAGCAACCAACAAACAATTACAGGGCAGTGGTTGAGCCAACTATGCTATATGGATCAGTGTTGGGCAGTGAGAAAGACTCAGGTCAACAGAATGCAGATAGCTGAGATGCGACTGCTGCAGTACATGAGTGGGGTGTAGAGAGTAGATAGGATTAGGAATGAGTATGATAGAGGTAGCGTGGGGGTGATGGACATCACTGAAATAGTGAGAGAATAGATTGCAGTGCTATGGGCACGTAATGCGAGGAGATGAGGAGCTCGTTAGGTCCATTTGAGGAATGCAGGTGGTTGGAAGCACACGGGGCAGGGGGAGACCAAAGCAGACGTGGGAGCACGTTGTCCATAAGGATATAGCAGTGTGAGGGGTGGACAGGAAATTCGTGGAAGATTGATGGGAGTGGGGGGCTAGAACCCACAGACTCGACCCTGCCACAGGCGGAATAAGGGGTTGATGATGAGGCAGGTGTACAAACATCCCACATTTCAAAATCTGGAAAAATTTTTGTTAAAGTTTCTTTTCTTAGTACGGGGAAAAAGCTTCTCGTATTCGAGAATCTCGCATCTCAGTGACAAGTTCAGTCAGTATACGGGAAAATTTTTTTCTCGTATTCAAGATTTCCCCACATGGCCTCCATCTGAACAATCCCATATGGTTTTAATTGTCACTTCTTTATTCGAGAAAAACTCGTATACGGTATACGGTAAAAACATTGCCTTGTGAACGAGGCCTTATTGTTATATCTGTTTTCGCTTTTGCCACTTTTATTGTTATATCTGTTTTGACTTTTGCTGCTTTTACTTTTCTTTGTTTTGGTTTTTGCCTATATTTATTCTTAAATGTTTATTTGGCTATTGCCTTTTTGTTTTTGTTCATTTTAGTGGGCTTTTGCCCTTATTTATTTCCATCGTGGTGGGAAGGCCATTTACATCCCTACCATGATGATTGTCTTTCTGGGCCCTAATGACCATTGTAGTCGATGGACCCTAAAACAAAAAGAACAAACAAACAATTGAACTTGGTTATAAAGTAATTCAAGGGACCACCAATAAAATTGCTTAATAACCAAGGTTGCTTAATAACAGGGTTCAAGAAAAGTACACCAAACAACACCATCATTCAAAATACATTTTTTATATACTGGTTTTACATTTCAAAAGAAATTCGTGATTTTCATTTGCCTTCTGGAATTTAAAAATCTTGTGTACAAATCCTGATTAATATTGTGTCAAATCTTTAGTTCCTCTTCTGAGTTCTTTAAACCTTCATAATACCTCACCAATTCATCAAGGTGGTGGTGAGCCTGCGATAAAGTTGGTGGTTGAGGAGGCTCCTCAAGATCATCATCAGTTTCAGCATCTTTCTCGTCTTCTGGCTTATTTGTAGCATTTGCAACGAATTCTTGATTGGTTACAATGTTTGTGGTAAGTGGGTCCCCTTCAGCTTGCAAACATGTATCAAGACTTCCAGGCAAATCATATGAATCAAGCCACTGAGAAAGATTCTGCTGTTCATCTTCATCTAGTGGTCGATCAAAAAGACCACAATGAATAAAACTGTTCCTAATTGTGGTGGAAGTGACATCATCCCACGCTCTCTTCAAAGTTTTGCAGGCATCCAAAAGTGAAATTTTTTTCATGTTGAAATGTTCATCTTGATTTTCAATTGCTTCCAATACAAGTCGTTTTCGGTACCAGCACTTGAGGCTTCTAATCACTCCTTGATCCATGGGTTGGAGCATGCTAGTTGAGATTTTTGGCAGATAAACAAGTTTAATGTTATTTCATCCTTGCATGTGGGTATGGGCTGTACAATTGTCTAGCGATAAGACAATTTTTCTTTTCTTCATCCCAACTCTTGACTTCTTTTTCAAAGATATCCAAAATCAACCATGCCTTTTTGTTTGCTTCATATTTGACAGGGAGATGATGGATATTTTTAAAACAGTGAGGATGCTTTGATTTCCCTGTCACGAAGTGGTCGCTTTCCTGTTCCTGATGTGTTCACACAAATAAAAGCTGTAATGTACTCCTTTGAAAGCTTTCCTCCAATGTATTTTTCATGCTTGAATTTGAGCGTTCCAGTTGGTGTCATTCGAAAAACAATCCCCACCTCGTCCCCATTAAAAATATGGCTTTCATCATATTCTTCCTTCATTGGCACCCATACCTGGTCAATCCAATCTGCCATGGTCACCACATTTACATCACCAGCTTCGCCATGAAGTTTGCCAAAATTGATGGAGTGTCTTTTCTTGAAACGATCTATCCATCCATTAGAGCACTCGAATCCTTTGATGCCTAGCAGGCCTGCTAGGTGGTTGGCTTTTTCCATCAGTACTGGTCCGCTAATGGCAACATTTAGCATTCGCTGCTGAGTGAACCAACCTACCAAGGCTTTGTCCAAGTTTTTGTGCACTGGTAGCCTTAGTTTTTTGAGCAAAGGTTGATGAGAATCTTCACTGGCTTTATTTGTTGATGGATGAATACACAAGGTTGAACTTTTTGCTACATCACTTTTCTTCTCTCCACTTTCAAGGGCACAAATCACAAAGTTTTGCATCAATTGTTGGACACTTATGCTTCTTGGGTCTCTCCATCTTTGAAACTGTACCTAGTTCTGTGGCATGTGACACCAATGAGAATAGCGCCTTAGCATATGGCAAAATTTTGACATCATGTTACTTTATAATAGGGTTTAAGTTACTTAATAACAGAGTTTCATTAACATTGAAGTCTATGGGAGCTTGGCCAGACCAGACCAATTTCTTATTTGTAGCAGTATTTACTTAATAACAGAGTGCCTCATAACCGAGTTCTACTGTATATATATATATATCCCGCTACACCAGGACTGGTTTTGAGGTCTGTGTCCTCTCTGACAGTCATTTGTCTGGGTCAATTTAACATTTTTGCATGTTAGATAATTATTTTCTGATAATATCATTGCATTTAGTACTGCACATACACACTACCCTATCAAAAGTCATGGGACAACCCTTATTTGCATGAAAATGTGACATTCCTTTGAAATATCATAGGTGGCATTCCTCCCAGCACTATATAACAGAGAGTACACTATTATGAGATTATACTTCCTTGAATGCTAAAAGAATGTCTCAAAGAAAAGAGTTTTCAGACTTCCAAAGAGGTACAATTATTGGGTGCCATCTCACAGGCAAAACAGTTAAGGAGACGTCAATCCTCCTAAACATCCCAAAATCGACCGTTCACAACGTCATCCGGGCCGTGAAGGAGAAAGACACCACAAGTGTTCCACCTAGAAATGGAAAACTCTTCATAAAATGGTCACTGCAAACCGTCACACATTGCTTGATGAATTGACAAGATCATTCATAGAGTCGACGGGAACAACTGTGAGCACCCAGACTGTTCACAGGGAACTTAACGCAATGGGTTTTTATGACAGAGCGGCAGACCACAAGGCTCACATCAGCACCAGCAACTCAGCGAGGAGATTGCAATGGTGCAAAGAGCTACGGCATTGGACAATTGATCAATAGCAATGTTGTGCTCATGGCTGTGTTGTGCCATGGTGAAGTTTGTCAGAGGGTCAGTGATGGTGTGGGGGTGCTTCTCATGGTATGGGTTGGATGTAGTCGTTTCTGTGGACAGACATCTAAAAGCAGAGCGTTACCTGGACATTCTGGACAATGCAGCACTCTCATCTCTCTGGCAGCACTTTGGCAATGGCCCTTTTCTGTTTCAGCACTATAACGCACCTTGCCATAAAGCATGGGCTGTAGGCACTGGTTTGATGAAATGGCGGTTGGAGAACTTCACTGGGCTGCACAGAGTCCCGATCTGAACTCCATCAAACATCTGTGGGACGTGTGGGAACGTTGATTGCACACTTGTGCAGAACGCCCCACATCTGTGATGGAACTGTAAACTGTGGTAAAGCTCCTTGTAGTAGCACAGCCCCACATGACAGCTGTGCTTTGTGGTGTAGTAGGATTACGTGGGGCAAAAAGCAAATTAAAAGAACAAGATTTTCACCCAATTGTCATTCACCCAATTGTCATTCACCCAACTGTTGTTCACCCAATTGTCATTCACCCAACTGTTGTTCACCCAATTGTCATATTCACTGAATTGTCGTATTCACCCAATTGTCATTCACCCAACTGTTGTTCACCCAATTGTCGGGATCCCACATAACACATGCTGACGTAACACACATGGCATTTCATATATTATAACAGAAACACCACACGTTTGTGTTCGTGAATTTAAAAATTAGAAAAACCAAAAAAAAAACACATTGAAAAATTTTGAATTTTGAAGTTTTGGAAAGAAACAACAGAGTTCCTCAATGATCGCCACAAAGATCAGATGCATAATATTAGTAACTGCTATAAAAACCGTTTAACTATTCAATTTATATTTTACATAAGTTTTCATGTTATTATTATTGATATCACTTTACATTTTATTCGATTATTTATTTATTCGTTTGGATATTAAAGTTTATATATTCATCATACATCTTAAAGTATATATTCGTCTCTATTGAAGTCCAAAAGATATCGGATTACAAGAACACACGAAATCCAGATCAAAGAATTAGAAATCATCTTTATTCTAATTTCTACAACATATTAGCAGCCTTTCACCACAGTGGTAAACAGCATGGGTTTAGCCATGTGACAATCAAATCGCTTGTCTAATTGAATACATTCAAAGTGCTCTAGATAATGGTAAGCAGGTTGATGTTATATTCCTGGACTTTGAACAGGCCTTTGTCATGGCACCCCATGACAAGCTTGTTTCAAAAATGTTTAAATTAGGGATTCATAGTAAGGTTATTCAGTTGGTGAAGGCCTACCTGCATGGCAGGCAGCAGAAAGTACTTTTTGATTAGGTAGCTTCAAAATGGACACCTGTGACATCCGGGGAACCCCAGGGAAGCATATTAGGACCTTTACTTTATATACTTTATGTTAATGATATAGGGCTTGATATAAAATCCTTTCTGGAGTTGTTTGCAGACGACACATGCATGGTAAAGGTGGTGTAAGAAGGGTTGTCTTCCTGCACAGAACTGCAGCAAGACCGAAACAAGGAATATGATTGTAGTGGAATGTGGGAGATGCCATTGAACCTTCACAAATGTAGCTTTCTTAGAATAAGCAGGTCCAACAAGCAGGTTCATTTTTCTTACAGCATAGGTGTAAGGTTTGAAAGGGTTGACACCCGCAAGCACCTTGGAGTTGTCCTAAACACTCAGGGCACCTGGAAGGAACACACTGACAAATTGATTGGGAAGGCTGCATGTGCTCTTGGGTTGGTTAGAAAGGTGCTGGGGAACAGCACAAAGGAAGTAAAAGGAATAACTTACTTTTCACTGGTACAGCCAATTGTAGAATACTGTAGTCCAATTTGGTTTCCATTTAGGCAAGACCTATCATGGGAAATTGAAATGCTCCAATGGTGGGCAGCAAGAGTTGTGCTAAGTTGGTTCTCTTCCAGATTGAGTGTGTCAGGCATGATCAGAGAATTGGGGTGGGACTCACTCTGTCAGAGGTGGGCATCTGATAGCATTAAGCTGTTTAGCAGATTGTTGAAAATAGCTTTGAGGGTCCTCTAGACAGCAGGTTATCCTTTGCAGAATATAGGGAGAGAAATGATCATCTGTTCAAACGGAAGGAGTTCAGGGCCAGAACAGACTCGTATTACTGGTCCTTTTTTTTCCAAGTGTGAATCGCAATGCAATGGTCTTGATGAGGACAAGGTGAAGAACTTTCTGGAAGAAGTATGGCAGAATAGATGCTATGCTTCAGGTTCCTTGGGGTTTTAAAATGAGTGAATTTTTAGGAATGAGAGATATTCTCTCCACTGCCAATTTAGACTATCACGGCTGCTTGCAGTGTATTAAACTAGAAGTAGAAATCACCACATACACAGTATTGCCCTTCAGGATTGAACGATGATGAAACATATGAGCCAACTGTAATTCTATGCTGTGCATTTCATAATTTAGATTTGATTTGTGGTTTCAGGCTTTAATATGGGAACGTTGGCCTCTGGGAATGGCTCCCAAACAGGGGGTCCTTTCGGTAAACAGCAGCCATCCACAATTGGGGGCTTTGGATCCTCTAATCCAGGTAAGATCATTCTTAATTTAGAGATTCTTATGTCTCAAGTATGATTGATCATGTGTGATAATTGCCAACTTAAAATATGTGTAGCTATTCCTGGAGCTCCAGCATCTTTTGATCAGGTGATTGTGCCATTGGCATCAGCTCTCTTTTGTCCAGTCTTGTATGGAGATGAGCGAGATACTATCATTTCAAAGTGGAATCGCCTGCAGGCCTATTGGGGTACTGGAAAAGGATTTTACTCCAATTATGCACCACCTGTAGATTTCACCCCAGAGAATCCGTTTTGTAAATTTAAGGTAAATAGGTTAATATTTCATGTTTCAGAATTTATACTGTAGATGCAACTGTTCTTCCTGATTATTTGTTCATTTGAGACATGTCAGTTGCTAATTGTTGTGAATCGTTACACTGCTCTGTGATGAAAAAATCGTCTTCAAAACAATTATTGTTTTTTTACATTTTTATGGCTGCTAATTACTGGGAAAATAATTGAAGTATTCTATCATGTACAGTTTAATAAAAAATTCAATTTTCAGAAATTTATTATATCTGATACCTAGCAAATATTATTTGCATGGACCTATTAATGTTAGATTAAGATTTGGTCCATGTAAATACAATCAAAGAAATAGTATGCTATTATTTATGGTAGATTATTGTCTAAATGTTGCGTGAAATAGGTGGCTGAAGGACGATAGGGTTGTAGGCCATTCATTAAGGAATGGGGCAGTAGCAGATCCAGCAGCAGATCAAGGGGGAGCACTTCAAAAATAGTGCACCTCAAATACACCATTTTTAAATATGCAGAATCCCTTACTATAAATCTAGCTAGCAATTACAATAGGTCATTTCTGGCCCCTTACACAATGTCCTACCGTTAGTGGTTTAGCCAACTACAGATTTGATTGCAACTGTTGGACTTGCAGTATAGAAATGTGGTTAGCAATGTAAAAATGCCTCATCAGTTGTGCCCCATTGAGGCGCTGACGGGTTGCAATCCCTGCATTGCTCCCCTCTGGATCCGCCCCTGAAAGGAGCATTTTTCACTGTCTAGGCAGCTGGTTTTGGGCAGATCAGAGAAAACACTATTGCACTGGTTGGTGGAGGTTGCATGCGTGGAAATGGTAGTGTGTGGTGTGGATGGGGACCTGGTGGGAGATAGTTGGGAGTGGAGGGATGCAACTCTGACATAACCCAGCCACAGGCAGCGAAGGGGTATGATGATGAATGGATGTATATGGTGTGGTCATGGAATGTGAAAAGGAAAGAGGAAGCGTGGGGAGAACCAAAACGAACTTGGGATTAGTTTTGGAGGTAGGCAGCAGTGGTAAGCTAGACCCAATGATTGATCCAGGGGTGGATCAGGGGGAAGCACTTCAAATAAGTGCACTCCAAATATTTTAAAATATAGCTAGCTAGCAATTACAATAGGTGCTCTACTGCCCCGCAGGAAGTGTCCACTCTTCAGTGGTTTTCCCAAGTGTGGATTGCACTGCAGCTGTTGACCTGGCACCATAAGAAATGGGGATAGACGTGTGCTACAATGAATCATGCATCAGTTGAAATATGCACCCCACTGGGGCACAAAGGGTGGATAAATCGCTGCATTGCTCCCTCTCCTGGATCTGCCACTGTCTGGAACCCACTGACCCGCCCCTGCCACAGGCAGGATAAGGATATGATGAAGGAGATTACTGTTGTATGAGACATTAAATGCATGAAACGGTGTCTTGAAATGTTCGACACAATGGTTTTTTGCGTTGATATTGAATAGAAAGTCTACATGCACAAAAATTTGACTACCTATGGTTGAATGATTATAGTAGAACAATAGGTAACGATCATCTATGGGCCGTCATGCATCAACAAATATGATAGCTTCAGAAATAGCTGCATGTCAAAACATGTGTTTGGCAGAATTCCATTTCATTCAATATGGGTACCCTGGTTATTGAAGCATGCGGGACGTTCTTGGTATTGACATAAGGGTTAAAAAGAGATGATCTCAAGCAACTCCACAAGAGGAAAATTAAATCATTATGTATTCAGTCATTACTAGACCTATAATATAAATGTAAAGTATGTATTTGTGGCGTGATAAAGTGAAAATCGAAACATCAAATTGCAGCAATTTTCATTATTTCTTCCAAACTATGAAATTTTTTTTGAGAGAAATCCTTATGTGTTAGAAAAAAAAATCAGTTGTGTTTTTGGAATCAGGACACCTAATAATTTAAAAATCAGTTATCAAAAGTAAAACAAATTTTTAAAAAGCATTTTTTTTCTGACCTGTGTTATCAATATCATCATACCATTGTTTTGTCAACAGCAGGTTCGATGTCTGCAGGTTCAGGCTCTACTCTCTCCTCATGTGGCATATCAGGTTCCGACCCTGTATAAGCCTTTTTATTGGCATCTGACGTCACTATTTTCTAGTATATTTTGAATTTTTATATACTAGAACTATTGACGCCATTCTTGACATGAGTTCTAGATTTCAAATTTGAAGAAAGGAATTTTTGGATAAGAAGCCTACAGAATCAATGGGGGGGTGGCTGAAGTGGAGGCAGGCAAGTGGAGTCCTGTGTGACAGGAGGGTCCCAATCAAGCTGAAAGGGAAGTTCTACAGGACAGTGGTTAGGCCAGCCATGCTCTATGGATCAGAGTGCTGGGCAGTGAGGAAGAGCCATGTAAATAGAGTGCAAGTAGCCGAGATGCGTATGCTGCGGTACATGAGTGGCGTGTCAAGAGCTGATAGAATTAGGAATGCATATGTTAGAGGTAGTCTGGGGGTAGTGGACATCGCCGAAAAGATGAGGGAGAATAGGCTGAGGTGGTATGGTCACGTCATGAGAAGAGGGGAAGAGGAGCTCATTAGATGTATCCCAGGAATGCAGGTGGTTGGTAGCACCCGGGGTAGGGGGAGGCCAAAGCAGACGTGGGAGCAGGTTGTCCGTAAGGACATGGCGGTGTGTGGGGTGGACGGAGACCTGGTGGGAAATAGACGGGTGTGGAGGGCTAGAACCCGCAGACCCGACCCTGCCGCAGGTGGGATGAGGGTGAGATGATGATGATGATGATGATGTTAAAGTTATTATAGGTGAGTAGCTCCACTTTAATTTAAACCTTCTGATCAGATTTTTATGACTGATCAACACACTACACACTGCCATATCCTGCCATACAGCTGCTACAATGTCTGCTTTGCCCTTCATCTGCCCCATGTACCTTCTAAACCTACATCTAGAGTTTGGAAAAGTAGTTTTGAAAAGTAGGTGGGGTTACAACATATGTAGGTTTAATGTGATTGGTCAGTTGACTTGATGCTCACAGGTTCGAAAAGTAGGCAGGGTTACAGAATATCTAGTAAAGGATGACTAATAACAGTATTGTATTTTCAAAACCATAAAAAACACAGGACTGCATTTTGAAAAAAATTTTCTGTTTTGCAGCTTCCTCACCCACTTACTTTGTGGTGACTGGGAACCATTGTGTGATAACTGCTCAAAGTCTAACACTTTGACACATATCCTTAGTCACTGTGAGAGATTGACTGGAGTCAATACCCTTCCTCAGGGACGCCCGCGAGGATATCGAGAGAGTCCTTGTCTATGTGAAAGAGACTGGCCTCTTTCACAGAAACGTTTGTCATATTAGGATCATTTTGTTATGTTAGGATCTTGAGTTGTTCAGCAGCTATTGCCTTTTTAGCTTTGTATCTATTGTGGCCTTGTTGTCTTTTAGTCTTTGAGTTTTGGCTTGTATCCTTTCTTACTCTTATATTAGCCTGGCGTTTGTCTTTTATTAAATTTTTCTGTGGTGTAACTGCACTTTACGGCCCCACCACAATCTGAATGAATTTTCTGAACCCTAATAACGAAAGTAGTTGTGGGACCACAATATGACATAAACAAAAACCCTTCTCTGTTGTGCAGGAGGCGACATGCTCGATTCCTAGTTGATTGGGTCGACGTTAGTTTCTTGTACCACCGAGCCAGGTCGGTTAACTGGAATACGGTGTTGGTTTAATTCTTGGTTGACGAGTTCAAAAATAGTGGGTTTTACTTTTTTTTACACCTTATTTTCAGGCCGTTGGATACAGTTGTCTTCCAGGATCTAAAAATGAAGATGGTCTCGTTTCGTTGATATTCATCCATAAAGATGTGGACATCAGAAGCCAGCAACCACAAGTTATGGAGGGCTTACATCGTGTATTTGGTAGTAAACCAACACACGTTGTCTGTGTTGAGGGGATCAAACCGTCTCCAGATAACAAGTGAGTTATTCTTGCTATGAAATCAACACCCCTTCTTAATTAACACCAGTAGAAATCAGAAACAGAATATTCTACTGCCTTTCATAGCTTGCTGTCTGAATGAATCACCTTTATTAGCATCGTCATCCCCTAATCCCGTCTGTGGCATGGTCGGGTCTGAGGTTCTGGCATGCTACTCCCTCCTATAACGATTCTAGCCATACGACACGTTATCATATCTTTTCATGCAACTGCTCCCACATCTCTTCAGGTCTTCATTTGGCTGGGGTGCCTTTAATTACCTGCGTCCCTGTGATGTACCTAAACAGATCCTCCTCCCATCTCCCCACAAGCCCATCAACGTCAATCTCTTCTCTCTCATTTCTTAGCTACCGCTAACATGCACATTCATCATTCTGTCTGCTCTTAACACCCCACACGAGTTCTCTGATCACTGAAGTTAAGCAGCCCAACCCCAGCTAGTACTAACGCGGGTGGCCGCTTGGGAAAACTGGGTAATGTTAATACCCAAAAATCGTTGTATTAGGGAAGTCTCTGTGCAGTTTCTGTATTAGCACTACACAGTGTATGACGCTCTAATGACCTTGTAGTTCAAGGGCCCTAAAACAACAATAAACAACAGCAACAACATTAAAAGGTTCTAAAACGCCATTGAAACAAAACCGACACCACACCCACTTACCGTAGCATTCGCATTACAGCTACCCTCATTCAATTGTTGTGACTTTTTTGCACTGCATAGCACTCTTATCCATAATGCTTAGCTGGCCTAGTCTCTGCCCTGTAGAATTTCCCCTCTTATTACACGTTATCCTACTTGCCTGTCTTCACTTCATTGGGGGAGTGGCTGTATTGCGTTGGACACACCAGTTCGGGTCTTATCACTGAAGTTAATTCAACGCCACCTAGCACTAACTTGGGTGGCTTCTGGTACCTCTAATAACCAAAAATCGTCGCATTAGCATAGTGTGTGTATGCAGTCTGTGCATTTGAACTACACATTCGACGGAGCAATTAATTTTGAACAAGTCTTCCTCATTGTTCTGCTTCGAATTCTGCTCAAGCATTCTTTGACTGTAAACATCACCCACTACTGAAAGCTTTTTGAGAAGTGCAAGAATGAACTCTTAAAATTCTTTTTAATAGATCAGAAGTTACAGTGTATGTCATTGACCGACCAGCTTCAGGCATTTCCCATAGGATACCAGCCACTGAATTATTTGCATTTTTAAACCAAGCAACTCTAAAACCACAGCTAAGTGCACTTGGTGTGGAAGCTGTCATTCCAAAGGCATCACCATCGTCTGAGCTTTTGAAAATCTACTTGCAACATCCACCTGCAGGTGTGTGAGTGTATTTCTCGTTGATTAATGTACTGCTCACCAGTTTTACAGATATTGAGTTCTGATTTGTAATATGACCACCTAAATTGATGGTTCAGTTATTTGCAAGGTTGACTTCCTTAATGATCACATTAACTGAGGCTGATTGTTTTGGGCAAAAATGAAGCCCAAAGTGTAAAGTTGTGGACCCTTGTGGCATGCAAAATGACACGTTTGAAAAGAGCTTTCCTTACATGTAGACCGTAACATCCTTTTTGTGCCCTTGTTACCTCCTATCAATAATAATTTCTTTCACAGCTGATTTTGGTATGGGCACACTGCATTCTAAAGTTCTACACTTTACTAAAATAGCAACGAAGTCAATGTTTAGGGATGGTTGTTATCAGAATCTGAAAGCAATGATGCTGGTGTTGCAAACATTTTTTATGGCAAATTTCTTGTAATAACTGTTAATCGTTGTCGTTATAGGCATTGACCCATTGGTTTGGCAGCAAGGTGCCCTGGATAACCCTGACCCAAAGCGATTAATTCCTGTTCCAATAATTGGTTTTAGTGAACTTCATCGAAGGTTAAAGTTTCAAGAAGAGGAAACTACAAAGGTTCATCAAGGAAGACTGCAGGTAATAACTATTTTATTACCAAAACCATTGCAGCTAACACATTTATGATTAAAACGAAACATACCCTCAGAACAAAATACAAGTGCATTAACTGAAGTTCAAAATAGTAATGTTGACATTATGGCGATAGCTAGGAAAGTGCTAAATGAGTGCCAACAGTGACTATTTGGTTTCAGAAAGTGAGGGCAAGTATATTTCTTACAAAACTGTATTAAAACATCTTTCATTAGTTTGGTGAAAGGTGGGGTGATGCAATCGTTCTTAACCCTAGACCACAAACGTCCTCTTTGCTGTTTCACAATCACAAACGAGTAGTATCTGAGACTGCTAACTTCAATAGCTTATTTTTATATTAGAAAAATGTTACTTAGTTGGCGCTAAGTGCAACAAAGTTACTTTGGACACACCAGTTCTTGTGAGATCACAGAATATATGCAATGCAATCCAAGTTAGTACCAACATGGGTGGTTGGTAGAGAAAGTTGAGTGTTGCAGATTTCCTCTCTCGTACATCCTCCACACCCACCCCCTCATCTCCCATAAGAAGCCTCCTAAGGGTTTTGCCTGTTATGGCAGCTTGGCTTACTCCCCTACTCATTAGTGAAACAGAAATTTCTTGCAGTAAAAATATGCATATAAAGGATTTTTCAATTGAGGTGGGTCAATGTTGTCAGCCTGTGGCAGCCATGTTTTGTTGGTGGCGTTTGTCTTTTTATTATATAGTCACTGATGCCAAATAATCATGACAAGTTATGTAGTTGAGCAACACATTCAAATGATATAGCTTTATTATCAAAATGAGTGTTCATTACTGAAAACTTTCTAAATGTTGCGCCAATTTTATGGCAGACGTGGGGGCCCTTCAAAGTCGACTATCCAACGTTTGGTGGCCAAATTCAAGACGACCGGTATGGTAAACAATCAGCCAATACCCATACATCAAAGGAATGCCATATTGGGTGGAGAACATCTCCATGGTCCGTGAAAATATGCAGGAGAATCCATGGCAGTCTGTTCTTTGCCATGCACAACTTGGTCTTTTGAATCCTTCAACTTGGTGAATATTGCATAGGGACTTGGACCTACACCCGTACAAGATTCAACTGATCCAAGAGATCTAAGATAATGACCATAGACAATGCTGTTGGTTTGCTCACTGGGCTTTATAGCGTTTGGAAGAGGACCCCAACTTTGGCTGACAAATCATCTTTAGTGATGAGGCACATTTTTCTGATGAATGACTATGTTAACAAGCACAATTGCCATATATGGGATGACGCCAACCCATACAAGGTTCACCAGGTGGTAAAGCATCCACAGAAAGTTACTATTTTGTCCAGATTTTGGCTGGCGGCATCACTAGTCCATATTTTTTGTGAATTACGTTGGTAAAGCCATCACTGTCAATGACAAATGTTAGCAGTGTTTCATTGTGGTGTCTGCGATATGGCACATACAGCAGACGCCGCAATGAAAATTCTGCATGAACGATCTGAAGGTATGGTCATCTCTCACAGAGGTGACGTGAATTGGGCACCGCGATTGTTCGATTTCACCCCACTAGCCTTTTTTGTGGGGTTTCCTGAAGTCGCATGTCTATGCCAATAAGCCACAATCAACATTTGCCATAGAAGTCAGCATGACCAATTGTATTGTTCAAATTCAGCCAGATCTATCTTTGACTTGGGATCTATCAAGGCCAGATCTATCTTTGACTTGGGATCTATCAAGGCCAGATCTATCTTTGACTTGGGATCTATCAAGGCCAGATCTATCTTTGACTTGGGATCTATCAAGACCAGATCTATCTTTGACTTGGGATCTATCAAGGCCAGATCTGTCTTTGACTTGGGGTCTATTGAGATCTATCATTGAGACTTGGACCCCTTGGATCCATGCAGTACATTTGAACGATGTAATATACCATACTTAATGGCATGCATGGGCCTTTCAAATAGAAAAATAATTCCGTTAATACCACACACACAGTTTGTTTTATTCCATTTCAACATTGACCTGCCCCTTATTGAGAAAAACATACACTAAAGCAAAATTAAAGTAGAATCTTTTTTATTGGTTGCACATTCTGTGCATATTTCTGCCTTGAGACGCCAACAAATCCTTGTAATTTGTGTTATTGGAACCTTACCATCTCCCATGCATTGGAACCTGAAATCACACTGGAGGTGCATTAATCAACCTTTGCTGAAAACATTCATTTACACTGTGATTCCACGTTCCATAAATAAGGCCGCCAGGAGCTTAAACAGCCCGACCACTAGAACTGAAAACTGAGTGAGCCTTAATTAAATAACAATAGTTTAATTTGAATATGGCTGCTATCCCAATATTGTTGGTAGCACCACCATAGGAGCGCTTCACCAGGGAACCAAGGAGTCTCACCGCTTGGAAGCAACAACTGGACATAATTATGGAGTGAATTGATGGTCAGTGCACTCCAGATAAGAAGCTGTCAAACAGCAACCAAATCAATATTATGTTTGCTCATCTAGACTCGAATGTCATGCAGTGCTTCAAGAGCCACACAGTGATGGCTCTACAAGCAACAACGACATTGGAGGAATTCTTTGCTGCCATCCAAAGGCAATTTGATCAAGCAACGCTGCAAGCTGTCACATTCTTCTGACTATGCATCTGTAAGCAGACACTGAGTGAATCAACTGTGGAATTTATCAGTTGGTTGCAGCACTTGCAAGCACACTGCGTTTATGTGAATTTTTTGAAGGACATCGACCTTGCATATTGCCTGGTGACCAACTGTGTCAACGTGGAGACACAAAGGCTTCCTTGTGACAATGCTGGTGAACTTTGATTCCTTCCTGTCCATCAAGCAGTCCATCAAGGCTTTGAAAGCCTGGTCTGCCTCTCTACAGGGTCAGTTTTCCATCCATTGGGTGGCAGAACATGAGGGTTGCACACCAGAACGACCGTAGATCACACCGGTCAGACACCCCACACCTGGTCCAAAAAACCCTGCCCGAATTGTGGATGCAGACACAGTGGGGACCACTGTCCCACAAACGTCAAGGCTTGTGATGCCTGTGGGAAGTCAAACCACTTTACCACAGTGTGCCGCTCCTCAAGAAAACCAAAGGGCAATCTTCATGTCTGGATCCTTCAGCATCACCATTCAGAAGATTCACCACCACCAGTGACCTACTGACCTGACATGTTCCATCAAGCTTCACCTTCATGGTAGGAAAGCCTCAATTAGTGGTGTCCTCGATACTGATGCCGCCATTACGATAGTGCCAGGGGCCACTATTGACAAGTTCTGGCCATGCTTATGTCTAGAAAATTCTGATGTGAAGCTTCATAAATTTGATGGGACATTGATCAGAGGTCTCAGAGGAACACTGTGTTGCCTCTTGGTGACAAGAAGGCAAATTGGGATGTCTTTGTGCTCGATGGACCAAGCACAGCCATTTGGGGCATTGATACCATTGAAGCACTAGGCATGGTGATCAATGCCAAATGTAGGACAGTCAGGACACTTCGCACTCCTAAAGTAACCCACACACAGAGGGTCACACAATGAGTACCACGTACTGCACCACTACAGGTTGCTGACCATGCTTTGGAGCCTCTAGTGACTGTTCCTCCTGCAGTGACATGTCATATGGTCAGTCATTCCGTGAAACTGACACAGGAAGGCATTTGGTGCTTCCTGAACTTTGAACACCAGATTGTTCTCTGCAACAATGTGACTGGCAGCATGGGGGGCCATGTCCCACACCGATTGTGCACCATGCAATCCTGGAAACTGAGATCCACAAGATGGTCAATGATGGAATCTGGGAACCAGTCCACACACCATATGCTTGGGTGTGGTGTGGCAGAGACGTTGAAGGGCCCTAAAACACCAACAGCACAACAAACAACCTACCTATGGCGCTCACGGATGCTGCCTTAGTCTTCAAGCACCTAATCAGCCAGATGCATGTGGGATGTTAGGGTTGCATTGCCTACATCGATGACATCCCATTCTTCAGTAGGAACACAGCTGAACATGACGAGTTGCTGATAGAAGTTCTTTAATGGCTGGAGGATGAGGACTTCTGCATTAATGTTGAAGTGTGCTAGTTCAACGTTAGCAGAGTCAAGTTCCTGGGCCACATAATTGACGTGGAGGGTATCCAACCCAACCCAGTGGAGGTCGCGGTGATCAGGGATGCTCCTGCACCTCAGTCTGAACATGATGTATGTAGTTTCCTGGGCTCGGTAAACTACCTCTGAGAGTTCATCCAGAGTCTAGCTGACTTCATTGAACTGCTTCAACGTTTGACGCATTCCAGCAAAGCTCAGAAGTTCGAATGAACCCAAACCTCAGATGTTGCATTTCAGCAAGTGATGGCACAGCACTTTTACAGCTGTACTGAAGTAGATGGCAGCCATTCACATTTGCATCACAAACACTGTCTCCAACTGAAAGGGCTTACACTGCCAATTAATGAGAGACACTAGCTTGTGTTTCAGCATGCAAACACTGTTGAACTTCCTCTTGGGCCATCGCTTTACCTTGGTCACGGACCATGAGGTTCTGATTGTCATTTTATCCCTGCACGATGATGGGCACAAAGCACACAAGTTTGATCGTCCAGGGAAAGAAAACATGGTTCCCAACATGTCCCAATTACCACTCCAAGCTGATGCAACCCAATCAGACCCTCTACTACAATGGATCTTGAGGATGGCCGAAGATAATCATTGGCCAAACAAGCATACTGATGCAATCACACCATTTTTTGTGACACAACTAGCTGTCCATTTCCAAGGGCTCTCTTATGAACATTAAGATTGTAATTCCTGCACAACTACATTGTTCCCTTCTTCATGCTGCACACAAGGGTCACCCAGGTAGGGTCCAAGCCAAAACCAAGTTACATGGAATGCACTGGTGGCCATCAATATCTAGAGACATTGAAGCATTTATACATGGGTGCACAGGCTGTCAACTGTTGGAGAAGTCAGCACCTAAAAGTAGAATTCCAGTCATTCCACTTCCCTGCATCAAGGTGGTAGGAGACGATCACAATCGACGTCACAGGTCCCTTCTCGACAGCACCTCCTCACAAGAGACAGGACACATCACCACGTTGAGGACATGAACAGGCATCTGGGTCATGCCAGATTTAACATTGAGATGTAGCCTGGGTCTGGAAACCACCCACATCCATCAGGAAAGGTCAAGTGCCATACTCGCCACCCCTTACATTGAAGGCCACTTTAGGGAACTTCACATATAGACCTTCAGATGGCCAAGTCTGGAATGCAGAGGGTATGCACTGATTTCAGCCCAAAAATCCTGGCCAGAGGATTCAGAGGGAAGAATTACAACCAGCTCTCCCATGCTGCTCCTCCTGCATGACACATGGATGACGTCCACAATGACGCTTCCCATCTTCATTAGGAAGGGGGTAATGTTATGTATGCATGCCACTAGAAGGAAAATAGAATGGTACTTCTGATTTCAAAAAAAGGAGTTCTGTTTTGCTACAATCAAGTTTGGACATGTTATTTTACCTTGCTACAAAGTCAGTTGTTCCTTCATATAATCTAGTTAATATTAAACGTTATTGTTAATTCCCATTATGGAAGATTAAGGATAGCAGGAATATAACTAGCACAGAAGTCATTAGGGCAGCAGAAGAAAAGAGAGGCAAATGAAATAGTTGGTAAAAAGATAGCAGAGGGGGACAGAAGGAAATGGAGGGAAATCATGATGGAAAACAGATGACCAAGAAATTTTGGAGATATATCAGGGATGGACATAGAGGGAGGATTGAGTAGGTCGGTAGTGATAGAAAATCTCTAATGTGATGATATTGTGATGATATTGTGCTGCTGAGGCAGAGAGGTGCAAGAAGAACTGGATTTCTGTGAAAAGTTCAATAGGGAATGTCAGTTAGAATGATCATAGGCAGGGCCGGCCATCCGGGGGGTGCAGAGGGTGCATTGCACCCGGGCCCCACGATTGAGGGGGCCCCATCATCAGTATCCATCAGGGCTAATATTAATCCAGATCATTGCTAATATTAAAAGTTTAATACGTCATTGTAGGGGCAACGTCCCTCATTTGACCCTGCCAATGAAACAACCTAAACTTAACCTAACAACCCTGCCATTGAACTACACCAGGGTTGTACAACCTTTCTGGTGTTGTGGGTCACTCGGCTGCTCCATGATCTGATTGCCAGCCACAGGCTGTCAAGACCAAAACGGGTGAAGATAACGTTAGGTGTCACATAGCAGGTAGGCTATAATGCATGATTAGAAATGATGCACCATGGGCCACAAGTTGGACAACCTGGAATTGGAGGTTAAGAGTCAATAATTGAATAATGCTATTATTTTGGGGTTGTTAAAAACAAAATACCTTTAATAATCAGAGGTGTAATAAAAAAATATAATAACACAGGTCCAACTGAAAATGTTCCAAGGTGTGGAATTCCACATAAGCTTTCAGACCAACTCATAAATGCAATAGTGACATACAGTATTAGGACACATGGCATCATCCAAAAATGTAATACCTTCCAAAATTAGGAAGGATCTCAGAATTGGATAGGAGGGCATCTAAGAGGAGACTATTTACTCTGAAACCTTTTATTTTTACTTTTGGAAAAGTATTTTGGGGCCCCAAAAGGATTTTTGCCCCAAAAGGATTTTTCCCAAAAGGAAGGCTGGCCCTGATCATAGGAGAGGATAGTGTGCTTCCTAGCAATATGATACCAATAAAACTGGTTCCATACAACCATGTGCTAATGCTATTAGTGAATCAGATGTCACTATGTTGAATCATATGACAAAGCACAAAAGGTGGTGATGCAAATGCCACAAAAAAGCTACACTACAGAAACGTTGAGTTGCCTACCAATCAACTCAAATAGTGTCAAGCAAGTCCCACCAGATTCTGATTGGCAGACAATTGAGCAGTCTGCTAGGAAAATATAGACTGCCACCTGCTATCTGCTGCACATGACATAACTCCAAAAAATCGCTACATTTATGCCTAGTTCTGTGGAATGCAACACCAAAGCAAATCACGTTTGTGCAGACGAAATGTGTAAGAACTCAATTTTTTTGCCATGGTAGCACAAAATCGACCAAAAAGTTGAGTTAAGAGGTAGTCAACTGCATTTGTTGCTGACAACTCTCGCATGCATTTCATTGGCTATTACTTTTCAAACAACGTTTGCTATTTAAATTTTATTGGCTGTTGTATTTTTTTGCTATGGGCGCCTCCTCACAGGCATTTTTGGAAACATTTACACAGGAGCAATTTTCCCTAGTGCCTGTGGTGGACGTCATAATTTTGTCGTCTGCTCAGGCGCTATTCTCTCTAACGTCACATGCCAGGGAAATAAACATTATGGCTACGTTGTAAGTGGCAGCGTTCTGCATGAGTGGGCGTGTAATAGAATGCACATGCTGCCTTACAGCCCATGAGAAGTTTGACGCTCCACATTGTCGCTTTGGACATCTTCATTTAAATGTATAGGCCCTCACACACGATCAGTTTGTTCTGTTCACAACAATGTGTTTAGATTGGCGTGAAGGAATGAATTGCCCGCACATGATCACTTTGGTGTGTCACATACTTATGTTCCTTTTCGTTAAACGTCATTTGATTGTCCACATCAACCAATAATTCTGCCATTGCCTTTGGGTAATGCACATGTTTGGGCATGCACAGCACCTCTAATGTGAAGAATTGATGTGAGTGAACCCCACACGTGCTAACTTCTAACTGATGTTAGTCTGAACTGACACACTGATGTGATAGAATTTCTTCACACTATAAGTTAAAATTTTTGGTTAGAGCATGCACTTTTTTTGCACATGCACACACACACACGTCAGTTTGATGTGTCAGTGCGGTGTGCACACACCTAAGTGATTGTATGTGGGGGCCTTATTGGTTTGTCGGCTTTGAGGGGTAGAATGTGCATGCTCACTCATGTAGTTCACTGCTTTTTAGGACATAGCCTAAGAAATTGCAATAGCGATTGAAATTACGATAGATATTGAAATTACAATAGCACAAAACATAATGAAAATTTCAAAACCATTGACACTATTAGAACTTATGTGTGGTGCTACAGAACTATGCATCAGTCGCCCATGTGTTAGGGAACTGTCCCACTTCCTGTCCATGGCTTAGCAGGAAAAGGATTAGTAGTTTTTTTTGCAATACAAGAAAGGAGCTTTATTTTGCACTTGCATGTGATGGTGGAAAACCCTAGCATGCCCCTTGGACGGAAATGGCATATTTGATCAATTTCTTTGAACATGACTACTAGGATGTGTCAATTTGAATTTTCATTTTTACTTAGAGAAGTTTTGCTTCCATATTTAGTTTACATTTATGTCATGTATTATTAATACCACTTGACTATTATAGCTTTTAAACTTAATTACATTCCTCTCTTATAGGCAATCGGAAATGAGCTGAAAAATTTAGAAAATAGTAGAGGAACAATGGAAGCAAAAATCACGGATATGAAAAGAAAACATTGTGAATTAAGTCATCGAGTTTTACAAGTAAAGTGTCATCTTATATTATTGTCGCTTTTAATTAACACCAGTATTTAACAGTTCCACATAACATTAGGCTAAATTTTGTATCTTAAATTGTGTATTATGTATGTCTTTACTGTTTTGACCTCCCGGTGTTATAACTCAAAGTGTCCATGTGTCAGAGTGTCTGGTTTTGGTTCTGTGCATGCATCCGATTTTTGCTCGTGCAGGCACTACTGCATCATTATAAATATGGCATGGGATACATTAGTTGAAATTGTGGAGTGCACACATATCTCCGGTGCTGTTGTAGCACCATGTAGGTGTTGCATCTACAAATGGCCCAAATCCCAATGGAACTGTAACACGCATTTCCTAAGTGTGGTTTCTTTGGTTGGCTAACAATGTAGGCAAGAAATCACATGTCTGCACCGGGCGTTTACCTCAAAGTGTCCCAGTGGCTTTTGCCATGTACTTCATTGCAGGTTAGGGAATTATGGCACACAAAACAGTGATTGCTATGCGGATCTGGGCAGCTGAACTTTGAACCTTGTTTCTTTGTACTTTCTACCTTTATCCCATCATAATTATGCGAGATAGCACATTGAAAACATAATTAAACATTTTGAGATACAGTTAAACCTGTGTAAATTGGACACATGCCATAACAAGGAAAGTGTCCATTGTAGGAAGGTATATAGAAATTGGATATTTTGTCAAAATCCTAAAGGTGTCCATTCTAGGAATATGCCCAGAGAACAAATAGGAATTTTCACCACTGTACTAATAAAAATGCAATGCAGATAGCCAAGAATATATTTGTGCAGTTCAAACATGTGTTTACTGTGTTTAAATCCTACTGAAGTACATATAATTTGCAGTATCAATTGTTGTTTATTAAGGCTTGGCCACACAGGATGCTATCTGCCGTGGCGGGCAGTGATCGCTGACGCAGCGATCTTTGTAACACTTTCAAATCTATTAAAATGTTCACACAGAAGGCGATCTATTTTGGATCGCAATGGGCAGTGAACCGAATGCACAAAATCATGCAATCCGATTGTCAGTTTGACAAAAAATGAGATGAGAAAATTAAAATGGGGACTTTTAAAAGGATTGCTGATGAAGATATCACGCCGTATGTGGAATCTTCATATCGCAGACCATCACGGGGATCGCGCGATTTCTCCCCGCCATGACAGATCACGTTCTGAGTGGCCGAGCCTTTTGTGTTTTAGGACCTTTCAACTACAATGGTTATTAGAGCCCATGCAGTAAAGCAACCCCTAACCCTTTTCCCGCCTATTGCAGGGTCGGGTACACATCTGGTCCCTATGAATGGACACATGGGTGATATATTGGTCATAGTTTTTTCTGCAGCCGGTTGCCGGCCAAAGCTGCCTTGACATAAAAAAAGCAATTCCTAACCGTTTTCCCGCCTATGCCATGGTCGAGTACCCATTTGTCCCTCTGAATGGACACAGGGTGATGGAGAGGGTTCTTTTACGTGCAAGCGCCATCATACACCCACACGGGACCTCAGTTTTACTTCTCATCCGAAGAAAGGCACACTCGTGGCTTCCCTTTCACCTCAAAGAAGGCGCCCCACCATGATCCAGTATCGAACCTAGAACTACTGGCGTAGTTGCCGAGTGAGCTAACCACTATGCCACCGTGGCGAGTTAAAGTGGCCTCGACATAATATTTAAAATATAATATGCACGTTGCATGATACTTCTATAATTTGACAGGTTGAAAAAATTTGGAAACTCATGCAGTCTGGAATATCCCTGTTGCTTACTGTTATTGTTCAAAAGGTCATACTGTCATACATGACTCAATATTATAACCAACAAAACATTAATTTACCTTTCAAAGTTTTATTTTGATTGTATAATGCAGTGGTGGAACACATTGTTTAGGCCAGCATCTGCCCACAGATGAAAAAGCCAATATTTCTTGCAGGTTCCAGACTCCTGGCTGGGGTATCCCCCAGTCAGCATGTTCAGTGGAAACCGGGACCCAACCCTGTCACAGGTGGGATAAGGGTATGATGATAGTCTCAATTTCATGCTGTATGCTCTGTCTCTGTAGAGAGACATATCTGGGTGGACTGTAAGTGCATACTGTTGCAGGCCCATAGCAGCTAACGATATTTGAAGCGGGGTGAGAACATTTTTGCTGTGTTCAGTTACAGTATCATCCATATTACTATCTAACTATGCAGCATTTTTGGTGGTATATGCCAGTGCAAATCTCAGTAAATAGTCCCAAAGTCTGTTGATAATTACACTTGAAAACAGCCAAAAAAATATGGAAACACCATTAGAGCTGTTTTATGCGTTTTTGTTTGCTGTTCACAAAAATCACTTTCATTTTACTGTGTGACCCACACAGTAAAATGGAAGTGATATGAATCCCCCATTATCCTGCTTATGAATTCCCCCTTTGTTTTAAAATTTCGTGAAAGTTGTCAGTAAAGCAGTAATTGACATGTGACAGAAATCTGGTTGTAATTTAGCCTACCTATATTTGCTGACCAGCTGTTAGTCATAGGTAGGCCTACTAGGTTACAGCTAGTGACCAGTTGATAGTGGAGTTTTGGTTCCCTGACAGATTAGTGAGCCATTGGGAACATGATTGCATTCTAATTCTAATTTAATACACTGCAAGCAGCCCTGGAAGGTGAAATTGGCATTGGAGAGAATTCTTTATTAATGTACATTGTACAGTTTAAAAACAGAGCTAAGCAGTAAAAGCAAGAAAATAGTGATACACACATCGGTTAAAGTGCTTACACCTTTTCTTACATTTGAGGTGGGCACAGACATAGATCTGGGAGATGACTGAGAGAGGCAGAGCATTAGAGAGTGGAAAACACTTCTCAGGGAAAAATTGTCTGTGACAGTCACGTGCAGGTAATGAGGAGATGAAAAGGAACCTGGATGGAGGTCTCACACTGATTGAGGAAGGAAAGACCGTGAAGATGGAGTGGAGCAGCTGGTGTCAGTTTTGCAAGGCAGAGACAAGCTCAACTATGATGCAGTAATGAAGGAACAATTGGAAAGGAAGTACACCTGCATGAATGCAGTAAGGGGAAAGTCTCCTCCCGCATGGCACCCAAAGAATAATTTGCAGAATATGGTTTTAAGCCACTTTGAGGGGGTAAAGATGGGACAGGGACATAAATCCTAGAAAGGGGACTGAGAAACGAATCAGCACTTCAACTTTAGCTCAAAAGATGAGAATTACTTTTGGAATTTGCACCCAGGGCCTCAAGTGGCAGAATAAGTAAGCTAGTTATTTGCACCTGGCGATCAGTTTGTCTCGCTGTGGAATAAAGGAGTGGGCATGATCAAACAGGATGCCGGGGGCTGGCACTAGTGCAGATGGACCTGGAAGACCTGGAGAGGGCATGGCTGGGATGAAAGGGAGAACCATGGTTTTGTGGGGGGGAGGAGCATCTGGTGGCTGGAGTACCATTCTACCACTCTGCAGAGAGGAGATGGTGGCAGGTATTGTGGTAGAGGCAGACACAGCAAGGGAGAGACCAAAATAATTGTCATCTGCATAGGCCCAAGGATGCCATGTAGACAACCAGAGGTCAGAGTGGCACTAGCAAGGTTGAAGAAAAGAGGCCCCAAAATGGAGGCTTGGGGTACCCTCTGAACTAGGGTTCTAGCACAAGAGGTGTTGTGCAGGCATACCTTCCTCTTCTCCAAGTAGGAAAGCAGGGCATTATGGACATGGGGGTCCAGAGAGAGCTTGCTTAGGTAGTTCACTGGTGGTCAACAGTGTCAAAAGCTTTGGCAACGTTAGTTTTAACCAGCACAAAGACATGGCCAGCAGCCTGGGAGTCCAGAATGGCCAATAGAATGGGGAACCAAATGCAGGCGTCTGGGCATACACTGTATTGGGATGGCACTGAGGATCTGCTTGCGAATGAGGTTGAGTAGTGTGATAGTAAAACAGTTATCTAGACAGGTGGCACCAGACAGGGTTGTATACCAATATAAGAAGGTCAATTGGGAATATTTTAAATCATATCTAGAATATGAGTTAAATGATTTTTATATCATTGCTAATACCTGTGGTGTTGACGAATCTTGGCAAAGATTCCTAGCCCTCTTAGAGGAGAGCACACAGCTAGCTGTCTCCACTAAGACTATATGGAAGGACTAGGAATGAAAAGGGCTAGGAATGCACTTAGGAGAGGGAGGGATGTCAATAGTGAGGTAGTTTATAAGAGGGTCTGCAAAATGATTAAAGTGTATGTGAAGAAGACTTGCATGAATTTTCATGAAAACATTTTGGGAGTTAGGCTTAAGAAAAATCCAAAGGCTATCTGGGGATATCTGAAGAGGTGTAGGAAAGAGGGTTATAGGGATACAGTGGTTAAGGATGGGTCAGGAAATGTAGTTAAGGCTGGTCTTATGATTGCCAATGTTTTCAATGATGCATTTGCAAAAAGCTTTGCAATCAGTAGAAGAAACTTCCAGCTGGTACTTGATAGTGATTCACCAAGGGAAATGGACAAGGTTACTATCACTAGGGTGGGAATTCAGCAACTACTCAGTAGATCAGTGGTTCATAAGGCTGCAGGTCCTGATGGCATTTCTCCATATATTATGCAGAATAGCTATTACCTATTAGAAATATTTAGAAAGTCATTAGACACGGGCATTGTTCCATCATCGTGGAAACTGGCTAATGTGGTACCAATTTTCCAGTCAGGAGACACACCAGACCCTAAGTGCTATAGACCAGTTTTATTAACGAGTGCTGTATCCAAGGTCTTTGAACATATCTTACTCTCCTCTAAAGTGGGGTATCTGGAGAAGTATGGCATCCTTAGCAATGGGGTTTAGGAAATGGAGGTCATGTGACACCCAAATGGCTTGTTTGATGGATTATATTCAAAAGGCTTTAGACAACAGAAAGCAGGTTGATGTTGTATTCTTGGACTTTGAACAGGCTTTTGTCATGGTACCCCATGATAAGCAAGTTTCAAAAATGTCCAGTTTAGGGATACTTAGTAAGGTTACTCAGTGGGTAAGGTCCTATCTGCTTGATAAACAACAGAGGGTAATGTATGAGGGTAGTGCATCTGAATTGAAACCAACCGCATCAGGGGTCCCTCAGGGAAGTGTATTGGATCCTTTGTTGTACATTCTCTATGTGAATGACATAGGACTTGATATTAGTTCCTTCCTTGAGCTATTTGCAGATGACACATGTATAGTCCGTGCACCCAAAGAGTGCAGTTGGGAAAAATGAACTGCCCCAAGAATAGGGGAATAAGGTGCATTTACAATGCCCATCACAGCTTGACCACACTTGACCAAGCTTTGATGAGCATTGTAAAACTTTAAATGTATTGGCAATGGGATAAAGGCCAAAGGGGCGAAGGGCGCCTGGACAACTTACAAATGCATTACATTTAAGGGGGCGGTGGCAAAGGACCGGATTGCCTAGGGCGTTGGTGACGAACCTTTTTTGAAGACGGGTCACAAAGTTAAAAACAAAATGTTGGAAAAAAAAAGTTTTCCATGGGTCAGGTGCAACCACTATTTAATTTACTGAATAAAAATACATTATTATTAATAATGAATAAAGGGTCAGGTCTGCAGATTCTAGCCCTCCACTCCCACCTATCTCCCACCAGGTCCCCATCCACACCACACACAACATGCTCCCATGTCTGCCTTTTTCGATTAGGAACACCACCCTCTAGTCTGCTGTGAGGATCGGATCCTCACAGTGGGGCAGCACAGAGTGCATCCGGGAGAGCTTGGGCAAACAACGAGCAGCAGGTGGGGAGATTTGGACCCTGAGTGAGGGCCAGGGGGCTCCCTTGTACATCACCGTGTTAAACTTCAGCTGTTGAAATCTGGAGAAATCAAATTTCTATCCATGGTAGGGGTGGGGGGTTTCTCTGGGCAGGGAAAGAGAGAAGGAGAGTAGCAGCAACCTGTGGTCAAGACGGAAGTCTGTGGCTATCTTGCATGTAGGGGGCAGGAGAGGAGGGGGCGAACATGTGGTCAAGTAGATTGAAGGAGAATGCCATGACCCTGGTAGGAACAGAAACACATGGATGGAGACCCAGGTCATTGAAGAACAGCAGAAGAAGCTGGGCCGAGAGGTTGTCAGTGAGGAGATCACAGTTGAAGTCTCCACATATCAAATTAACTGCATCACAGTTGAATGTGAAAGTCAGGCAGGAGAGTAGGGGGCGTAAGCAGCGTTTGGGGGATGGTAGATAACCCATTTGCTGCATGGGGAACCACCAGTGAAAAGGCCAAAGTGGAGGATTTTGCAACCTTCAGCTGTGAAGCGGTCTACATTTCCCACATTTATGGATTGGTGGATGAACAGGGCCACGGGAGGCCCAATCTGCACAAAAGACAGGATAGGATGGAATGAAGAGCACAGAGTCAGGGACACAAGGCCTAAGCCAGGTCGTGGTGATGGCAATGATCTAGTGAATGACTCATTCTTAATTTGTAACCTGCTGAACTCCCAAGGAACCTGAAGCATAGCATCTATTCTGTCATGTATTGCCTACCTGCTGTAATGACACCTTCTTGCAGAAAGGTCGTCTCATAATCCTCACCAAGAGCATTTCATTGCCAAGTGACTCTTGGAAAAAATGTAATTCACTACACTGCAAGCAGCCTTATTAGGCCAATATGGCAGTGGAGAGACCAACTCATTCCTGCATGTAATACCATAATAATGTGACTACCAGCTAACATCCAGCTGCAGAGGCATTGCCAGGGTTGGCGTCAGGGTTGGTGTAGTATGCCATGGTGTCACCCCCCATCCCTTCAAAAAGCCACTCTACATGCTCTGTCCCGTCTTCTGTTCTGGTGTCACCCCTTTTGTCATGTTGTGAGTAGTGTCACCTGGGGCAGCCCACACCTTCTTAGTGATGCTACTGTACTGCAACAAACCACTGGGACTGCCATTGACAATGGACCACAGCCCACACAATCAGAAAGGCATCAGAATAGGGAACAGCAATGCTGGGGTCTTCTGGCAGGTGGGCCACCTGACGGGCATCAGTATCCGCCCTCTGGTTGGACATAATGCCAGCATGCCCCAGGACCCACGTAAAGACCACTGTCTTGCCCTGCTTATGAATCATGAGAAACAATTTGTGAACACTTTGGATGATGGTATGTCTGCCTTTATGGCAGACCACAGGGCATGCAACACCTGAATCACTAAGTATCAAAAGTATTACAAAAATTTTGCAAATGTAGGAAACTTCTAGTGGTCCCAATATTATGACCAGGTACTGTAGTGCCCCCTCCTCTACAATACTAGCAATGGGTGGCTTTCCTTTGCAGAGGTCCTCTTGGGAGGCTATTCCATTGCTGAATGGGCCTTGGTAAGAAAGACCAGTAGTATGAGTCTGTGTCCTAATCTGCTTCAATTTATATGAATGATCCTTTCTCGCCTTATACTCAGCCAGGGACACCAAAGGTCCATTGCATCCCAACAGCAGCAGTCTGATAAAGGTACTAATGCTATGAGATATATGCCACTGGCTTTGTGTGTCCCACCCTAATTCCCTAATAATGTCAAACACACTCTCCCTGCGAGAAATCCTGTGGAGTACAATTCTTGCTGCTCTCCTTTGGATCCTTTCAATCTCCCAGATAAATCCTGGTTGAAGGGAAACCAAATTGGACTAGCATGCTCCAAAATTGGTTGCACCATTGAAATATATGCTGTTTCTTTTACCTCCTTTGTGCTGTCCCTGTGGATCCTACTAATCACATGGAGGAATTGGCCAGTCCTCCCAACCAATTTACTAATATGAACCCTCCAGGTACCTTGACTATTCAAAATAATTCCAAGGTGCTTATGGGTCACAATGCTTTTGACCCTCACTCCACCTATGTAAACGGTCCAGTAATACAAGTCTGTGCCCTAATCCCCTTCAATTTGAATGGAGGATCATTTTCCCTTCTATACTCCGCAAGGGAAAAGCTCCCAAAGACTTTCCATGATCATGTCTGAGACACTCATTCTTTCAGAGAAGCAATGTAGCACAATTCTTGTTGCACTCCTTTGAATTATTTGAATTTCCCAATCTAAAGCCTGCCTAAAGGGATACCAATTTGGACTACAATACTCTGCAGTTGGCCATACCATTGTTAAATAGGCTATTTCTTTTGTGTTGTCCCTCAGGACTCTACACCACCCATGCAATAAGTAAGATCAAATTGCCTTGTAGACCTGTTTATCTAAAAACGCTACATTTGTGCAGGTTTAATGGCAATGACTCCCACTTTATGCTCCAGGTATAATCTTGTTTAGGTCCTGTTGCAATTCTGTGCAGGAAGATAACCCTTCATCCACTACCCTTGCAATGAATGTGTCATCTGCAAATAGCCCTATATCATTAACCCTCCATCAGGTGCATTTGATCTCTCAGGCACAGCATTAAGATTTTCGTGCTTCTTGCTTAAATCACTTGATGGTTCTACTGAAGTTGCCTAGTAGCTTCATATAACTACATCACAAATACCCTCCCAGTATTAGTTTTGGAATTAAAAGCAGCAATAAATGGTGGCATCAGTTTTGATCAGCTTTCATCCCTTTGCCTTCAATGGAGTAGGTCACATAATTTACTCATGCTAGCTTCCTGCATTCAAATGAACAAAATGTAATAGTCCAGTCTTTTTTCTTAGTAAACTTAACCATATTTGTTATAATTTGTTTACAAACGAGTCTACTATAATAGGAGAGAAATAATTTAAGGAATAAAAATATTTTTGATATTTTAAAACGTGCTTCACAGGTACATTGTGCCCACTTTTGTCTGACGGAAGGTTAACATAAATGCCCTATATCATGCCAAGTCCTATATTATTAACATAAATTATATAGAGTATGATGTATGACGTCCATTCACAATTAATGTTTTAATGGAACTGCAGCCCTATAAATTCCAGAGAACCTTATGTCTTAGGGCAAATGGAGAACAGATAAATAACCAGCATAACTTATCCAATAAACTTAGCACTAAGTGAGAAATGTATTTTTTCCAAAGTAAAAATTTGTTGTTCGGGGTTATGTAAGAGTCATTTCAGCATCCATTGTAAAAGGTTGCAGTTCTGAAAATAATGACATTTGGACGTTTGATGTCCACAGTATACAGGTGTCCATTCTTCACAGGTTGTTATTATGGTTGAAATAGGCTTTGGCCATACTAAATTAATCCATTCATTTTAGACATGTGTCCATTGTATAGAGGTTACCTCAGTGTCTTGCCGAACACCATGAGGTGTGACACCGGCATCATTTCTTAACTTTCTAATTCTTGTTTGCTGTATGGAGCAGCCTATTTGGAATAGATCAAAAATAGGATTTCAGATATGCACTGCAAAAATGAAATTACAGAAGGTTTTATAATTGACATTCAATAGAGTAATTCTTGCGATCATCAGCTTATTCCTAATGTGGGAAATCATAGTGGGGATCTCCTCTCTGGCTTAATGACTGCATTCTTGAGAGTGAGTGCGCAAAGGCGTAGGATGGATTCCAAATTGTGCCTTCGTCTTTTTGAATGTAAAGCCATAGCCCTGGTGTGTGTGATGACCCCTTTTTATAAAACAGCATTCCTTGCAGATTGGCAGCAGAGTTATGTCCATTGCACCGCCAGGTAATCAGTGGTAGCAATTTATGTACTAAATGCGGCCAAGTTGCGCTGGGTGCGGCCAAGTTGCGCTGGGTGTGGCCAAGTTGCGCTGGACACACCAGTTCCCGTTAGATCACTGAAGTTAAGCAGCGCACACCCACGTCAATACCAACTTGGGTGGTTAGTAAAGAACGTTGGGTGCTGCAAATTAACCCTCTTCCTCCTCCTTTCACCTACCTCCTCATCTCCCGTGGGCAGCCTCCTAAGGGGTTAACCTGTTATGGCTGCCTGGCTTACACCCCAACCCACAAACTAATTAATTAATCAAATTAATTAATTAATTAAATGTGCTGTATTTCAGGTTATGGTAAGACAGGAGGCAAACAGAAAACTTGGACTGGCCGTACAAGGAGATGAAGAACAATTGAGAGTACAATTAGAATCCATTCATAATGAATTAAGTGCACCTAATCAGGCAAAGGTCAGTTACATTTCTCAGGTTTTGCAATGGTCAACTGGTTGAGGATCTAAGCTCACCTTGTGCCATTGTTTTTAGTCAAAGTTGCTAAAATTCAGATTGCACATTTGCTAACTGCACTAAGTGAGCTTATTGGTTCATGGAACAAATTGAAGATTTGTAAAATATGTAATCTCTTATGAGTTCCTTTACTTTTTTAAGGGACGTTTAAATGAACTAATGGCTCAGATCAGACTGCAAAAGGAACATTTGTTAGTTCGTGCCAGTGAGAAGTATGCCTTAGATCCAGCTTTACAAGACGAAATCAAACAGGTGAGTTATGTTGCAATATTTAGTTGGGATGTCTGATTTTGTGCTGAATGAATGCATAATCTACCTCAGTGGCCAGAAACAGTGTGCTACACATGTGGTGGTGGGTTTTGGGCCTGATCCAGGGGGAATTTCTTTTGAGCAAGAGTATGTGAAATTCTTCAGGTGAGAAGTAAAGTCTTGACCACATGTGATGTGCATATGGCATCATATGCATGTGCAGATTCTCATAACAGCAATATGCAGGAGATCGCTTCCTGGCATAGGTGAATGAAATTGCTTTCAAATAATTAAAAATGCTTCCCAAAATATTGCCAATTTTGGGACAAATTTCTTTGGTGAGCAAAGAGTTAGTAAGGGTGATGTTTCGTAATATGGCGTTTTCATTAGTAATATAGGCATAGTGAGCTGTGTACACATTCTGTATTCTTGATTTATACAAATTTGAAATCAGTATTCTATCCATTCTCTTTTACTGCAATGTTCTCACTTAAGTAAATGTCCTTGCATAATCAATGCCTTGTTTCCCCTCGACAATCAGCAAAATCTTTGAATGGCCTACGTTTGTTGAGGTCCCATCTAGCTTATCCACTAGCCAGAATCCCCAGAATTCCTATGAAGAACCTAACTTGCACATTCTTCCTTAATCACAGTGTTTATCAGCCTTTTCTATCTCATAGCACACTTGAACCTACAGTTAGCAACAAAAGTATGGCAGCGTGAGTAACCTTTATCACTTTCTTTGAATTATGAACCCAAAATTGAACAAAACAAATTGAAAAATAGATAATTGAAATAGTGTTGTACTAAGAATGAGATAAATATACATGTTTGGTCCAAAGGTTAAGTTAAAGAACTATTAAAATGTAGTATGTAAATGAACGTGAAAATAATGTCAACAAAAGTGTGGCAACAAGGTTTGTAGTTTGTGTGAACGTGCAAGAAGAATTTTTTGTAACAATAAATTTGAGTGAAAGAGCCCTAAAAGGTAAGTACATTTACAAATTCCACAAACGTTGATGTCAAATTAAATGATACAATCTCATTTAGCATGTGCAGATCAAAAGAATTCACCCCTGAAATTAGACAACGAGTTATCAAGTTGTTTGAGGAGGGGATGAAAAAGATAAAGACTGTAATTATTCAAATAAATGGCGCCCTCTAATAAACGGCGCCCTCCAATAACCAGTGCACCTTTCAGCTGAAAAACATAATAAATGGCGCCGTTTATTTCAAAACTGTCTGGAAGTGATGGTGCAATTTAACTTGAATTTTTTTAAAGATTAACCATTTAATGCTACACAGGGGTACTGGTATCATCATCATCACACCCTTATCCAGCCTGTGGCAGGGTTGGGTCCATGGGTCCAGCGAACATGCTATGACTGGGAACACCCCAGCCAGGCGTCTGGAACCCGCAGTAATATTGGCTGGTTGTCTGTGTGGGGATACCGGCCTACCACACTGTTCCAACACCGCATTTTACAACCAAAATATGAATTTTGGCAGGTATGCATGGTGTCTGACCTATTGCACAACAACTATACTGCAATAAGGAAATAGGCTCGTGCCTGAACAGAGGTACTGGTGTACCCCAGGGTTTTCCTTCCTCCTCTCTGTTCTGTGGGTGACCCTGGTTCAATGCGATTCACAGTATTTTCACATGATAGGTTGAACTTCCTAATAAGCCACAGTCATGTAAACTAAGCTTTAGTGCAGATATTGTTGAAAGAAAAGTTTCAAAGAGAAAGTATTCTTTAGCATTTAAATTGTTGGCAATTTCTGAAGTTGAGAATGATAGAACTCGTCCTGTGGCTAAACCTCTACAGTTATCTGAATCTAGGGTAAGGATTTAAATTTTAAATGAACCATTGATTATTTTTCTCAATTTCATTTTGCCAATAAATTCAGATGTGAGAGTGGCATCAGCAAAAATCAAAATTAATGAAATCAACTTGTCGAGCTAAAAAGTTGCCATTTATAAATTGAAAAAAATAATAAATGGCGCTCTCCAATAAATGGCACAACAAAAAGGCCTTTGAAAACGACGCATCGTTTCTTAGAATAATTACGGGATTTCTAAAGTATTAAATATGAATAGGTCAACTGTGACAAATATATTGGCAAAGTATGAAATCCATGGTCATGTGAATAATGCTGTACGAAGTGGCCAAAAATGGAAAACAGATGTTAGGGTGGATTGACAAATCATAAAGATGGCCAAAAAAGAGCCTTTCAGTACATCAAAAGACGTTCAGTTAGAATTGGGACTGGAAAATATTAGCCGATAAACAATTAGGAGATGACTTAAGGCTGGGAAACTTCATTTCTGACAACCAGCAAATAAACTATTTGTCTCATTAAAAAATCGTAAAGCCAGAATTACATTTGCTAAGGCTCACATCAATTGGACACCACAACAATGGACCGAAGTATTGTGGTCAGATGAGTCTAAATTTAATTTATTTGGAAATGATGGCAAATGCAAAGTTTGGTGGCCAAATGGAAAAAACATTTGATCCTAAGTTTATGAAATCATCAGTAAAGCATGGTGGCAGCAACATTGTTATGGGGGTGCTTCTCCAGAAATGGTCCCAGTCCATTATGTGAAATAAAGGTAAAATGAATCGCTTTATGTATAGAGACATTCTTCTTCAGAACATGTTGCCATATTTTATTGATAAAATGCCACTCTGAGGAGCCATTTTCCAGCAGGACAATGGTCCAAAACATTCTTCTATGGTGGTTGAAGAGTTTTTGTCAACTAATAGAGTAGAAGTTATGTAATGGCCTGCACATTTCCCAGACCTCAATCCAATTGAGTTCTTATGGAATGAAGTCAAGCGTCAAATTGGTTATGAACACTTCTCCAATGGTACTACCCTGTTTGCTTGAATTAAAGATATCTGTGGATCACTTTCACCCTCCATTTGTGCCAATCTGGTGGACTCAATGGGAAACTGATGTCAAGTGGTTTTAGAGGCAAAGGGTTTTCCCACAAGATATTGATATTTCAATGTGTTCTTTTATTTTTAAGTGTGAAAACGAATTTGTTGCCATACTTTTGTAACTCTAAAATGATATGTCATTATTATGTATTTTATTTAATTAGTGCATTTTTTTTGACCCAATGAAAGTATGATCTTATAATATAAAACTTTTTCAACTATATATTTTTTCAATGTATTGTTTCATTTTGGGTTCATAGTTGAAAGGAAATGATAAACGTCACTCATGTTGCCATACTTTTGTTCCTAACTGTATAGTGAAACTTCCACAGCTCACTATAAATGTGATGATCATAAAAGAGTAAAAACGGTTGGGACGCATGCTCGATCTGTTGGACGGTAATTTTTACTCAAGCAGCTTAAAACCTAATGGTGCAACCCCTATACAGACAAAACTCTCATCAATGGACCTCCCCTCCATTAACGGATGTGGAAGAATAGGTGGTAGTGAAACCAAAAATGTGTCTTGTCAGAGATTCCATTGTCACCCTGTACCAATTCATTGATACAACAGATAATTATCAACACCTCCACACATTAAGAGAATTAATAATTTGTGAACAGTATAAGTGTGGAAAGCAATTAAAGTTGGATTCAACTACCTGCCTCAACCGTCTCTTTAACACCTGGCGAGAGCATCCCAGACATCAACACTAAAGTAATACTTGTAGTAGCTACTAGTACATACTGATAGTTATTGTAGTGGGTGTATGACTAAAAAAGTCCCTTCCCGTCTGCAGACAATCTGTGGGCTCCAAAAGACCCCAATGAATCTCATTTTTTCTCTAATGGGTGTATTTGCAGTTAAAATATCATGAAAATTTTTGGAGTCCTTCTAAGAGGTACCTGGTATTGAATGGGTAGCTAGGGTAAAAATCAAATTCTCTTAGTCATAGTAAATGCTGTCGTGGGGTCCATTAGACCCCCAGTAGCATGTTAATTTGTGTTTAAATTAGAGGTCTTGTGCAATTGAACCCTATAAGCATACGAATTTTATTTTATAGCAATATGTAATAAAACTTCTGTTAACACCTTTTAACCTTATCTGTGTAACGTTAGTTTTTTTTTCAAAATATCGCATTTCATTTTCTAAAAATTTGCATTTATATTCACTTAACCCTTAACTGGACTGGTAAGGAATTATGAGTATGACGTCTATTGACTAGTGGGTTTCCAGTAGACCCCAATAAAAACTAAGGCACTACATTGATATATCATATTAGCTCAAGTTTCAATATTTACGTTAATAGAGAGTTAGTGGTGAACGTCGACGATAACGATACGAGGTCAAATGAGGCAAATGCCCAAGCTCAATTTCTGGTTTGCTTTTCGTGAGCATGCACACCTCGTATCGTTCGTATCGTCATCGTCGACGTTCACCACTAACTCTTTAATGTAAAAATCTAACCACCCATCTATAATATGCACGCTAAGTTTGCCAGTTATTTCAGATGATGATTCTGAAAAATTTTTATGGTTTTAATATCAGTATTGTTGGACATAACTGGACATACTCATTTTTATTAGAATACTTCTTAATTTTTGTAGTAGTACCCTAGTATCATTATATCCATGGTTATGCATGTATTAATACTGTATATATATCTAAGGTATAAAGGTAAATAAAGTGTTTATCCTTTTATTTCTTAAATGGTCAAAACGAATGTTACGTTAAATTTATAGTTAAATATGCAATTTATAAAAATAACTCAAAAGAGTACCTAATAGAATTTAATTGAGGTTAATAAGCAAACGTCTCTTTTGTTGCTTTCAATGGATGATCCAGTATTCTTTACGTGTGCTTAGTGTTCCTCTAAAAATGGCTGAAATTTTTACTCCTATGTATAATACGCACCCAGACTGTCACCCAATTTTTTTTCGGAAATAAACTGTGTATTATATGCAAGATAATACAGTAACTCAGAGAAATAAATCTGAAAATGAACAATTTCTTTATTTTGATTGTTTATCAAATAACAGTATCATTTACAGATGCCTTTCACAAAGCAGGTGCACTCCAACTTTCACTGGAAAGCCCCTGGTATTCCCCCAAGGTGTCGTTACCCTGGCTGTGGAACCATCATACATATCCTGGACTACTCGAATAAACACTTTTTCTACTCCCCTTTTTCATAATACATCCCAAACTACCTGTCTTTGGACACTGTCATAGGCCTTCTCTAGGTCGATAAAGATGGTATGGAGATCTTTCTTTGCTGCTCTATACTTTTCTATCATCTCCGCCAGAATGGTGATTGGATCAGTTGTGGACTTACCTGGCATAAAGCTGATCTCATTTCCTAGGACACAAGTTCTATCCTGGAGGTGGCGTTCCATTACTCTCTCCCAGAGCTTCGTTGAGTGGCTCATTAGCTTTATACCCCTATAGTTACCACAACCTTGCACATCCCCCTTGCCCTTGAAGAGTGATACTATCCAACTCTCATACCATGCAGATGGCATTCTTTCACCAACAGCTAACCTACAGAAAAGTTTCTCTAACCACCTGGTGCCTGTCCTTCCTAGGCTATGCCACACTTTGATGGGGATTCTATCAGGGCCTACAGCTTTTCAGCCTTTCATCTTCCTAAGTTCCCTGGCTACTTATTCCTCTGTTACACAGTCCACCATCCCAGTCAATGCAGGATAAGGGGCAAAGCCCTCCTCCCCCCTTCAGTATTGAAGAGGTTTAAGAAGTAATCCTCCCACCTTCTCTTTACCTTTGATGGCGAAAACAGGAACCTGTTATCCCGTTATGGCTTGAGGTATGTCTGTAGCTGCCCTATCTCTAGCCTTCACAAGCTTGAAGACTTTTCTCTCTTCTTCCTGTCTCTCTAACTTCTCATGGAGGGCCTCACAGTTCTGGTGCTTGGCCATGGCAGTGATCCTCCTAGTGCTGGTCTTGACCTGCCTATAATGTATCTTAGACTCCTGGTCCCCTAACTCCTGCCACCTGTGGAAAGCAGCCTTCTTTTTCTTGATGGCCGATTCTACCTTTAAAAATGGTGTTACTACCTAGATAGCTTGAGTGTAAGAAATTTGGCTCTCAATAAAAATCCCAATCATGTATTGTTGCTCTTTGGCTCTTTTGACTGATGAGTTTGCTGACCACTGGTCTATCCATAAGTTAGGCGGCGCCAGTTTTTACCTTGTCCTGGGCGCTAGAAACCCACGCTATGCCACTGCAATAGCCTAAAGTGAGTCATTCATACTTACCACGTAATCTTTTAAAGCTACGGAAATACTAGTAGTTTCGCATACGTAGTGCATATGGTGACGTCATGAAAATTCATGTAGCGGACTACCAGTAGCAGCTATTAGAGCAACATGTCTAGCGCTACAAAGCTGGAGGCTTCCATATAATGCATTTAGAGGACTAAACTATTTCAATTCCTTTAATAAAATATTATGTTCTTAATGTTGGCACCCCCACAGACAAACTTTGTCAATACTCCTATGGGTTTCAGACGCCTGGCTGGGGTGCCCCAGTCAGAGTATGTTCAGTGGACCCTCAGACCCGCCCCTGCCACAGCCGGGATAAGGGTATGATGAAGATGTTCTTAATGTTCTTAAAATGAAATTAATTCTTTAATTGAAAACTATACAGTATTTTTTTTTTTACTGCTTAATTTTTGGGTACTGTCAATAAGTATTGCAGTCCACCATATTGAATTGCAATATCTTCTGTGGGGGCCGCCATGTTGCACTACGCAAATAATCCTACTCGAAAAGGTGTAGCGTTTGTAGCACTACAACTGCACTATGAAGTTTTGGCTACAGTTTTAAAAGAATTCGATCCCTACGCTACGAAGTTGCTATGTAGCTTTTTTGAACAGCAATTTATGTATTCTTCGCTACGTAGCACAATACGAAGCATAAAAGATTATGCGGTTCGTGTGTCCCACAGATTGGTAAAGGCGAGTTCTCACTAGTCAAGTTTTGTTGACCAATTATAGTTGTTCAACAAAAATGGAACATTACTTGAATCAATTTTCGTTCACACATTTCAATAGAAACTGATCAACAGTTTCATTGTACAAATGGGGTTTCATTTACATTAGGGTCAAAAGGAGTTGTGTGGAGCTGTATTTTGGTTAACCCGCAATTGGTCCACCCCTCTGATGGGTCCACTTTTGTATATCTGCAAGGACCTTAAACAAAAGACCTACTGTTCACTTGTTTCACCAGATGTTTCAAATTGAAGGGTAATGGTGAATGACTCACCACTTGATCAAGAAAAGTTTCACTGGGGCAAACCTTTGTTGATCAACTAAAATGTTGATCAACTGGATTGAAACAGAGGTTCCCACCACAGTTTTCATTCAAGTTTTGTTGAACAACTACAATTGATCAACAAAACTTGACTAGTGAGAACGTGCCTTTAGCCGCTGACAGGAAAATGTTGATTGAAGTTGTACATAATGCTAACAGTTTCTCTTTCTTTAAAGCATTTGCTGCTACTGCAAGAAGGATTGTCACACTTGATTGATGTTGTGAAGGAGGACGTTGAGTGTTTAAAAGTCATGGAGGATGGATTGAAACACAAAACTTTTCAACGAAAATAATAATCGAATTTTGTTTCAAGTGGCATTTCGAGTTAATTACCTTAATTTTTTGCACTATGGCAATAAATTTTAAATTGCGCTAGTTCTCAGTTCCATTGACGATTTGAACCACATGACCAATGGAAGCAGACCTTCACAATGTTCGCTTCAGATGGACACCACGCCGCTTCATTATTTCAACAATTATTGTACAGTATTTAAACTAGGAGGAACGGCATCTCTTTGAGATTTGAGACGTGCATTGAAGACCCTAGCATCGACCCTAATAGAAGGATCTTTTGATTAACCTTAGATTACAAAACTCCAATCTGTGTCACACTGTCATAAAACAGACAGTGGTACCCCGCTTAATGAACGCCTCGTATAACGAATGTTCCCTATAATGAACACCATCAAAAATGCGAGGGAGTATCGCATAACGAACTTGTTTCACATAACGAACGTTTGTTCAATGAACGCTTGAACTAGGAACTGTATTGGACAGTGGTGGCGAACCTGCGACCCACCGTGCAATTTTAAGTGACCCGAGTGTTAATGAGATGATGTTAAAGGTGTAATCAAAGTTGGATGATGTTCTCTATTCCCTCCTTTAATAAACTTTATTCACTATTAATAATAACTTATTTTTATTCATAAAATTGAATAGTGCTTGCATCTGACCCATGGACAAATTCTTGGTTTTCCTGTGTGTTATTGTGACCCGTCTTCAAAAACGGTTCGCCACCACTGGTATAGGATGTCCAAGATTGTAGTAACTATAGAGGTAATAATCCAATGAGTCATACCAATGCAATTTAATAGAATGTCGCCTCCAGCATAGAACTGGTGTCCGTGGAAATCAGTTCGGGTTCATGCTAGGCAGGTCCACAATGGAACGAATCTTCATTCTGAGGCAGATGATAGAAAAGTATAGAGCAGGTAAGAAGGATCTCCATACCATCATTATCGACTTGGAGAAGGCTTACCAGTGTTCCACAACAGGCATTATGCAAAAGGGGGTAGAAAAAGGGTTTATTCAAAAAGTTTAGGATATGTACTCGTATGATGGTTCCATTCCACAGCCAGGGTAAGGACACCTTGGGGAAAATACTGGGGGCTTCACAGTGAAGTTTGGGGTGCACCAAGGTTCAGCACTCAAATCCATACCTTTTTATTCTGGTTGTGGACTAGCTACTGCCAGGAGTAGGAGAATGGACCCCTCAATGCATGGCATTTGCTGACGAGCACCGTTCAACTGCACACAGCAAGTAATTGACTGCCTTCTCATTGCAGGGCAATTCCTAGTTTTTGTGAGATATGAACCCCCCGAAAATGGGTCCTAGAGTGTTTTCGCTCATTAACAATCAGCACTGCACTTTGTTTTTAACTTCTTAACAATTACACAATATAACATAGAGATCTATTGAAATTGTGTTCCGCACAACTAAAACCCCTCATAACGAACGTATCGCTGGAACGATTTACGTTAAGTGGGGTACCACTGTAGTCATTTTGACTGCCCTTTTGTTTAACCCTAGAGAGGTAATGCTACCTTTGCTGTTACATTAAAGGTAAAGGGTAGTCTGTGAGACTACCAAAGTACATTGCAATATTTTATTGAAATGCCATTCTATAACTTTAAAACTCAATTGCATATTTACTAATCAATACGTTGCAATGCACAATACGCAATTTATTTTAAATTTCCACATTGGTTACAAATTTCTCCACGATGATTACCACGGATTGCTCTGGAGTACCAGTGGCATGAAAATTGCATCCTGCATTTAATTTCTGGAGGGAGAAGGAACAAATTCGACGATTTCATGTAGCAGATGTGTTTGCACACTCAATAGCTTAACTTTTGGTTGTGGGTGAGGCTTTGGTCTTCCCCTGCCCAGGGTGCTTCTGACCACCTGTATTCCTGAAATTTACTTAACGTGGGATAAAGCAGTCCACAAAAATATGATAGTGTGTGGGGTGGACGGGGACCTGGTAGGAGATACGCATGAGTTGAGGACTAGAACCGGCAGACCTGACCCTGCCATAGACGGGATAGGGGTGTGGCTACCAATTCCTAGGCTGCCCCGTAGTCATACTGCACCGCACAGTTGTCATGCAGAGCTGCTCCTACAATTGAACTGCCTCTATAGTCATACTCCAGCAAGCTACACTGGTGTAATACAGAGCTGTGCAGCTACAAGAAGTTTTACAAACGTGGATGGTAAAGGTAATCTGTCACACTACCAGCTACCAAAAAAATATAGATTGGAATTAATTTATAAGAAAATTATTGCTTGGATGGTTATTAATTAGAAAAAAATGAAGGTACTGAAAATTTCAGGGACATTGCATGCTTAGAAACCAATGATCTGTGATTTTTGTTAGATGATGGTAGTCTGTCAGACTACCCTTTACCTTTCTAGGGTTAATAATTTTTAAAGGGAAATTTTAACTTAAATGGACAATTTTGATTATCACATGATAAAACAGAAACGAAAAATGAAATTCACATAAAAATTAGAATTTCTGACATTCAATACAACCATCACAGTGGTGTTCTCCGCATATGGCATTGAAGTCTAGAATTAGGAATGAGTATATTACAGGGAGCATGGGGGTGGAGAAAATTCATGGAAATAGTGAGGGAGAGTAGATTGAGGTGTCATGGACATGCAAGGGGTCCATTCCAGGTATGCAGGTGATTGGAAGCACCTGGGACAGGGGGAGGAGGTTGTCCATAAGGATATGGCAGTGTATGGTAAGGTCAGGGACATTGTGGGAGATAGGCGGAAGTGCAGATCTAGAAACCCCAGACCCAACCATGCCACAAGGGCTTGTAAGAAGAAAAACTTTTACTTTTAAAATGGAAGTGCAGTTGCTCACAGAACAGATAACGCCAATTAGAAATTTAAGAAAATGTCATTATCTAGTTGAAATTGACTAATACTTAGAAAAGTTAATGAAAGTAAAATGGCTAAATGTTTAAAACTTAAAACCTTTCATTTTTTGTCATCCAGGGTAGTCTGGGAGACTCCTGTTCCATAATCTGCAGAATATTATTTTTACATACGTTGTTACAAAACAGTAGTCTACATGACTACCAACTGCCTGTAACTAATAAAGTGAACGTAAAAGTATAGAAATTATCATGTATTTGTACTTCTGTGGGATAGTTAGGAGAGTACATAAAGGCACAGAATTCTACATTTTCCATTTCTATTAAAGCCATCAATTTTCAACATATATGGTAGTCGAAAAGACTACTGTTTTGTGATCTAGGGTTAATGTGCAAGGGCAGGGCGGGCGATATATTTTGCGGGAACTTCTGTTATATGGAAAGCACTTAGGAAAGTTACACTTTGAATTTTTTTAATATTTTAATTCCTATGAATTCGATCATTATATCAATGAATTACGTAACAATGCAGTGCCTGTGCCTGTGTTAACCTGTGTTAATCCCAGGCAAAATATCAACTTAACTCTAATAATGCACGGGGTGCTGTGCCGTCCCACACAATCACGCTGGCCATGTGATTGTGCTCTGAATGCTCTGTACACAAAAGACAAGCAACTTGGATGGTTTTAAACTAAGAGCATTGTTGAGACATACGTTTGTCTGTTCTCCAGCTATAGAAACATATGGTGGTGATTTTACTTTCTAGTTGTATGAAGAACTGTTTTCTGTTATGTCCCAAAGAAAATGGAAATAAATGAAATAAATCAATAAATTATATGTGAATGTGTCTTGTATTTCCCCAACAAGATTGAACCTGCACAATCAACATGTTATACGCTTTTTATCCCAGTCTCTGTCTCTGTGTCTTTGTCTCTGTCTCTTGGCATCTCTATGTTGGCGTGTCCCTGGGTGGCAGATAGGGGAATCCCCACTGTGCCTTTGGGGGAGGGTGATTTAGTGAGCCCCTGGATGTGCTGAGGGAAGGAGTGAAATAAAATAGCTCCTGCAGACCAAATCCCCCATGTGTGCCCAGGGTAGAGTAGGGACACGAGGTTCTCGAGATGTAGACTGGATGAAACCACCATCGTGGATTCACACAACCGTCTTGTCTTTGCCTGGATAAAACCACAGTTGCTGTTTGACATGTTCTCGGTTAATGTAGGTTCCTCACTTAGGTGACCATAAAAAACGCCTATCCTCATGTTAGCCATGCTTGGAGACCCATATCCCTGGGAAAAGCAGATCCTGGTGATTGAGGAGGTGCATGTCCTGCGATGTCTCTGGGCCACCAGACGCTGGTGAGGTGGCTGACAGACGTCAAGGATTAAGGTTGTGACCTACAGCCCCAACACATCACTTTGGCCACAGCTTCCAGGGAAAACGTGGCAGCCAAGGTGGATATTCGGTCTTGGTCAACCGGTCAAGGGTGCATAAATTGTTATGCCCCCTAGGGTTGCTGCTAGTGGACCGGCAGTCAACCCTGATGCCAATGGTCTGGTACTTGGGGATTATGTCACCCTTGCAGTATCCTGTCCGAAGAATCTCGGCGACCTGAATGGGCGTCCCTGTGTTGGGCTCCATGGTGGGTGAGACCTGCGGGCAGCGAATTCGTAATTTAAATTATGGCAAGTAAACAGAGGCTGGGGGCCTAATCAAATAACCCCACCCCTTTCTCTTCTTCTTCCTTTGTGTCATGTGTTGAGCCAGAAAATGGCGGGCTTGGTCCCACCCAATTGAGTGGGTCGACTGCCACTGAGCTAATGGAGACGACTACTGCTCCAACCAAGAGGCCACGTTCCCCCAATAAGCCAACTGGGTCAGGGAACGCTTCTGTGGCATCTACAGCATCAGCGCCTGCCCTTAACAAGAGGCAACGACCTCTTAGCCTTCAGGGGCAGGGCTCCACCACCAATGCAAAGCATGTTCCTGCATCTAAGGAGGCCTTAGGTGCAGTCAAAAGCGCTTCTATCCTCCCTGGTTTCTGTCCATATCTGGGGAGGATGGTGATGCCTTGGGGAAGGCATTGCCCTTCCTTATTGCTACAGCCATCAAGGGCATTGCCAAAGCGTTTTTCCTATATCAAACACACTTCAATTGATTTAAAAGTTAAGATATATGCAAACTATGAAACTATTTAAGATATACAGTGGTACCCCACTTAACAAACGTAATTCGTGCCAGCGATACGTTCGTTATGAGGGGTGTTCGTTGTGGGAACACAATTTCCCATAGATCTCTATGTTATATTGTGTAATTCGTTCCGGGTTGCCACGAAAAATTGTGAAAATTGTTAAGAAGTTAAAAACAAAGTGCAGTGCTGAGCACTCTAGGACCCATTTTTGGGGGGTTCATACTTCACAAAAACTAGGTATCGCCCTGCAATGAGAAGGCAGTCAATTACTTGCAGTGTGCAGTTGAACGGTGCTCGTCAGCAAATGCCATGCATTGAGGGGTCCATTCTCCTACTCCTGGCAGTAGCTCGTCCAGAACCTGAATAAAAAGTTATGGATTTGAGTGCTGAATCTTAGTGCTTCAGCAAACTTCACTGGGGAGCTCCCAGTATTTGCCCCAAGGTGTCCTTACCCTGGCTATGGAATGGAACCGTCATACGAGTACATATCCTAAACTATTCGAATAAACCCCTTTTCTACCCCCCCCTTTTGCATAATGCCTGTTGTGGAACACTGGTAAGCATTCTCCAAGTCGATAATGATGGTATGGAGATCCTTCTTAGATTCGTTCCATTGTGGACCTGCCTAGCATGAACCCAAACTGATTTCCACGGCCACTAGTTTTATCCTGGAGGCGACATTCTATTACATTAAATTGGTATAACTCATTTCACTAATACCTCTATAGTTACTACAATCTTCGACATCCTATACCAGTGGTGGCGACCCATTTTTGAAGACGGGTCACAATAGCACAAAAGAAAACCAAGAATTTGTCCACGGGTCAGATGCAAGCACTATTCAATTTTATGAATAAAAATAAGTTATTATTAATAGTGAATAAAGTTTATTAAAGGAGGGAACATCATCCAACTTATATTACACCTTTAACATCATCTCATTAACACTCGGGCCACTTAAAATTGCACGTGGGTCGCAGGTTCGCCACCACTGTCCTATACAGTTCCTAGTTCACTTTGTATATTGAACAAGCATTCGTTATGTGAAACAAGTTCGTTATGCGATACTCCCGCTCTTTTTTGACAGTGTTCGTTATAGGAAACATTCGTTGTACGAGGCGTTCGTTAAGCGGGGTACCACTGTACAGTAAATATATGATGTTTTATTTTTCAAATGTCTGAAATTTCCGTTTTCGTTTATTATGACAAATTGAATCATTTCTCAATTTGCAATAATTATTCAGAAAGGTATTTGTTGATATAAAAATTAATTTTCTACATATATCCTGAACTAAATTGTCATTTACACAAACGTGAGGAACCCAAAATAACTCTTCATTTAAAATTAAATTAAACGTCATTTCATAAGCTAAACCTCTTTGATTTTTGACGTTTAGAAATTGAATTTCATATTCAGATCAGAGTTTTTTTACTACAATAAAATTATTTCTTACAATACTAACTATAGATGGATGAGGATATATTAACCCCCTCTATTCAATCCTGTTATGAATGAAGCGTTTTCTGCTGGAGATTCTATTATCTTAGCATTTTTACAATACTCACATTGTACTTTTTTTGAAATTGCATAAACACAATATCCAGCAACATAAGTTAAAACAGGTGAATCACTTACTACACCTACTCTCTGTGATTGTGATGGATGGAATATGTATATCCTGCATATTGAAATCTTCATTAATTTCATCATTAGAATGCTGCATTTCAGAAATAGTTATGCAACCAAATTGTTTGGAATGTAATCTTAGTTGTAACATTGATTGCACTCTTAGTTTCTTTTCACATTCATAGACCTGCCTCATAGAGATATGGTATTGTCCCCCTGCCATCTGTCTATATTGACCAAATCTACCTTCTAAAGAATCAGTTTGGAACTTCCCTAATAAAACATAATTCATTTTTAATTCTGTTAAACAGTAATTTGAAAGTTCAGGCAATGCATAGGTGCTATGGTAAAGTGCTGTGTGTGTTTCTTTGGACAGCTTACCACCATGATCATTCAAATTCTCCCACTTTTTTAACCATTCCAGAAAATTATTTAAAAATAGTATTTTGTCTTCACTTTTTTCAGTTATTGGTTGCTGATATATATCTTTTAATCTCTGGCCTTTCAAAGGTGTTTTTACATTAACAATGTGCCACCAAGTTAAGATTATAGTCAAAACTTCTGCAGTGTCTTCAAAATGTGATAAATTATACTTTGGCCCTAATTCATTTGTTTTTCGAGATTTGTTGGGTACAATGATTTTAATGATAAACCAAATCCACTTTTTAGTATTTTACAGCATTCTATTTTGTGAATTTCTTTTAATGTGTTAAATGAGGCTTTGAAAACTGTTAGCTCAGAAGAATTGGAATTAAATTGAGGGAATGACATATACTGCTGGTTTTCACATGCTTTTAGCCAATTATTTCTGATACATTTCAATATGTGAACTGTATCAATAACATAAAATAATGGCCTGGAATTATCTGCAGGATGAGGATACACAATGCTCAACTTTGGCTCTGGTAAAAATTTTGACATTGCTTTTCTGTTAATACTGTTGTTATCACTAATAACACCTATCACTTGATAGCCTATGTTTTCAAGACCAAGCACTATATTATTTATCATTTCATGTAAATTTTCATAAGAAATTCTTCTGACAGGAAATATATGAACAACATCTTTAAAATTTGTTAAAATACTACTTATCATAAAAACATAAGCACTTGTTGCTGAGTTAGTACCATCATATGACATTCCCATAATGTTACCTCCTTTATAATCAAAATATGGTTTTACGTGAATCTCATCCATCATTAGAATGACAAATTGTTCACCATATGAAAGACTTTCAAATTTTTGCTTAGCATATATTAAAAAATTATGTCCTTTTTGATCTATAACTGTATTCATGTTATATGAGGAGCAAACTCAACGAACTGTGGCTGGATGAGGAAGAATAATATTGCCAGAAGATCTCAAAAATTTATAGGCAGTAGGAGAAATACAATACAGTAATGAAGAAAATATAATCATTGAGGTTGAATAGTTAAATCTTTCCTTGCTTTTTATCAGTAAACTAAACTGTTCAGAAATAAATTCAGTTATTTGATAACTATAAGATTCTTTAACATCATCCCTTGTATCACCCATTGGCCTCAACAAGGAAAGTATGAGCTTAGACACCTTATCATTATCTGTATCCCATTTGCAACTTTCAATTGAATCAAAATAAATTATTGCATTATTTATACAACTAATATTATTAATTTTGTGAGGCTATTGTAGACCATTTCCAAGATATAGTAATGCTTTATCATATATATAAGCACTCATTTCTAAATCTTCAGTTATTTTAACTGAAAACTTAATTGTTGGTGCAGCACAGTCATCCAAATAAATAAAGCATATATAATTTGGGTTAGTGAGTGTGGACCATTTTTCTGATAGGCTCATATTTTAGTAGTGACTTTAGTTCAGTAAATGTAGAAAACTTATCTTGTTTTTGCCTGTGTTCCTCATCATTGATACCAGCTTCAATTGCAGTTTGAAGATATTGATATTCTATTTTTTTCTTCTCTCATCTGGGCTGTTTCTTCTCATTAAATTTATTTTGCTAAGGTAACTTGGACAGTTTGGGAACTGTGTAGGAACTGCTGAATACTTTAGCCTTGGATATTTTAAAGGAGCAATAACTTGCTTTCCTGTTTTGTCATCATATGTACTGGTAGTCCAAATTATGTCTTGGGCATTAAAATGTAATTCACAAACCTACAAGAAATGTATAAGTTTAGAAGGGGTTAGACCTTAATATAGCTTTGGGATAATTGTAAGATAAATGTATTAGAAGTTGTAGTGTAAGCCTCAAACTCATAAACATACACATACTACTAGTTATCTACCTCCAAAATAGTAACTATACCAAGCTATTAGTAAAGCTTTAGGGACCACAGTGAAAGGCTAAAATGCTTTTACTTAAATATATTGCTATTTTATATATATGAAATAAATAATATAGGGCCTAAATACACAATCAGTGTACTGTATAACAATGCTTCTCTTACCTTTGTATTGCATGTTGGAATAAAATCCTTCCATGGGATAGCTTTAATCCACTGATTTCTTAAATTTTCATTTCTGGGAAAACTGAATATATGCACTTTGTGACCATTATCATAGTTTCCAGTGCATCCAGGAACACAACATTTATTTGGCAATATCAAATAAATATTAATTTTCACTTAAATTAATTGAATATTGCTGAATATTTCATAAAAACGTTAGCAACACGTGTTTGCAGCATTCGTTTTGCAAGCCTTCTTTGAGTGACGTCACAGCACACAGGCCTTATTATCTAGGTGGTCTTGGTAGAGGTGTGGTGCAGTGCCCCGATCTATGTGGGGAGTCAGAAGCAAATAGCGAAGGAACGCAGGGGCCAGGGTGTGATGGCTGTCCTTCGTATCTTGGTTCGACAGGATGGGGAATCCTGCCTGTCTGACACCTTGGTGCTGACCTTTCATAGGCCCAATGTGCCGGAGTACATTATGGCTGGCTACCTCCGTTTGCCTATGTGTTCATATATACCAAGCCCGCTTCAGTGTTTCAAGTGCCAACAATTCCTGTTATGCCAAGGCCATGTGTGGCACTTGTGGGCAGGGAAACCACTCCCCTGAGTCTTGTAAGACTGCACCTTTTTGGATAAACTGTAAGGACAACCACCCTGCCTCTTCTTGGGATTGCCCCACTTGTCTGCAGGAATGCGCTATCCAGGAGTTGCATGTCCAAAAGTGTATCAGCTTTCACGATGTGTGGTGGCTACTAGCCTTTCCAGGGACCTCCAGTCATGGAATGTCCAATACAGGTGCTGCAAAGGCAGCTGCTGTGACCTCTGTCTGTACCCAGACGGACATGCTACCTCAGCTCCCCCCTCTCATCCGTTTCATGCCCACTCAGGCCTGCAGGGTTAATGGGGTGCCAGTCTGTGCTAGCATTGGCTGCCAGACGGACCCCAACCCCATTTCCATGGCTTCTTCTGGCTCCACCACTGCCTTTGGCCCATGCATGGGCCCCCAATACTGGCGGTGCCAGCCTCCTTGGAGGCCCCAGATGTCTGATTATAGAGAGGCTTCTCCCTTTAAGGCCTCCCTCTACCCGCGTGTGCCCGGGGTAGAATAGGCACACTGCATACCTGCATGTCGTAAGAGGTGACTAAAAGATGGGACTTTTCTTTCCCCAGTTTGGACAAAAAACCGCTGTCGTCTTTGTCTATGATGTGTTCTGGACAGGACGATACTAACATCATGGTTGTTCGTGTCCTTCTTTTGTCCTTCACTGGATGACTGTCCGACTTGTTCTCGGTCGATGTAGGCCCTTCACTGAGGTGACTGTAAACAAACGCCTACCCACGTGTTTGCCGCGCGTGGATACCTACACCCCTGGGAAAAGTGGATTCTGGGGATTGAGGAGGTGCATGCCATGTGGTGTCTCTGGGCCACCCCACACTTTTGTTGTGATTGACGGATATCGAGGACTAAGGCTGCGGCCTACAGTCTCCAAAACATTGCTTTGGCCACAGCTTCCAGGGAAAACGAGTGGCCAAGGCGGATATGCGGTCTTGGTCAACTGGCAAAGGGTGCATAAGTTGTTATGCCCCCTAGGGTTGCTGTGAGTGGACCGGCAGTCAACCCCAATGCCAATGGTCCTGTACTTGGGGATTATGACACCCTTGCAGTATCCTGTCCGAGGAATCTCATAGACCTGAATTGGCGTCCTCTCGTTGGGCTCCGTGGTAGGTAAGACCTGCAGACAGCAAATTCGTAATTATTAAAAATTATGGCAACAACAAAACAGAGGCTGGGGGCCTCACCAAATAATCCCACCCCTCCCCCTTCTTCTTTACTGACTAGTGTTGAGCCGAAAGATGGCAGGCTCGGTCCCACCCAACTCAGTGGGCCAGCTGCCATTCAGCTGATGGAGACATGTTCTGCTCCAACAAAGAGGCTGCATTCCCCCAGTAATCCAACTGGAACAGGGAACGCACCTGTGGCGTCTATGTCATCGGCACCTGCCCTTAACAAGAGGCAACGACCTCTTAGCCTTAATGTGCAGGGTTCCACCACCAATGCAAAGCATGGTCCTGCATGTAAGATTTTAGGTGCAGTCCAACCACCAACTATACCTTCTTCCTATCCTCCCTGGTTTATTTCCATCTCTGGGGAGGATGGTGCAGCCTTGGGGAAGGTGTCGCCCTTCCATATCGCTAAAGCCATCAAGGGCATTGTCGGTTATGTGACCATGGTCAAGAAACTGCACAATGGCCCCTTGTTGGTGGAGGCATCTGTCCCCCACCACACCGAAGCATTACTCTAAATGTGGAAGCTAGGTGACATCCCCATTTTGGTCGAACCCCATTGCACCCTAAACACCAGCATCGGTGTGGTGTGGTGCCCCGATCTATGCGGGGAGTCAGAGGAGCAAATAGCGGAGGAGCTTAGGAACCAGGGTGTGGTGGCTGTCTGCCACACCTCAGTTCTACGGGATGGAGAATCCTGCCCATCTGACACCTTGGTGCTGACCTTTGGTAGGCCCAAGGTGCCAGAATACATCATGGCTGGCTACCTCTGCTTGCCTGTATGTGCCTTCATTCTGAGGCCACTTCGGTACTTCAAGTGCCAGCGATATGGCCATGGACAGAAGTCGTGTTCTGCCAAGGCCCCCGTGTGTGCCCGGGGTAGAATAGGCACCCTGCATACCTGCATGTCGTAAGAGGCGACAAAACGGGGTGACTTTTTCTTGCCCCTGACTGGACAACACCACTATCGTCTTTGTCTACGACGTGTTCTGGACAGGACGATACCAACATCGTGGTTGTTCCAGGGTTCGGTCTGACTTGTTCTCGGTCGACGTAGGCTCCTCACTGAGGTGACCGTAAACAAACGCCTACCCGCGTGTTTGCCGTGCGTGGAGACCCGTACCCTGGGAAAGGCGGATCCTGGTGATTGAGGAGGGTCTAGGGCTGCGGCCCTACAAGTCCAACACATCACTTTGGCCACACCTTCCGGGGCAAACGGGAGGCCAAGGCAGTAGCCCGGTCTTGGTCAATCGGCCGGGGGCGCATAAGTTGTTATGCCTCCTAGGGTGACTGTAAGTGGACCGGCAGTCAACCCCGATGCCAATGGTCTGGTACTTGGGGATTATGCCACCCTAACGGTATCCTGTCCGAGTACTCTCGACGAGCCGAATGGGCGTCCCCTCGTTGGGCTCGGTGGTGGGTGAGACCTGCGGGCAGCGAAATCATAATTTATAACAATTATGGCAACTATAACCCAGAGGCTGGGGGCCTCTTCAAAAAACCCCACCCCTCCCCCTTCTTTAGTTTCAATGACTTGTGTTGAGCAGGAAGATGGCGGGCTCGGTCCCACTCAACTGAGTGGGCCAGCTGCCAGTGAGTTAATGGAGACGAGCACTGCTTGAACTAAGAGGCGGCGTTCCTCCAGTCACCCAACTGGATCAGGGAATGCCCCTGTGGTGTCAAATACATCAGCACCTGCCCTTAACAAGAGGCAACGGCCTCTTAGCCTTAAGGTGCAGGGCTCCACCGCTGATGCAAAGCGTGTTCCTGCATCTAAGGAAGCCTCAGGTGCAGTCAAAAGCACTTCTATTCCTTCTTCCTACCCTCCCCGGTTTCTTTCCATATCCGGGGAGGATGGTGCATCCTTGGGGAAGGCGTCGCCCTTCCTTATCGCCAAAGCCATCAAGGGCATTGCCGGTGATGTGACCTCGGTCAAGAAACTGCGCAATGGCACCTTGTTGGTGGAGGCATCTGCCAATCACCAGACCGAAGCATTATTAAAAATGCGGAAACTCGGTGACATCCCCATTGTGGTCGAACCGCATCACACTTTAAACACCAGCAGAGGTGTGGTGCGCTGCCCCGATCTGCGTGGGGAGTCAGAAGAGCAAATAGCGGAGGAGCTTAGGGACCAGGGTGTGGTGGCTGTCCGCCGCACCTCTGTCCAACGGGATGGAGAATCCCGGCCATCTGACACCTTGGTGCTGACCTTTGGTAGGCCCAAGGTGCCAGAGTACATCATGGCTGGCTACCTCCGCTTGCCTGTGCGTCCTTTCATACCGAGCCCGCTTCGGTGTTTCAAGTGCCAACGTTATGGCCATGGCCAGAATTCCTGTTCTGCCAAGGCCATGTGTGGCACTTGTGGGCAGGGAGACCACTCCCCAGAATCTTGTAAGACTGCACCCTTTTGTCTGAACTGTAAGGGCAACCACCCCGCGTCTTCTCGGGACTGCCCTACTTGGTTGCAGGAGCACGCAATCCAGGAGTTGCGTGTCCAGAAGGGTATCAGCTTTCCGGATGCGCGGCGGCTGCTAGCCTTGCCAGGGACCCCCAGTCGTGCGGTGTCCTATGCGGGTGCTGCCAAGGCAGCTGCTGTGTCGTCTGTCTGCACCCAGACGGACACACTACCTCAACTCCCCCCTCTCATCCGTTTGACGCCCTCTCGGGCCCGTGGGGTCCATGGAGTGCCGGTCTGTGCAAGCATTGGCTGCCAGACGGACCCCGACCCCGTTTCCATGGCTACTTCCGGCTCCACCACCGCCTGGCCCATGCATGGGCCCCCCAATAATGGCGGTGCCAGTCTCTTTGGAGGCCCCAGATGCTGCTCATGAAAGAGAGGCATCTCCTGTGAAGGCCTCCCTCCCTGTCTCAGTCCAGCCAGCCCCCTCCACGGAGAGGGTGGTGGGTGAGACAGGTGGAAAGAAAGTAGGGACACCTACCACTTCCACAGTGGGGCGGGTGTCCTTGGTTCTTCCACCCAAACTCTCTAGCCAACGGCAGAGAGCAAGGGGTGGTTTCATGCCCCAACTGGGGAAAGATGGGGATTCCTCCTTCGAGATGGAGGAGGATGAACCAATTGAAGGCATCCCTCCCGTTTCTGCAGTGGGACGGAGAAAAGGGAGGAATAAAAATAAGCCACCAATGAACACTTGATGGTAAATTTCCTACAATGGAACTGTCGAGGTTTTTCCCACAAGAGGGACGAGATCAAACTTCTGATCTCTCGGCACAACCCTGTCTGCATCTCCCTCCAGGAGATTCTGTGTCAGAGTGATACCCCCATTTCACTACGGGGGTACACAACATTTGCAGACACCCGGCAGCAAGGAAGCCACCCTGTGGGAGGGGTGGGTGCATGCATGTGCCGGTTGCTTTGCAGACGCCTCTTCAAGCAGTGGCGGTCTCATTGCAACTGGATGTGCCTACCACTCTATGTTCCCTCTACATGCCTCCTGGGATCGATATCCCATGGGCAGACCTCGACTCCCTCAGTGCCCAGCTTCCAAGACCCTTCTTGATTTTGGGTGACTTCAATGCCCATAATCCACAATGGGGCTCGGACAGTCACAACCCCCGAGGGCGACTTGTGGAACAATGGGTGTCACACAATGGCCTCATTGTTCTCAACACAGGTGCCCCCACGCATGTGATGACTGCCACCGGTGGTCTTTCATGTATAGACCTTTCCATCTGCTCTCCTGGGTTGGCACCAGGTTTGCAGTGGGAGGTTTTCCAGACCCTTGTGGAAGTGACCACTTCCCTATCAAGATTAGCAGTGGAGATGGGGCATTGCCCCAACACCCACCACGGTGGTGTCTGCGTCGGGCGGACTGGGAGGAGTTCGCCCACCATATACATTTCCGCCCACTGTGTGATTTTGATGGGGTCAACGATCTAGTGAGTCACTTCACAGAGGTGGTGGTCGGGGCGCCATTGGCATCCATCCCCCAGAGCTCGTGTAACCCACAACGAGCAAGGGTGCCATGGTGGACGGAGGATTGTCGGAGTGCGATTCGGGCTCGCCGACGAGCCCTTCGCAGCTTTCAATCTCGTCCCACCGAGGCCAATCGTATTGACTATCTCCGAGCCCGGGCAAATGCACGACGGGTGATCAAGGAGGCCAAACGCTCCTCATGGAGTCAGTACGTCTCCTCACTTACCCGTCACACGCCCTCCAAGAAAGTCTGGGAAACGCTGAGAAAGATCCAAGGCAGATATTTACCATCATGTGGCTCAGGTCTCCTTGTACAAGGAAGACATTGCCTTCTGCCGTGTGAGGTGGCTGAGGAACTGGGAAGGACGTTTGCAGCCGTCTCCAGTTCCCGGCACTACACGGCAACATTCCTGCAAACGAAGCAGGCTGCAGAACGCCATCCACTGAACTTCACTGGTGGTGTCGCCGAGGGGTATAACAATCCATTTGCCCCTTGGGAGCTACGAGCAGCTCTAGCAAGAGCCAGGGACACTGCCCCTGGACCAGATAGCATACACTATCAAATGCTACGACACCTACCAGAGGAAGGCGTTATATACCTCCTTGAGGTATTCAACATGATATGGCAGCAGCATGAAGTCCCTGCAGGCTGGCGAGAGGCTACTATAATCCCACTCCCAAAACCTGGGAAGGATAGTAGCCTTGCAATAAATTACAGACCCATTTCATTGACGAGCTGTCTTTGCAAAACAATGGAACGAATGGTAAATTGGCGCCTGGTGTGGTATCTCGAGCGGCACCACCTTCTTGCCGATGCCCAATGTGGTTTTCGTGCTGGCAGGTCTTCGGTGGATCATCTGATCTCACTGGAGACTGCAGTACGTGAGGCCTTTCTCCACAGACAGCACTTAGTGGCTGTCTTCTTTGATGTGGAGAAGGCATATGATACCACATGGCGCCATGGTATATTGGAGACCTTGCACCAGTGGGGGCTCAGGGGTAATCTGCCCCTCTTCCTCCATAGCTTTTTGTCCGAACGGACCTTCAGAGTGCGTGTGGGTAACACCTACTCCTCGGCCTTCCTGCAGGAGAATGGTGTCCCACAGGGGAGCGTCTTGAGTGTGACGCTCTTTGCTGTTGCAGTGAATGGCCTACCATCCTCCGTTCACCCCCCGGTAAAGTCCCTCTTTGTGGACGACTTTTCTATCAGGTACCGGGCTGCCACGATGCACAGCATTGAGCGTCAACTGCAACTGGCACTCAACAGTGTCAACGAGTTTGCAACTTCACGTGGCTATAAGTTCTCTCCTGACAAAACAATGGTCATGCACTTCTGTCGTAAGCGAGGGCTCCACTCTGAGCCTCAGCTTACCTTGAATGGCCGCCTCCTCCCAGTTGAAGAGGCGGCTCGGTTTCTTGGTCTCTGTTTTGACAGCCGTCTGACATGGGTCCCACACTTGAAGGAGCTGAAGGCTAAGTGCCTTCGGTCCCTGAATATTCTGCGGTGCCTGCAGGAAACTGGTTTTGGAGCAGATGGAACGGTGATGCTTCGACTCTACCGGTCACTCGTTCGATCACGTCTCGATTATGGCTGCAGCATATATGGCCTGGCCGCTCCATCTACTCTCCGGATGCTGGACAGTGTTCATCACGCTGGCATCTGGTTGTCCATTGGGGCGTTCCACACCAGTCCAGTACTCAGCCTTTATGCTGAGGCTGGTGAACCACCACTGACTGTGTGGCAGCAGTACCTTGCAGCTGCATATATTTTGCGGCTGAAAGGTCAGCCACAGCACCCTACACGCCCGACCGTCTTTAGTAACACTATGAGACGGCCATTCGACCGCCGCCCGGGGGTTCCCCCTCCATTCGGTGTGTGGTGGATGGATGGTCTTACCGGCCTGGGTGTGACTCTGCCTAGGGTGCAGCCTGTACTGCCGGCCTCTGTGCCACCCTGGACAGTGCCAGAGCCAAGTTTACATTTGTTGCTTGCAGCCTTACCCAAAACCAGTACCGATAGGTCAGTGTACCAACAAGAGTTTGGACGCCTCTCTTGGACCTATTGAGGCCATGTTTTTATTTACACGGATGGGTCGAAGGATGGCTCCTCGGTGGGTTGGTCAGTCTTTACAACTGGTCATCTCATGGGGGGGCCGCCTTGCAGGCGTTGCCAGTGTCTTAACTGCAGAACTCACAGCTCTGCACAGGGCACTGAAGCTCATCCAAGTATTGAATGACAGATACTTTGTTGTTGCGACTGACTCCTTATGCTCCCTTCAGCTGTTGCACACCCTATATGGCAGACATGCCATCGTCCAGGGTGTGCACAGATTGCTGCTAATGATTCGTAAAGCAGGGCAAGACAGTGTTGTTTATGTGGGTCTCAGGTAGAGTTTGCAAATATTCGGCTTCATCAACTATTCGAATATTGAATAATAAAATTCAAACTAATCGAATATATCTTCGAATAGTTTGAATTGTGAGAGAACAATGTAAAAGCTCTATTCCAGTGGTGGCGAACGTTTTTTTAAAGACTGGTCACAATAACACGAAAACGACCCCACAAAGTAGTCTGTGGTTCAGGTGCAATCACTATTTAATTTTAAGAATAAGAAAAATTATTATTATTACTAATGAATAAATTAGTTTATTAAAGTAGCAAATAGAGAACATTGTCATAATACTCTTATCCCGCCTGTGGCAGGGTTGTGTCTGTGGGTTCTAGCCCACCAGGTCCCCATCCACCCCACACACCATGAGACGATAAACTAGATATGATTGACGTTTGGGTCACTTAAAATTGCATGGTGGGTCACAGGTTCGCCACCACTGCTCTATTCCATGGTTATTAAAATAGGTATGATAAGATATATAATAATAAAATGAATAAAATTATTATTGTAAAATCAATTTATTAAATTCATTTTACAATACTTTAATTTGGAAAATAAAAAAAGCATTAAGTGTCTCAAACTATAACTATAATAAAGTTGAAAAGGATGTTTTATAAGGCAGTGGTTAGGCCTGCTATGCTATATGGAGCAGAGTATTGGGCAGTGAAGAAGAGCCATGTAAAAAATAGAATGCAAGTAGCTGAGATGCAAACGCTGTGGTCCATGAGTGGGATGTCAAGAGCTGATGGTATGGACATGTAATGAGAAGAGGGAAGGAGGAGCTCGTTAGGTCTATTACAGGAATGCAGGTGGTTGGAAGAACTCGGAGCAGGGGGAGACGTGGGAACAGCTCGCTTGAAACTATGGTAGTGTGTGGGACTAGAACCTGCAAACCCGACCCTGCTACAGGCTGGATACAGGTATGATGATGATAATATCTATTATGCATCACTTACCTAAAAAATTAGGATAACCCAATTTTAATGTTCCTTGATATTTCAGTGATGAAGTTATTTTGTTTTGGTGGTAGTCAAAGGATCACCCAGTGGGTAGGTGGAAGTAAAACCAAAATATCCCACATTTGTTGAGAACTTAATTGTACAAGCAGTTAGTGGATAGCCCCTAACCCTAACACATGCATGAATAAGTCAATAATATTTCTGGAAAATCTAGGTAAATAAGCTGTGCATCAAACCATCGACTGTACTACCTGTGAATTTATCTTATAGTCGACATTTGCAAAATATTTAGTTACAAATGGCCCTAAAATTTTTCCGAATATTATTGGAATAATTTCTAAAATATTCGAATATCAAATACTTGCAAACAGGCCGAATATATCTGGATATCGAATATTCGATTATTCGGATTGGAAAATCTAGTCTCAGGGCATGCTGGCATCATGGGCAACGAGAGGGCGGATGCCCATGCCTTTCAGGTGACCCACTTGCCAGATGTACCTGACACTGCTGTCCCCTCCTCCAATGCTGTCTTAATGGTGTTTTGGGCCGTCCATCAACAATGGCGGTCCCAGTGGTTTGCAGTGACCACCACCCACACACTGAAGGACACTCAAGTGCACTGGGTATCCTCATTTCACCAGTTGCGGAGGAAGGAGGTTGTGCTTGCTCGGCTTTGAATCGGTCGCACGTTCCTCACCCACTCCTACATTCTACGGGGTGAGGATCAACCGTGGTGTGACTACTGTTGGGAGCCTCTCACAGTGGCACGCATCTTTAGTCACTGTGAAAGATACCGTGAACTGAGATGCTGGTCCAGAGCTCTCCACTTCAATTGGGAATAACCCGCAGGGGGCTCGCTTTTTGCCTTTCATCTTTGTGTCGTTTTTGGCTTTTTCCTTTTTATTACTTCATCCATGTTGGCTTTTGGTTTTTCTTTCTGTGTCTGTTTTGTCCTTTGCCTTTTCTTTCTGTGTCTGTTTTGTCCTTTGCCTTTTTATTTCTATGATTGTTTTGGCTTTTGCCTTTTATTTCTATGATTGTTTTGGCTTTTGCCCGTTTTTGTTTTAGGTATGTTTTTGGCTTTTGTCCGTTTTCGTTTTATTAATGTTTTTGGGTTTTGCCTTTTTTTATTTCTGTGTCTGTTTAGGCTTTTCCCTGTTTTTATTCTCCATTATTTATTTGGCTGTTGCCTTTGTGTTTTTGTTAGGTTTTGTGGGCTTTTGCCCTTATTTATTGTCATTATGGTGGGATGGCCATTTACACTTCTGTACTTCTGGATACTTTCTGGACCCTAATGACCTTTGTAGTCAATGGGCCTTAAAACACAAACAACAACATCAACCGTCTGTCTGTCTCAACTGATGCTACCCCATCATGCCTGCCATGCATAACATGTTTACCCACTGAGTAACCTTACTGTGAATTCCTAACTTGGAAATTTTTGAAACAAGCTTTTCATGGGGTACCATGACAAAGGCCTGTTCAATGTCCAGGATTATGACGTCAACCTGCTTACCATTATCTAGAGCTTTTTGAATATTGTCCATTAGACAAGCCAGTTGATTGTCACATGACCTCCCTTTCTTAAACCCATGCCAATTATCACTAAGGATACTAATTTACCTCTAAAGATACCATAATATGTGAGAATAATATATGCTCAAAAGTATTACTTACCACACTTTTTCCATATCCCTGGGAAAAGTGGATCTTGGTGATTAAGGAGGCATATGCCCTGTGATGTCTCTGGGCCACCCCATACTAGTGAGGTGGCTCACAGCCATTGAGAACTAAGTTTGCAACCTATAGTCTAACACATCACATTTGGCCACAGCTTCCAGGGACCACCCCCCCTCTTCTTGGGATTGCCCCACTTGGTTACAGGAACACGCAATCCAAGATTTGCATGTCCAGAAGGGTATCACCTTCCAGGATGTGCAGCAGCTGCTAGCCTTTCCAGGGACCCCAAGTTGCAGGGTGTCCTATGCAAGGTGCTGGAAAGGCAGCTACTGTGTCATCTGTCTGCACCCACATGGCCATGCAACCACAACTCCCCCCTCTCCTCCATTTGTTGCCCACTCGGGCCCGTGGGGTCCATGGGTTGCCAGTCTGTGCTAGCATTGGCTGCCAGACGGACCCTGATCCAATTTCAGTGGCTTCTTCTGACTCCAAGACCGCCTCTGGCCCAAACATGGGGCCTCCAATAATGGAGGCCACAGGGGCCTCTCGTCAAACAGAGGCACCTTCCTTTAAGGCCTCCCTCCCTGGTTCAGCCCAGCCAGCGCCCTCCACAGAAGGAGTGGTAGGTGAGACAGGAGGAAAGAAACTGGGGACAACCCCTGCTCACACAGCAGGGTGTGTATCCTTGGTTCATCCACCCAGCATATCTGGCCAATGGCAGTATGCCACAATAGGGGGGAGATGGGGATTCCTCCTTCGAGATGGAGGATGACCCAATTGTAGGCAACCCTCTCCTTTCTGCAGTGGGATGTAGAAAAGGGAGGAATAGAAATAAGCGTCCTAAGCCCACTTGATGGTAAATCTCCTGTAATGGAACTGTTAAGTCCATCCTGTGCTGTAGTGATACCCCCATTTCGTTACGTGTGTATAACATACAGTATATGCAGACATCCAGCAGCAAGGAAGCCGCCTTGGCTTGTCTGACACACTTAATCTACGAGAGAATTTGCCCTCCTTTGTACCATTTCAATTTCCCAAGATAAGTCTTGCATAAACGGAAACCAAATTGGACTACAGCACTCCACAATTGGACATACCAGTGAAAAGCAGGCTGTTTCTTTTACTTTCTGTGTGCTGTCCCCCAGCACCCTTCTAACCAACCAGAGGGCACGCCCCACCCTCCCAATCAATTTGTCAGTGTTTTCCTACCAGGTGGCCCAAGTGTTTAGGATAATTCTGAGGTGTTTGTGGGTGTCAACCCTCTTAACCCTCACACCACCTATGCCATAAGAAAAATCAACCTGCTTATTCTAAGAAAGCTACATTTGTACAGGTTCAATGGCAACTCCTACTTTCTACTCCAGTCATATAATATCTTGATTAAGTATTGCTGCAATTCTGTGCAGGAAGAAAACCCTTCTTCCACCACCCTTGCCATGCATGTGTCATCTTCAAAGAACTCAAGGAAGGATTTTATATCAAGCCCTATATCATTAACATAAAGCATATAGAGTAAAGGTCCTAATACGCTTCCCTGGGGTACCCCTGATGACACAGGTGTTCATTTTGATGCTACCCCATAAAATGTACTCTCTGCTGCCTGCCATGCAGGTAGGCCTTTACCCACTGAATAACTGTAGCGACTCACATGCTATCTACTTGGATGCAATGTTCATCCGAGTAGATGAGGTTCAAGGTTGCCATAGCAACCAACGTTGGTTGAGAATTCCCTTGCATCATGAGAGAGAATTTCTGTCATGATGCATTCGAATTCCTTGACCACGTGCACGTTCAAATTTTGAATTTGAACTTTAGAAGAGTGAAAAACAATCTTCTTCAGTTGCTAAAAACGTAGCTATTGTATTCAAACGCATCTATTTCAATAGCGATCGGTGAAATCGGTTTTTGTTCAATTCCATAAACTTGTGAATAATTCTTTGTTAGTTGTTGATAAATTGATAAAGACTATTTTATTCAAACCAACATTCCAGTGATCATCAAATTATAATTTTATTTAATTATCAAAACGAACATGAAACATAACCTTACAGCAAATTGGACAGACAGGATAGCCATGTGGGGCGCCTGTTTTCTCTGGAAGTTGTGGCCAAATTGGCCCTGAGACATGTCAGAGACACCCCGCCATTGGGAGGTGTCCAGAGACGTCAGGGGATGCGCGATCTCAACCACCAGAATCCGCTTTTCCCAGGTATTAGGGTATACATGCATGGCAAACACGTGGGTAGGCATTTTGGCAGTCACCTCATAGAGTAGACTACATCAACCGACAGCTGTCAAGCCTGGACGCAGTCCATTCTTGGACAGATTTGCAAGCAAGTTAGCCCTTCTCGTCACCTTTTTACAACATGTAGGGGATATAGTGTGCCTAATATACCTTGGGCACACACAGGCCATGAAGTGAGATGTATCCCTTTGATGGGAGACATTTATGGCCTCTCAAGTAGGTGGCACCTAAACAATAGGGGTCCAGAGCTGGACCAGTGGGGGTTTGGGAGCCAGAAGAGATCCATCTAGCAGCCAATGGTAACACAGACAGGAACCTGAATGGGCGACAGATGTATAAGCGGGAGTTACACCACGATGTCCATCTGGGTAACAGTGGGCTTACCAGCCCCAGTATAGGGCACCCCATGGTTGGGGGTTCCTGGAATGGCTGTCAGCCACCATGCATCCAGTAAAGCTTCTCGACATGTAACTCCTGAGTAGCATGTTCCTGGAACAAAATGGAGCAACCTCACAAGGAAGCAGAATGGTCAACCCAGCAAATGGTGCATCATTGCACTGTCTTACACAGCTCACGGGAGGGATCAGCCTTCCCACTAGAGCCACAAATAGCCTTACCAGAGGTTGGCTGGGCCATATTGCTGGGCCAAAAACTGTTCCCTTTTCACTGTTGTGGTTGTGGCCCTTTTGCCTTTTATCTCCATGACTGTTTAGGACACTTTTGTTTTAACATTACCCTTCATATAAACATCACCATGGAGGAAACGCACTTTACACCCACACCATAGTGTGACTGACCTCGGCCCTAATCACTATAGTAGTTGTGAGCCCAAAAGCTCTAATAACTAACTAACTCAGACATACTGTATCTCTGGATCATTACATTTTGAACTAGTTTTCATGGAACTGGAAAACAGGGGCATTGTTTATAATGCACTAGTGTTAGAGGTCAACATGATTGAAAACATTAAATTGGGAAGTTGGAATATTGTTATCTGTCATCTATAATTAAGGTTAATAAAATGTTTTGAGAATTGTTTCCAAGAAAAAGACGTACCAGGTACTTTTCTGAAAACCATTAACTATTATTAGCAGTCGCTTATAATGACGTGTTTTATATTTCAGTTATCTTAGTTTAACAGAACACCCTTTGTTATATACAGTATATGTAAAATTTCCCCCCCCCCCCACCCCTAGCGAGATAATTCTTTTATTATTGCGTACGATTAGAAAATCGCCAACAGTATCTTGCTTTGTAGCAATTTGAAACTGGAAATCACAAATTATATTAGGATTTCTGAGAACGGAAACTTCGTTTGCCACGTCATCTCGTGAACAAACAAATTGGACAGTTATTACAATGTAATTTTGTAGGGCCAATTAATTTTATTCACTATCTTACGTTTTGATTAATAAGCTATTTTTAATCCTCCATGGGATTTAACCCTTAACGGATGAGGTGGAGTCTGTGAGACTCCTTACCATCAATTTTTTGTTGTAATTTTTTTATTTATCTCCAGCCATCCTTGGATTTTTCAGTGCCTTCATATAATGACGTAATGAATTAGGGGGCTTAATTTTAAGCCTATACCTTAGCTACAGGCACATTGGAGTCTGTGGGACTCCACCTCACCCTTTATGTAACTTTTCCTCCTAAGTTTGTGAGACTCCACTTCTGTCTTCATGCAATTTTTCTTCATTATCTCTTCCATGTATTTGCAGTTATCTTTACAAAAATCAAAATTAACAATCTATGTAAAAATTCTTTTCTTATTTTGATCCTTTGCTCATTACAAGGCCAATTTGTCAAGGTGATTTTATTAAATTTTTCTCCCCACAGAGCATCTAATTTTAGCTTATTTATTATTTTATTTTTATTACAGGAGGGGTCTCTATTGGGAAAAGATTTTATGCCGAATGTGTGGGGTTTACAAATTCCTCATAAATGCTTTTTATGTGCCGTTTCAAAGGCTAATATGGACGAGTATGCAGTGGCATGTATGCGGTCATATATTCTGAAGTAGCCCATCACACAACACCACAACAAGGGTGGACAACAAGCAAGACCACAACAAGGATGGACAATTGGGTTAAACCAAGTTTTTGTTTTTTCATGATGACAAGAATCAAAGATCTTCTTCGTTTTAATGAGGGCGTAGTAAAGCCTGTTTTAAATAAAATATTTTAGGCAAATAAATGATTTCTAACCATGTTCAGCTGTGCTGCGTTAAATCCTAAGGCTTGGCAAAAGAATCTCCTTTCATTTGAGAGACGTGAAATTAATGTAGCATCTAACAATAACAACGATTTATTAAACGCATTTATAAGAACTTGTAAAGTGTCCCCCAGACACACTGAGGTACATGAGGACAATTGGAGGTATGACACCAGCCTACCCACTGTACTAACACCGCATTATACAACCAAAACAGAAATTTTGGCCAGTAAATTAGTGCTTTGTCAGTTATATCACACGGTGCCGTCCCATTGCATAATAACTCCTAATATCTAAATAGACCAAGTGTTACGTGCCTGTCATACTTCAGTTCTTCTGAACAGACAACTTCATGCTTGGTTAATGACAATGTAATTTTTTAATTAAACTTTGTAGTGATGATTCTACCAAATTTTTATATAATTCACGGTATCAAGAAACACTGTTCTGCAGCTGTTTTAGAATTAGCATCATTAACTAGCAAGTGATTTTCTAATTCGCTACAAAGACCATCATGAATTAATTTTGCTGTGAGAGGGCCTGGTCTTTCTTTAATATCATTTTCACTTTCGGGATCAGCTACTGCATCTAAAGTCAGTTTAATAATGCCATCGTCATTTAAGACATCATCCACCAGCAGTTCTTCTATATTATCATGGGTAAAAATGTTCAAATCACCTGCAAAATAAGTTTTAATTCTAAAGCATGTTCTGTGGACCGGCAAACCCAACTTTTGTTGTTTGTTGGAGTTTAAGGTAGTGTGGGAGGTACAGTCCAGGGAAACATTCAGACTTGGTGGTGGAACGAGGAGGTAGAAGCAGGCATCAAGCAAAACAAGGCTGCTTTCCACAGGTGGCAAGAGATAGGGGCCTGGGAGTCTAAGACACAATATAGCAGGCGAAGAGGCCTGTTAGGAGGATCATTGCCCTGGTCAAACACCAGAAGTATGATGCCCTCTATGAGCAATTAGGGACAAAGGAAGGGGAGAAAGAAGTTTTCAAACTGGCAAAGGCTAGAGATAGGGCAGCTAAAGATACACCCTTATGCTTTCGCCATTGTCTAAACAAGGATGTACAACCCAGAACCACATGTGAAGATCATGCACACAGCGATTTGCAACTTGTTGTTTCCCTTCTCAGTTCTGACTGCTCTGCTGATGACTATGTGGAGGTGGATGAAATCATTACATGTGAAGAATTATCAGATATTGATATCATTCAGTGTCACCAGAAAACTGAAGAGATACATCCTGAAGATGTTTCCCAAGAATCAGAAAATGATTTTGGAAAAATTCCTACTGTAGCTGAAGTGTATGCTGCTTGTTCAACCATAAGAGCATTTCTTCACACAACTGACACACCCCAAACTCTTAAGGAAGCCTTCTCAGGCATTTCCTCATCAATTGAAAACAAATTCCTCACAGCACTACAAGTTAGACGCCAACCAAAAATTACAGAGTTCTTTCTTTGAATTTACGTACTGTACAATCTATATACATGTATCCATGTACTTGTATACTATATTTTAAAATTACACAATACATGCCTATGTACAATATGGATATTGCTCTGAATTTTTTTAATACTGTAAATTGTGATGTCATATGCAAATAAATATACCTGTTACAATAATTATAGCCTACTGTAATAAACATAACACCATTTGCAATTATTCCTTCATTAAAATCAATAGTACCGCTTTTAGTGAACATCGGCTACAATGTACAAAAACAGCCGGTCCCTTGAAGTTCGTTATAAACGATTTCGACTGTACTTGCAAACAGGCCGAATATATCCGGATGTCGATTATTCAGATTGGAAACTCTAATCAGGAGTGGGACCTCATGAATTCCAAACAGGGGCAAGCTCCATGCCAAAGTAGTTGTCATCAGAAGAGGACCACAGCTGCCAACCCTGACACACCTCAGGTAATCCCAAAGTGGCAAGGTTGAACAAAATTGGCCCCACGACAGACTCCTGGGGAACTCCATGCACGAAAGCCCTAGAAATAGGGGAAGATGTGGTCGTGAGTGTTCTGCCATGTAGAAAAGACTTGCGAAGATTCAATACAAAGGAATTCCAGACAGCACAGTTCAAAGAACTGATTAACATACCATGGTCCACCGTATTAAAGGCCTGGGCAACATCTGTCTGCAACAGCAGATAGACATTACCTGAGGCCACAGCAGACGATGTGGTAGCAAGAATAGAGAAAATTGCAAAGGACATGGAGGAATTAGGCCATGAGCCAGTGAAGAGATGATAGTATTTGGTCTGAAGATTTTTGGGTCCCCCAGAGACCCCCTTTGTGGACAGGGACAATGTAAGCCATGTGCCAGGTGGCAGGGAAATATCCCACCTTCATACACGTATTATACACAAACCACAGACACTCAAGACTTGGATGACATTCCTCACATTTTAGCCACTATACATTTTCTGCCATCACTACTGAATAAGTTGAACTTAGATTCATCAGACCACAGCACATTTTTCCATTGCTCAAATGTCAAATTTAAATGTTCTCGAGCAAATGCTAACTGAGCTTTTCTGATTTTTAAAGTTATTAATGGTTTCTTTTGTGGAATTTGCCCAAATGATTGAAACTCATTCAAACGACATCTAATTCTTCTACAAGTCATAGCACACGTATTTGTACTCTGAAGTTGTTTTTTGATATCAGTAGATGTCAACATCCAGTCATTTTCTATCAGACAGTGAATGATGTGATCCTCATGGGGGTTGTTATCGTAGGACAACCTATCCTAGGACAATCATTATAACACTTTAACTCATTGTAACGTTGGGGAGCACATAAACAAGCACTTTTGCTACACTTTACAATTTTCAATATATTGTTGAAGCTCAAACCAGCATTTCTTCACTCAAATTTTTACATCTACTCATTTTAAACTACATGACTGTGTAACACATACGTTACCATATATACATAACTAAGATCCAAAGGTTATTTTATCTGTTTTTTTTTTTGCCCCCAAGAGTAAAGTTTATGACCAGTGCTAAACATTTGTACAGGGGATTTTTAACATACTGTATCATTATGAATTATTCTTAATAATGCACATTTATTCAATTTCATTTTCTAGTTAGTTATAAGCATAATAGACAGATGTTATATATTTTTTGCATATTTTCAAACGACCAATTTTAAACAAAAGTCGATTTTTAAACACCTTTTGAGTCGGTGCTAAACATTTGTCCACCACCGTAACTTAACCATATCTCTCACAGTGACTGTCACAGGCTCCCAACACCAGTCACACCATGGTTGGTCCTCACCCCACTGTATGTGAGAGTGGTTGAGTAAGGTGTGACCAATTTGTATCTTGGCAAACACAACCTCCTCCCTCCATGACTGGCAGCATGAGGACATGCAGTGCACTGGAGTGTCTTTCAGTGTGTGGAGTTTGTTGGTGGTCTCTGCAAACCACTAGGAACGCCATTCATCATGGATAGCCCACTGAACCATTGAAAGAGCATCAAGGGGTACAGCAGTGTCAGATACATCTTGCTAGTGGGCCACCTGATGGACCCACATAAACAACACTGACTTGCCCTGCTTATGAATCATGAGCAGCAATTTGTGCACACCCTGGATGAATGCATATCTGCCATAAAGGGTGTGCAACAGCTGAAGGGAGGATAGGGAGCCAGTTGCAACAACAAAGTGTCTGTTGTTCAAAATGTGGATGAGTTGCAGTGCCCTTTGCAGAGCTGTGAGCTCTGCAGTTAAGACACTCACATCTGGAAGGCAGCCCCTATGAGGTAACCAGGTGTAAGGACTGACCAACCCAAAAGTGTGCCATCCTTTAACCCATACATGTAGATAAAAGCATGGCCCCAATAGGTCAGAGAGAGGCGTCCAAACTCTTTTTGGTACACTGACCTATCAGTAATGGTTTTGGGGAAGGCTGTGAGCTTCCAGTTAAAACTTGGCTCTAGCACTGTCCAGGGTGGCACGGAGGCTGGCAGTACAAGCTGCACCCCAGGCAGAGTCACACCAAGGCCAGTGAGACCATCCATCCACTGCATGGAAAAAGGAGGTGGGACCCCTGGGTGGTGGTCAAATGGCTGTTGCAAAGTGCAACTAAAATGGGTTGGGTGCATAGGGAGCTGCAGCTGACTTTTCAGCCACAAAATAAATGCAGCTGCCAAGTACTACAGCCACACAGTCAGTGGTGGTTCGCCAGTCTTAGTATAATGGCTGGCCACTGGACTTGTGCAAAAGGCCTCAATGGACAACCAGATGCCAGTGCAATGTACACTATCCAGCATCTGGAGAGTAGATGGAGCAGCCAGGCCATACACACCACAGCCATAGGGGAGACGTGATCAAACAAGTGATCAGTAAAGCTCAAACATGCCCGTTTGATATGCTCCAAAACCAGTTCCCTGCAGGCACTGCAGAATATTCAGGTAGCAAAGGCACTTAGCCTTCAGCTCCTTCATGTATGGGAGAAATCAGGCTGCCTCTATAACTGGGAGGAGGCAGCGAATCAGGGTAAGATGAGGCTCAGGGTGAAGCCCTCACTTATGACAGAAGTGCATGACTGTTTTTTTTTTGTTAGGGGGAGAACTATTGAGAGAATTGGAGAGAACCATGAGAGAATTGCGTTGTGGCAGCCCAGTACCTGATGGAAACGTCATCCACAAATATAGATTACTGTACCAGGTGGCGTTCACCACAACAGCATAGAGCATAACACTGAGAACGCTCCCCTGTGGGACACCATTTTCACGCAGGAAGGGCAATGAGTAGGTGTTACCCACACACACTCTGAAGGTGCAGTTGGACAAAATGCTTTGGAGGACGAGGGGGGGGGGAGCAAATTACCCCTGAGTCCCACTGGTGCAAGGTCTCCAGTATACCATGGAACCGTGTGGTATCATATGCCTTCTCCACATCAAAGAAGACAGCCATCAAATGTTGTCTGTGGAGAAAGGCCTCCACCAGAGACCTAGCAGCAGTCCACATTTATGAAGATGTTGCATATTTCGCTTCATCCGTGATTCAGGTTACTATAAGCATTCCAAATTGTCTTTTTAAGTTACCAGGGGTCAAGATATGATCACATGTAGTTTAGGAGGACAACTGATTTTTTAATAATTCTTTGGGACTTGTCATTGTGGGAAAAAAATAGTACCCTTTCTTCCATTCTGGAAATGATTTAGGATCAGTCTGTGGTCTTTTACCTTTGTTTTGACGCCCATCCTAAAGTGCTCAGACCTGCAGAATTTATTTATTTTTAACCTTCCGCCGACAAGACGTCGACGATCTAACCTTCTGGCACACACTACAAGGTGGGGTCTGTGATGACCCCAAAAAGACTTTTTGATTTTCAAGGCTTAAATATTCAGATTAAGGGCATTATTATGGATATTAAATTAAATATCATCCATATAAAGCTTTAGCAATAAAACTAGTTTGTAAACATGCTGTAAAAATTCTATATTACCCAAGAAGACAAGACATCATCATCACCATACCCTTATCCCACCTATGACAGGGTCGGATCTGCAGGGTCTAGTCCTCCACTCCTGCTTATCTCCCACCAGGTCCCCATCCACCCCAGAACTACCAAATCCTTATGGACATCCTGCTCCCATTTCTGCCCTAGTAACCAGTGTTTCTGACTAGCCAACCATGTTGGTACTAACTTGGATTGCGTTGCTTAACCAGAAATAAAATATGCTAATTACTTAGGAGACTTGCCAACTTCCCTAGATAGGTAAACAGGTACTGGTACTGAACACTGAAAGGTTGGTTAAGATTTTGAAAGTACTGGTTAAGGTACTGAAAGGTTGGTTAAGATTGGAGAAAGTGGTACATGTGTAGACACAATTTTGTAGGTCTGGGGTCTGCCAAGACCCCACCTTGTGGACGGAAGGTTAATTTTGATTACAATGAGGTATCAAGGAAGGTGTGACATGAAAGGAGTTATTTGATTTTCTCTTCACTGAACATCTCCTTTCTCGTGCTAGTACTGTCTTTGCAAGAAATGAAATGAGACATAACATTGAATCCAGGGTACCAAATTTACCAGAAGATGATTTGAAAAATAAAATCTCCCTATTTTCCAACAAGGTTCTGACAGTGACAAAGAGTGTGTGGATTCATCAGGCAGTGAATCAGATCTTTGATGTTGTGTAAGGTTCCCCAACTTCATTGTACTAATTTGAAACTTGAAAAAACATTGTATTCAGAATTATAAAATTATATTTTGTTCAAAAATTTACAACTACACTTCATGTTAAGCTTACTCCATTGCACTATTACACATGTCCCGCTAAAACATGATTTCAGACCACTGTGCGTCCCATGGTTTTACACAGACAGGTCGTCAATGGTATTGGGGTGTAATTCGTCGGAAGGTTACTATCCTTCCCAGGTTTTGGGCGTGCTGCCGCCACATGTAGTTAAAAACCTCCAGGAAATAACTAAAGCCCTTCTCTAGTAGATGTGGTAGCATTTGATTGAGTTATGCCTGTGGATTGATTCACCACCACTGCTTTGCGGTTAACTCTATAAATCTTAGGGGGATGGTATTAAGTTTTATAGGTGGATTTTGATGGGAGGATGTGATAAGATTTTATTAGGTCTTATCTCTGATAACTGGCCTTGGCTGATCCACCATTATGCGAATCTAGTCTTTGCTGATAATGTTTAGTAAAGCTGGGGTAACTCTATAATGCTGAACTGCTTCTATTTAGATTCTGCTTCTGAGTTTCCAAATGAACGCACAATTTGAATATACTTATTATTCAAATGAAGTCAGTATTTTAATAGCCTTTCATCTACAGCCTTGGGCTCTGAAAACCAACTGCGACACACATGATAGCTAACTAATTTTGACAAATTGTTCTATCGATTTTGATAGGGCTCCTCAATCACTTCCTCATATAATATTTTTTCCAATTCTAATCTACATTATTTGATGAATTTATCTTTATTAACGGGGTACTTAGAAAGCACGTATTTTAGCTAAAGCCTCTTCAACGAATTCATATCAGGAAACGAACCAGCAAATCCTTAGTTCTTGATAACTTAAATCTATTTTTTACTTGACATTTGATCTGATATACAGGAAATTTGTCTCGGATTGCATGTGTAGTAGTATAATGATTAAATTGCATAGCAGAGTGCATATAAATACTGTAGTATTCTTAGGACAAATACGCTTAATCCTTATTGTGGCTAACAAGAATGACAACATTGCGTTATCTAGGATTTTTGTGTTTCCGTATGTATTGCTTTCACCTTTCACACAAGTTGAAATTAATTCACTAATCCATAACTCGCTTTTATAACGACAAAATTTTCTCTCTTAACAGTGGTGTTGATAAAATATATGCAGAGCGACCCATGTGGTATGTATATTTTAAATGAGCAACAATCAAACTTGTTTTCATTGATTACAATTTTGATCTCACGCGTTAATTATTACTGGATTAGTTTGTGGAGTAAGCCAGGCAGCCATAACAGGATGAACCCTTAGGAGGCTGCCCGCAGGAGATGAGGAAGTAGATTGAAAGACAGGGTTGATTTGCAGTACCCAACGTTCTTTACCAACCACCCGTGTTGGTATTCACTTGGGCTTGCGCTGCTTAACTTCGGTGATCTCACGGGAACTGGCGTGTCCAGCGCAACTTCACATACCGTGTTTCCCCGATAATAAGCCACTGTCTTATTTCAATTTTGTTGCCGAACTGAGCACTAGGGCTTGTTTTCGGGGAATGTCTTATTCTTTTCTGTAATATTATCTTTTAAAGTCAAAGGGTCGGTTTTTTTGGGCGAGGGAGAAAGCCTGACTGCACCTTCTTTCAGATGAGAAGTAAACCGAGGTTCTCCGTCCCGGACGATGACATCTGCACGTGAAGGAACTCTCTCTATCATGGAACGGGTAGAGGAAGCAAAATTTCCAGGTGTAGGACCTCGCCCCCTGGGTCCAAACGAACAGTAGAGAGACGATAAAAAGGATCGGGGTTGCAGCTTTGGTCGGCAACCGGGTGAGGGAAAACACTGCAATACATATATCGTCCTTGTGTCAACTCGTAGAGAAAACATGGGTACCCTCGCCTGCTACTTGTAACCTAGCCCTATGCTTGTTAGTGAGTAGTAGGAACAGTAATATTCATGCCCATTGCTTCTGCCAGTCCCTCCTAGGAAGGCAGAACTGATTAAACGTCTTGTCTGACGTCACTTACGAATGACTATTCCCAGGGGCGGCACATTTCTTCAATCTCTTGGAACAGTGGTTGAGAATCGCTGCTCTATACTCACCACTCCCTTTAAGGAAATCACCCTATCAGATGCAGGAAACAAAAACGTATGTCCTTTTTGCCTTAGGGCTCTCGTAGGGCTTATTTTTGGGGAAGGGCTTATATTAAGCACATTTGAAAAATCTCGGTAGGGCTTACTTTTTGGGTAGGTCTTATTTTCGGGGAAACACGATATTATGCGAATATAAGTTTATATGTGCGGGGCGGGGGACTGCAACACGAAAAACCCCATCCTAGATCCGCGCATGGCTGCAGTCATGGTGGAGTGGAGAGGAGAGAGGTCAGGATAACGGTGAGGACTGCTATCAAAACCAAAGTTCGCATTTCAATCGGTGGCATACCGAGGGTATTCAGCGCCCAGGGACAAATACCAAAATCTTCGCCCTCTGGCACCCACTAAACTTAAAGTGAATTTTAATATTTTGCACATTTTTGTGCGGCCTGTCTTCTGGCCATAGTGAGGAGGGGAAAAAGAAGATAACAAAGAGGTGAACAAAAGCGGAGAGGTGGAAACAAAAAAGTTTGTTTTCACAGCGCGGTGACCATTTTTCAATACTCCATTTGTAGTTGCACCTCTTTTCACTAGGTGGCGGCATTTCTCTGCTTTCATTGTTGTATATCACTCCTTTTCCATCTCTCTCCTCTCCGCTCCACCATGGCTGCAGCCTAAGGGTTCGACCTGTAATGGCTCCACGGGCGGATCTAGGTTGCGCGGGCCTAGGGCTTATTGAAGTTCAATAATGTCACATTGATTAAAATTCAATGAATAATAGTATAATAATCATTATTATTATATTATTAATATTAATTATTTTTACTATATGATAAGTGCTGATATTTAATCAAAAATTATTAAAAGTTTATGATAATTCAATTTTTGTGGGGCCCCTTGACACTTGGGGGCCCAGGGCTTAAGACCTATTAGTCCCTATGTAGATCCGCCCCTGGATGGCTCCTTGACTTACTCCCCACCCCTTTCGTGTAACATGAATGAAGGGGAGCAGCTTATTGCGTTGGACACACCAGTACTCGTGTGATCACTGAAGTTAACCAACGTAACCCCAGCTAGTACTAACATACTGTAGGTGGCCCCTTGGGAAAACTGGTTACTGCTAATACCAATAATCGTCGCATTAGTGTAGTGTCTGCAGTCTCTGCACTAGAACTGTGCAGTGGACGAGGCTCTAATGACCTTGTAGTTGAAGGGCCCCAAAGCACCAGCGAGATAAAAAAAACCACCAAAAGGGAAAATGAAGCCGAGTAGCCTTTCAACATGAAACGAGTGCATCGGCAAAGGTACTAGAACTTCGCCCTTGGCGCTTGTAGCGGAAAGTGCCATAACGAAGAAAACTGAATGGTCTATAAGTACGATATGAGAATGATTTATTAAGTTTTTTTTTTCCATTTCTCATTCTTCTAGGGGTCTTATGTACATTATATAATTACACATTTTTTTCATATCCCCCATTCATTTCTATTATTATTACTTTCAACAAGATCTTTTCTTTTATTTTTCTGTGTCCTCCATAGCATTTTCTTGGAAACCTTGATTAGCCACGTTAAAATGGCCTTTCACGCTTCTTCCATCCGAATAGGAGTTCCCTTTTAAATAAATTTCCCTACTAAAAACTGTCATAGGGAGCATCAGGATTTTAGATACCAACAGTGGCGTAACCAGGATTTGCTGAAGGTGGGGGGGGATATGACTGTCGATAGCATGAACCAGGATTTTCTGTGGGGAGGGGGGATATGACTCGATAGGGTGTATACCTCTTCGTTACATTCGAGGCCCAAGGGAGGGTTTATCCCCCGAACCCCCCCCGTGGCTACGCCACTGGATAACAAACAAGTGTTGGTCTACCCAATTCCGATATTTCATTCGTTTCTTGCAATCGTAACAGTGTTGAAATATGTGCCATAAATCTTAAATTTATTTCCATTTCAAAACAATGGTGGCGAATGAGCGTAATGATAGCATTCACAATTTCCTTCTGCTTCCTCTTCATTGAAATAATGTTCATGCTCCAAAATTCGATTTATAAAAAGAATGCTTCCTTCCTATGATCAGTGTACATAAGGAGTAATTCTAACGGTGAGCCAGTCAGAAGACAATTACGAAATGGTATAATATTGTACTTTACTGTAAGCAAAGCAAAGAAATTTCTAACCCTTTTTCCGCCTATGGCAGGATCGCGTACCTATCTTGTACCTCTGAATGGACACAACGGTGGTATATTTTTCACTGTGCTTTCCGCAGCCGGTTGCTGACCAAAGTTGTAACCCCTATTGTTATTTATCGTCGATCGACAATTCGTTGGAGCCCTCCACCGACGCCAGGGGCGAACTGTTACACCTAGAAATTTGGCCTCTTCTACTACACATTATAGAGAGGGTTCATTTTCGTACAAATGATATCGTTCACCACGAGGGGCTTCAGTTTAACTTCTCATTCCAAGTAAGGCGCACTCGGGTAATCTCTCTCGCCAAAAGGAAGTCAATCCACCGCGGTGCAGTATTGAATGTACAACCACTGCTGTAGTTACCGAGCACGCGACCTACTGAGCCACCGAAGTGGGATTGTCAATGTTCATTGTAATTATCATCACAATATTATCCTGCCTACGGCAGGGTCTGGTCTACGGGGTCTTATCCTCACTCTCACCAAGTCCCCTCCCACCCCACACGCCGCCAAGTCCCCTCCCACCCCACACTCCGCCAAGTCCCCTCCCACCCCACACGCCTTCGTACCACCTACTCCGACGTCCGCTTCGGTCTTGCTCTATTTCTGGTGCCCCCATTTGCCTTCAGTCCCGTAATGGGCCTAATAAGATCCTCTTACCCCTCCTCATAACGTGCCCATACCACCTCAGCCGATTCCCTCATCTTTTCTGTTGTTTTCCACCTACAAGCTACCTCGACTGCAATCGTTTCTGGCAGGGCCGTAACGAGGGCGTGGCGAAGAAGGCAGCCGCCACGGGCGCAACTGGGTTTGGGGCGCAAAATATTTAAGTTTTTTGTGATTATTGCGTTATGGGCAAGCGAAAGTGCCACAGGCACTTCATACCCACTGGTTTCTGATTCTGTCAGTTTGGAACACCCCACTCATGTAGTGCAGCATGCACATCTCAGCTACTGAGCCAAACAACATAGCGAGCCCGCTCTGTAAACTTTTCATTTGAACTTTAGTGGGAACCGGCGATTTTCCTGCCTCCACGTCAGCCATCCTGCATTACTGCTGTGGGCCATGTCAGAGTCTAACTCCCCAATGCTTTGGAAAACAAATCCGAAATAATGAAACTTGCACCACTGATCATCCTCACCCCCAAAACGGATCTCGCTCCCCTTACCCCTGGCCTTCATGTTCACCTTTAGGTCCCCTCTTTTCATTACTGTTTTCATTCCCCTACTCCCGCCTGCAGCCCATCCATTACCAGAGTTTAATAGGGTCTCCTTACTCTAATCATGCCAAACAGTGCCTCTCCACACCTAATCTTCCTAGCAACCTTGTTGCACATGGCAATGGCTAACCCATCCCAATCCCAGTTGACCTGGCTGAAGACCTCCTGCTGGAATCCATCTGCCTTGGTGGGCAACTTCCACCACCTAATGAATGATTCTCCTATCCCAGTATGCTTCCTAACTACCTCCTTCATTACAAATTCTATCATGAGCAGCTTATGGCCACTTTCCTTTTGAAAATCTTCACTGGGTAGTGCCCATCAATCTTTGATCTGTGCCCTGAACTGTTCCTTAACCATGAGAAAGTGTATTTGGGACATCCCCTGTGCTGACTGGAAAGTGATTATGTGAATACTCTTCTTGAACCATGTATTTGCTAATGAAAAGCCATGTGCTCTTACTGTCTAACCCCATCCCCATGTACCTCCTCATATCTCAGACCATCCTTGCCCACGTGGTCATTAATGTCACACCCAATAAATAGGTGCTCATTTCCCTCGCCTTGTCTAATTGTGTTGTCTACTGACTGTTCTACCTCATCATAATCGCTGCAAAAGTCTGCTTTACTTTTATCACCCAGGTCTGCTGGGGGGATAGGGACTCATAAGGTGGCGCCCTATACCCTGCCAAACTACTATGACTAACATTATCCTACTGCTAATTCTCTTGACTGAAGTGATCCCCTGCTGCAATTGACGATCCCATGATGCCCACCCCATTTTGTCCCTCTTCACTACCTGTGTAGATCAGTTTGAATTCCTCACCCAGGACACATGATTTATTACCATTCCACCTTGTCTCCTGAAGGAATGCAATACTGAGCGTTCTATGCTTAAGGGCAGGTATGTCAACCTCGTTATACCTGGGGGCCGCATCATAACATGTGAGTTATCATGAGGGCCATGCAGTGTTGACTTTTTTCTTTTTTTGGGAAATTTGTTTTTAAAAGTACCAACACAATTGTCGAAATGGTATTTAACAATAGTTTGAATCAAAATATAGCACATGGCACCCTATTCCAACTATGCCAGGGAGGGGGCAACTGCCCCCCTCTCATTATGCCTCTGAGCAGCAGACTGCATGTGTAGACTACATGATATCGGTTGTGAGGGCCAGAACTGTAGGCTTGTAGGGCCGCGTCTTTGACGTCCCTGCTTAAGGGTATCCACTAGTTCCCCAGTTTTCCCCGAGAGGGCCCCAACATTCCAAGTCGCTAGCCTTAGTCTAGCCATGGGAGCAGTGAGTTGCGTTGGACACACCAGTTCTTGTCTGATCACTGAAGTTAAGCAATGGAAGCCCAGTTAGTACTGACATGGGTGGTCGCTCGGGAAAGCTGGGTACTGCTTTTGCCCAATAATCGTTGCATTAGTGTAGTGTCTGTTCAGTATATGCATCAGACCTACACAGTGGACGGGTCTCTAATGACCCTGTAGTTGACGGGACCTTAAACTCCAACAAACAATTAGTCTAGCTGCTATCTTTGATTGGACAGCTCTGACAGGGGTGGCCCCAGTGAGATCTCCAGAACCTGCAGTAATAGCATGCAGATCCCCTGGGGGGGGGTGCTGTCCTACCTCACAGGAGACGCTTGAGGTTTTTCTCATCTATGCCAAGTGAGTGAAGGTCTCACACTCAACTGGCAGTATGCCACTGATCACCCTCACCAAGAGAGGTGCAGTCCTAGGAATACATGTAAACACAAGATTAAAAGATTAATGATTACAGCAATAAGTAGCTAATAGGGAAAGTGACAAATATTCCTTGTCAGAGGGACAAATATTGAATAAATAAGTAAATAAATAAACCAGCTGCAAGAAAGTGGGCACTGAGTTCCAGCACAGCCCTGTATCTATATAAGAGGACGGCCCACACTCTATACTGAAGTATGATGGGAGCAGCAGGAATAGCATGAGATTTGGCTTATGCTGCCGACCTTACTATAAATGTTCATTGTAAGACATTTTCGAATTGGTAATTCAGCAATTTTTCAATAACAGAGCTGGCAGTTAGGGAAATATTACATGTTGATAATTTTCTGCTTAAGTAACATTGTTTTTAAACAGCTTTGTGTTGATTTGATTTTTCCATGCAGTACCATGTGAGTACATTGGTCAATACGTATTAGATTCCATCAACTGCTCTGTTTTTTATGAGTGTCAAGGCCATACAGCTGTTGCTTTAGCATGTCCTGCAACTACCTGCTTCAACAAAGATGAAGGAGCATGCGACTATGTGTGCGAATGTATCTGTTAATGTAAATATCAACTGAATAACATTGGAAAAGTTAAAAAAACCACTTACTTTAAATAGAAATTTCTTTAATTTATGAGTTTTTTTAAACTTTGTTAATGACATAATCATTGTACAACTCATAAAAATTTTCATATGGATCAATAAAATTTTTCCTCAAGCCAAGAGATAAGACATATTATGACAAATGATTTTCATATTCAATGTGCAAGCATTATTGCACTGAAGGATTGGAGAATGCTTGGATTTGAAGTGGCTCATAGGGGTTTGTAGTAGAAGGATTTGCACTTTAGGAGTGCCATTAACTTTTCAACATTGCAGGCATCAAGAATGTTGTTTAGTAATAAATGTGGTAATACTTGTCTGCTTCCTCTGCCCTGCTATTATGGGTGATGCAAGGCTCTGATTTCAAGTTCAGCTGGGTGGTTAAGCCAGTTATTAAGTAGGTAAGGTTAGTTATGCAAGACTAGTAACCAACAGTTACTGCAGTGTCAAATAAACAAGTCTGCAACATGCTGCAAGTCTGCATCATGACACATGTTTCCAGATCCATCACACTCATAGTGATCAATTCATGAAACGTATAAGTTCAGAGCATTTATATAATATAGTAATGACTGGAAGTGGAGAGTAAGGCATTGCAAAATCCCATCACACAACCACTCCAACAAGCAGGGTAAAAGATAACAGGAAGAAAAAATCTTGCAGTAGCTCAGAAGAACATGACAATCTGGTTTACTGCCCATCAAGATAACTGTAAAAGCCTACAGTATATAAGGTCCTCAACTGAATCTGCAGTGGGATCAACCATCAGAAAACACAGTCTATGGCATTGTCCCTATGGCATACTCCCTCTTTGATATTTCTACTCCTTCAATGGAGTAACGTCTAAATTACTCCTGTTATAGCAATAATTGTAATTATTGCAATTAGAAATGAAATTAATGATGAAGTCATTTGAAATGAAGATTTATTGCCATATATGACAATGCAAGGTATAACTTTTGAGCATTTATTATTATTATCCAGTATTTAAAACTCGTCTGTTATTCATTATCACAGTCATACTGGGGATATCTTGTGGCAGTACCATAAGTTGGCAGCACCAGTCTGCTTTTTGTTTTGAGTTGACCCAGTCACTTTATATGACCCAGTCACGTTCTAACCCTCTTCCCACCTGAGACAGGGTCGTGTCACAGGTTCTAATTCTCCACTCCCACCTATCCCCCACCAAGTCCCCTCCACCCCACACACCTTCATACCCCTTTGCACCACCTGCTGCTCACATTCGTTTTCGTCTTTCCCTGATCACCTGCCATCCTATAATGGCCCTAATAAGTTCGCCCTCTCCCTTCCTCATCACCTGCCATACCACTTCAACTGACCCTTTCTCATCCATCCCACAATGTCTCTGTTATCTTCTGGATAGTATTAATCTGTTCTCTGGCCAAATTGCAAGAGCAGAAGACAACGGGTTTTAAAGGTTCGGGCACCAATGTATGGTGTTATAGTAAATAATTATGTACTTAATTAATTGGGTTTTGGGTTGTTCAATTTCTAAAGCAAATTTCCTTGATGCAATCAAATATAAAAAGTAAAGGTAACTTTTTCACAAATTTGATGTTACAATCAGTTTTATTATTTTGATATATATGAAAAGATAAATGATATAAGAAGTAAAAATAAAAGTGTTTTTCCCTCCTTAGCTAAGGTTTTTCATAACAAGAATGAAAATTAAAACACAAATATAAGCATAACATATCAAGAATAAAATAAATGAGTTCCAATAATAGTGTAATTAAATTTTGTCTCTTCATGCATAGAGAACGTAATTAATGATAAAAATTAGAAGCTTCTTGCTAAATCTACTAAAGTAATGATTATATTAATAATAATGCAAAAATATAAGTCAATTGGCAAATCAGAATCTTAAAAATTTCAAAAATCGGTTTTCAATTAATTTTGTCGCTGAAAAAGAAAGGTTTGCATCAATCTATTATTTTCCATTTTTTCTTTTCTTTTTTTCCGAATATTTTTGTTCAACAACGTTATTATTCCCATGTTTAGGGATATTCTTTAGAAATGTGATATTCTTTAGGGATATTCTTTAGGAATTTTGGTTCTTACCTACTGTTTTCACTGCTTAGAACAGTCGATAGGTGGCGCTGATGGTTTGTTTACAGTTGACGTCATGGTAATGCTATCTTTGCTGTTACATGAAAGGTAAAGGGTAGTCTGTGAAACTACCAAAGTATATTGTAAAATTTTATTGAAATACCATGCTATAACTTTAAAACTCGATTGCATATTTATTAATCAATATGTTGCAATGCAAAACACGCAATTTATTTTAAATTTCCACATTGAATACAAATGTGCCCACGATGATTACCACAGGTTGCTCTGGAGCATCAGTGACATGAATATTGCATCATGCATTTAATTTCTGAAGGGCAGAAGGAACAAATTCGACGATTTCATGTATCAGATGTGTTTGCACACTCAATAGCCTAAATTTTGGTTGTGGGGGGGGACTTTGGTCTCCCCCTGTCCAGGGTGCTTCTGACCACCTGCATTCCTGATCTTTTACTTAACGTGGGAGCAAGCAGTCCACAAAAATATGATAGTGTGTGGGGTGGATGGGGACCTGGTAGGAGATAGGTGTGAGATTAGGACTAGAACCCACAGACCTGACCCTGCCATAGGCAGGATATGGGTATGGCTACCAATTGCTAGGATGCCCCTTAGTCATACTGCACCGCGTGGCACGGTTGTCATGCAGAGCTGCTCCTATAATTGGACTGCCCTTATAATCATACTGCAACGGGCTACACAGATGTCATGCAGAGCTGCACAGCTACACGAAGTTTTACACACATGGATGGTAAAAATATAGATTGGAATTAATTTATAAGAAAATTATTGTTTGGATCGTTATTAATCAGAAAAAAATGAAGGTACTGAAAATTTCAGGGTCATTGCATGCTTAGAAACCAGTGATCTGTGATTTTTCTTAGATGATGGTAGTCTGTCAGACTACCCTTTACCTTTCTAGGGTTAAAAGGTGAATCTTCTATCATCTTGATCAGCTGTTGTTCAGGTAAGTTGATTATTTTCAGTCTTTTACTCTTCTTTCTTAGATTCTTTCTGTAGTTTCTTCAGGTTTCTGCACAATAATTTCACTCTTTTTCTAACTTGCTGTCTTTCTCAGACTGACTGATCGACTGACTTCTCTAAAAATTTCCTCTCCTTTTATATTCTTTCGATTGCATCATTTTCTGAAAGGAAACCTATCCCAAGGTTTGTTTATATTAATAAAGTTTTATTATCCCTTCACCATTGGTAGGATTTACTTTTTGTTTTACTTTTAATAAATTATATTGTCAAGATGAGGGTCTTATTACAACTTTAATGGTTTTCTTAGTTTGGTTGTTTATATCTTCTCTGAGCTAATTCCGAAAAAGGGGTTAAGGGTCAGCTTTCTCTAGACTACTTTTATTTATCCAGCTGCAGATTTATTTATCCAGATGTGGATTATTTATGCCGGCTTTCTGTGAGGGATAATCGTAAGTTGTTGAGAGATGACATTCCTATCTCAATTTTTAAACTGAATTTTCACTGTTATGTTTATGTTAATTGTAATTCATTGGTTTAGGAACTGGGTTTCAGGACTTAGTATTCTGTTCCTACATATATTTGTTTACCAGTTCAACACTGAAGGGGTAAGTTTCAATTTTCATTTTTATTGCTCTGTACTGCTATTAAAATTAGGCTTTTGTTTCTTTTTGAGTTTTATTTCTTTTAGATTTCTATTTCTTTTAGACTTTCATTTCTCTTAGACTTTTATTTCTTGCTTGAACTTGATTTATGAACTTAAGGGCTAGTTTCAAAAGGGAAGAAGGGATTTAGAATTTTTCCAGCTGCTTTCTCAGGAGTATTATATTTCCACTATGATGAAGGTAAGTCTTTTGATTAATTTTGATTTTGGATTTGAATTTTTCAATGTATTTAGGGTGAAAATAAATATTTCTACATTACAAAAAGTTGAGTTTTCTTATTTCTTTATTTTTCATTGATGTTAGATTTTAGGTATTACTACAAGATAACATCTCCTACCCCCAAGCTACCTCTCATATAATCATTTTGGATTTGGTTGGATTGTGATACCCCCCACATGTAGTGCAGCATTCACATCTCTGCCACTTGCATTAGTCTTTCATGTTTCTTCCTAACTGCCCAGCACTCTGAGCCCTACAACATAGCATTCCTAATACTCATTCTATAAACTTTGCCCTTCAACTTTATTGGGGCCCAGTGGTCACACAGGACTCCACTTGCCTGTCTCCACTTCAACCATCCTGCACTAATCCTATGGGTCACATCAGCATCTATCTCCCCATACCTCTGGAAAACTGATCCCAAATAATGAAACTCTTGCATCACTGGAATCCCCTCTCCCCCATAACACATCTCACCCCCAAGCCCCTGGCCACTAAAATTTAATGGTAGTAATTTTCATTGTTGTTTTAATATCTTGTAGACCTTTTTGTGCCTCACTTTGGACTCCTCAATCCTTCCCACATCATCCACAAATGCTAGGCACTGAGGGATCCTTTCCCCTATTCCCATCAGCACCTCATCCATTACTAGAGTGAATAGATTTGGGGTGAGTGCTGACCCTTGATGCAAACCAGCCTGCTCATTGAAGCATGCAGTATTTCCCCATGCTGTCCTCACCCTAGCAATGGAACCATCACACATATCCTGCCTGCATTATCCTAATATGGCCTTCATTGACCCCTTTCTTTCTTAAAATACTCCATAGTACCTGTCTAGGGATGCAGTCATATGCCTTTACCAGGTCAATGAATACTGCAAGGAGGTCCTTCTTTGCTGCTCCATGCTTCTGCATCATCTGTCATAGAATAAAGACTGGTTCCATGGTGGACCTACCAAACATAAACCCAAATTGGTTTCCCTGGACCCTAGTTTGGTCTTTGAGGTGAAATTCTATGATATGCCCCCACAGCTTCATAAAATGGCTCATTAGCTGTATTCCTCTTTAGTTTCCACATTCCTTGGCATCACCTTTGCCCTTGAACAGTGGAACTACCCAACTCTCACCATGCAGATGGTATCTTGTCAACATTTGATGATTTATTGAAAAGTTTCCCTAGCTATGTGATTCCAGCAGTCCACCAGGATCTTATCAGGGCCTACTGCTCATTGACCTTTCATCATTTTAAGGGCTCTGACTATTTCATCCTCACTCACCCTGGCCACTGCCTGTGGAGTGCACGGGGAGCCCATTGCACAAGTAGTAGCATTTAACAGGTCGTGTTGGTATTTCTCTCACCTTTTGATTACCTCTGCTGGTTGGAACAGGACCCTACCATTGGTATCCTTGACCATTGTAGACTGGATAACATCCTCAGTAGTTCTATCCCTGGTCTTGGCCAGTCTGAAAATTGTATTTTCTCCTTCCCTTGTACACAACTTTTCATATAAGGCCTCATACTTCCAGTACTTGACCTGGGCAATGATCTTCCTGGCATTTTTCTTTGCCTGAGCATAGTCTGTTTTTGAAATCTGATCCCCTATTTCCCTTTCCTATGGAAAGCTAGTCTTTAGTTTGATGGCAGCTTACACCTCCTCATTCCACCACCATGTCTGCCTCCCCTGAAAATTTCTTCCTACTCTACCCCTACCTAACAGCTCCTCTCCACATCTCCTAATCTTCCTAGCAACCCTGTCCCACATAGCATTGGCTAACCCATCCTAATCAACCTGGCAGAGAACCTCCTGCTGGAATTCATTTGCCATGGTGTCAACTTTCACCACCTAATGAGAGATTCTGTTTTCCAGGTATGTTTCCTAACTGTCCCTTGTATCTGTAATGCTATTATGAACAGCTTATGGCCACTTTCCTTCTGAAAATCCTCACTGGGTAGTGACCAGCAATCTTGGATCTCCGCCCTATGCTGTTCCATAACCATGAAAAAGTCTATTTGGGACATCCACTGTGCTGACTGGAAAGTGATTATGTGCTTTTCCCTCTTCTTGAACCATGTATTGGCCACTGCAAAGCCATAAGCTCTTCCTGTTCCCAGGACCTTCGGCCCCTCAGGATTGATTGTACCATACCCTCTGTCTTGATTGTACCACACTGCCTGCCTCAGTGGTCTAAAAGTATGCAAATGAATGACAACAAAACAAAGATTATGTTGTTTACAATGACTAGACTAGCAGGCATGCATGAGAGCTTCAGTGGGATGTTGCAAATTTTGAGGGTTATGTTTAACCCTATGCTCAGCTTCCTCCTGCACGACAGCATATTCTCTGCCAAACTCAATTTTCTTTCCTTCCTCTTCAAGCAGATTAAACCTATATTAACACTAACTGAACTTATCCTGATATTTTATAGCAAGGTGCTCTCAATAGTTTGATTTGTGTACCCTTCTCTGGCCATCCTTACCAAAACACAGGTGAGGCAGTTACGTCTTTCTTTTAATAAAATAATTTGGCAGATTTTCTCTATCCAACTGTGGCAGAGCGTTACTGCATGCTGCCTTAAGTTCAAAATTCTCCCATTCGATCATTTTCTAGATCTGTCACATGTGCATTATTGCATCCACTCTTAGATCCCAGTCACACCTGTATTATTATATTCCCATGGTTTTCTCTGCTCTTAGGAAAACTTGGTAGACTAGACGTTTTCGATTTCCTACTATAGCACTGTATTTGGATTGTCATAATCGCCTCTTCCTGGTCAGGTGGAGCACCTGACCGGGTATGTTCCCTTTTCTCTCCACTCGTCTCTCTTTATATGTGCCAGTTACAAATGCCTCCATAATTGTCAAAACAAAATGCAAGTAGCCGAGTTGTGAATGCTGCTGTACATGAGACATGAGTGGCACAGGTGGTCAGTAGCACCCACAGTAAGGGGAGACAAAAATTGACATATTAGCAGGTTGTCCATAATGACATGGCAGTGTGTGTGTGTGTGTGGTGGATGGGGACCTGGTGTGAGATAGAGTGGAGTGGAGGGCTAGAACCCACATACCCAACCCTCCCACAGGCGGGATAAAGGTATGATCATGATGATGATAACTAATAAACGGATTATTATGCTGTGCATGCATTAAAATACCATGAACTTATTCAAAATTTAAAACCTAAACTGAAAAAAAACGAACTGTCTATAAGAGTAAATTTACCACTTATCATTAACATAACTTATCATAACTTACCACTTATTATTTAGGTGCAATCTGTATGTTCCCTGGGCAGATTCACTTAGCAACTACCATTAAAAATACCCCAATATCACTGAATACCATTCTCACTGGTGTCTCTCCTGTCCTTTGAGAAAGTGTTTGCCCTACTGATTGTATTCTGCACCCAGATTCCTTGAAAATTTACTTATTGCCTTCAGCATTTTCACCTAGGGATCCTAATTCAGTTATAGTCATCTTGTTTTGCATCTCATTTCCAGGTTCTGATTGACCTCTATCCTCTGGAATCAACATCCAGTATTATTCAAGTGCTAAGAAGGCTATTCTGAATTTCAATATCTCAGTGGAAGTTACCTTGGTAACAGATAGGAACTACATTGTTCAAGGTTTGAGTATAAAAATAACTATTATTCTTTAAAAATCTTGTCCCTTTCCCTTTTACTCCATTTTCCCCTTATTTGGATGTTAACATTCTGTTTGTCAACATTCTCTGAATGGTTCCAACACTCGGAACCTCTTTTCTCTTTCCTATACACCATCACTTTTAAATACTATTTCTGCTTTTCCTTAATATTTTTGAAATTGTATGATTTTCATTATTTGCATTTTGAGAAAAATTATAAAATCAGAAACTTTTTAGTTCACTGTTGAATGTGAGTGTGTATAATAGGGTTTGTCAGTTTTGGAAACCGGTTTTCAACACCCATTTGTTAACGAAGACTCTAAAACCGGAAAACCAGGTTTTTTAATAAAATGTGTGTTTTTGTATAAACCCTAGTGTATAATATGTTTCCACCATTGAGTTACAGTGTAGGAGGTGGAAAAGTTTTTGTTCTTTTATGGTTTTTGCAACTGGCTGAGCAAAGGCATTTTACCACTGGGAGCCTTTCCTGTGTTATTAAATATATTCAAGTCAGGTGCAAGTCTTTTCTCAAGTAAGTATATTTTGGAGAAGCATTATCAAGCTATCAGATGCATCTTTTCCAATGGCTAGATGTACTCCCATATTCTGGACCATGTCACCAGGGTTGGGATCTGCACCCTTGGATAATAAAATCACACAGCCCTTTCCCATCTAATGCATTTTGGACATAATCATCAAAATTTGCACCTATTGTGGTTAATAGGTACTCTAACTCTTCAGACTGGTCATGTACAACAGCCAAATGTATTGCATTTTGACCTTCGTTGTCTGACATACCTGTAGTTGCTTCATGGGAATTAAAAGATACTTGACATCACCCATTGTGGCATATTTCAAAAGGCTCATGGCCAATTTCATTACTATTTTGCTGGCTAGCAGTTTATCCTTCCCTATAGAGAGAATCTCATCCGAGAGTTTATTAAAAGATGCATTTCTATATGTCATTCCTCCAGAAGGAAGTGTTAATCCTCCTTTGGAGGGACTTTCCTCTGATTTGTGAGCAATTGGGGTGTTACATTTTTAGGAGCATTTGGGGTCAAAAATAGAACCTATACTGAAGGTTGATTCCTGTAATTGTTGGACTTGCCTCTTATGTCATGGAAAGGATTTGATGGTACAAACATGAAGTGGCAGACCAGCCTAGCTGATAAGTCAGCATGAAAGAGACGAACGATAGAAGGCAAAGAGTGCTGGGAGTTTTTAAGACACAGGAGAGCTTGATTAATTGGCATTAAAGAAGTAAAGAAGCTAAAGAAAGGATCCGATACCTTTCCCCATGGGTTAACACTATACCAAGGAGGAATATTGAAGACAGTTCTGTGAATTGCATTACATAACACACCAAGGGGATGCAATTGAATCTTCGTGAGACTCACCAAAAAAGAGGAGTGCTATCACTTTAGCCCTAAAAATCAATATTAGATGACGCCTACCTACTATAGGCTTTAGGCACTTAAAGAGATAAAGTAGTGAGTTAAGTTTAGTCTTCAAAAGGTTCCTGTACTCCTGGTGCTGCAGGTGGCAGTCCACCATAACTCTCAGAAGCCAGAAGATACAAGGAGCACTTGAGGCTTCAAAGTGAACGAGATGGTATTCATTTTGTCAGCATTCAAATGTATTGAGCATGAGTTATACCACTGTGAGAGGTTCATTAACATCTTCGTTGTTAAAGAGGGATCAATCACTAGTACAAAGTAATTGTCATCCACAAACAACCAGAGACGCCACCCCTGACAGGTTACAAGCAGACCCAAGGTGGTGGCATTAAAGAAAATAGGCCCTAAGACAGCCCTAAGAAACTGATGAGTTTGGACGAGAGCTGAACTGGGTTGGAGGAATTATAACCAACAGTTCGTTTGAACCAGGTCATACATCCATCTCTCAAGCATGTGCTCGATAAGATAAGATTGCTATTGGACGAAAATTTTTGGGGTCATCATTGGGGCAATAAAGGGTTCTCCCCAGATCGAGGGAAAGAAACCAGGCACCATACAATTATTGTAAACATGAAGGAGAAGATTTAGAGAACAAATATCCAAGGCTTTCACAATGAATGCAGGGATACCATCTGGGACCTATGTGGAGCTGTAACGTAAGAACAGGGTAGAGTAAGCCATAGAGTAAGAACAGCCATAGAGTTAGAACAGGGGGAGATCCCTAGTGTGCAAAGGCCCAGGGAATAACAGTCGCCTCATCAGGGAGGAGAATTCAAAGGTTTCACCATGAGATCTAATACTCCCATGGCAATTCTCTTGGGAACTTCTGAGGAACAGAAATTTCACAAACCACCACCCTCAAGGAACAAACAGAGGCGTTTGGAGAAAATGATGAAGTTCCAGTCACCCAAATAGCATGCTTAATGAGAGACAAAGATTCGTTGTGCACTTGGGTCCATATTGGTTTTCCAAGTCTGATGCGACTCTGCACAGTGCTTGTGGAGCAAAGTAAGGTGTGGAGTCCACCAGGAGGATAAGGACTGGATCTAACAAAGGAAGGTATCTATTCAGAAGGTTGCGATTGGCTTTATAATAGTTCAGTTTCTGCATAAATTTCAGTGGGGGACAAGAAACTTCCTTCTCCACAATGAAACATTCGAGAAGAAGAATCATGTGGTCAAGGCGATATTCTTGATAGAAAATGACCATAGGGTTGAGAACTTGGGGAGGAACGAATATCTGGTTTATAAGGGTAGAAGAGTGAGTAGTCACCCTAGTATAAGATTGAACAATAGGCATTAAAGGAAAAGTACGTAACAGATCGAGCACATTAGAAGTAGCAGCTGGTGGCCTTATAAAAATCAGAATTAAAGTCGCCTGCCACTACATTTGGGAACTCAACATCCACATTCCCTGCCACAAAAGCAAAGAAAGTGTCAAATGCATGGGGGATGGTAGATGGCCAACAGCCGCCACTGCTGGTCTTGAAGATAAAACTTTACATAGACACACCAGCATTCATGGACTGAAAGAACACTCAATAAAAGAGGTGAGAAATTGGTAGAGACATAAGCAGCAACACCACAACCCCTCATGGACCAGTCACTCTGTCAAAAAGAATAGCGCTGAATTGCACATAAACAGTGATTGACTATGTGTGGCTATTTGGAGAACATTTCAACACAACGTTTGTGCATATACACAATAAACAAAACTTTTGGGAATTTTGAATTGTTTTGTTGCAATTCCATTGCAATGCCTCAATTGTAATTTCTAATTGCGATTTCTGGGTGAGATAGGGAGAATGAGACACACGTGACGTGAAACAAAATTGTAATTAACAACCACCTGGCAATCAGCTGAGTGATAACACAATGCCTATGGTGGATGACATAATGAAATTAAGTGAGGCTAACGTCATGCACAATGAGAGATTCACCGAGCAAGGTTGCTAACCTTTTATGGTGAACATATAATTTATTTATTGCGGACCTATTCCTTAATAATGTTTTCCTCAGCAATCCACAGTACAGTAAAGCTGCATTCACACTACTCTGAAGTGACGTGTTAATATGCCACAACACGTGTTGTTAAAAAACTCTATCCTTATTTTGAATGGTAATGTACGCATTGCTCTGATGAGGTTTGTTAATGTGTGAAGTGCTGTAACATGCATCAGTCAAAAATATCTAGATTTTTAGATTTTCATCAGACGTGTTAAGGCATCAGATACTTTAATTGAAGGTTTTGCAGTTTGAGAGTTTGTAGGTTTTGAAGGTTATTTTCTGACCTGACCTGACCCTGATGCTTTACAGTGGGCATCAGTGGGTTTTTTTACAGTGGGCATCAGTGGGTTTTTTTACAGTGGGCATCATATACAAGGTGTATGTAATGTTACATATGTGATATGATTATGCTATCGTGTGTGGGCAGCTTAAGTCCTCCACTTATGCAATTTTGGACTTACACGTTGTTTTAAACAAAAAAAAAATTTAGGCTAGGCCCACACTGTATAATCAAGACAGACTGACGACAGTCTGTGTGCTACCTATGTAGTTGTTAATCAGTTTTCACTGTTAGACGCCTTACCTTTGGTTTTCATTGCCTTTAACTACAAGGTCATTAGAGCCCCATCCACTTCTTAGTTCTGATGCAGGGGCTGCACAGACACTACACTACACCTGTTTTCCCAAACAGCCACCCATGTCAGTACAAACTGGGGTTGCGTTGCTTAACTTCAGTGATCAAACGAGAACTGGTGTGTCCAACACAATTTCCCACTCTTCATTGTCTGAGCTGAGCACACAGATTGCCATCAAATGGTCTTGACTACAGTGTGCATCTAGCCATAGGTGTGACACTGGTGTGGGGTAACTCAGTTGTACACTTGCACATGCCTAAACTCGATATCCTTCTTTAGTCTGAAAATAAATTTCTTCATGGTGGTCGTGCTTTATCAGCCTCAGTGGCATGGTGCTTAAGATGCTCAGCAACTGCGTCAGTAGTTCTAGGTTCAATACTGGACCAATGTGGGTTGGCTTCTTTCAGGCCACGCGAATGCCTTCTTTCGGATGAGAAGTAAAACCGAGGTCCCATGTTGGTGTACGATGTCACTCGCATGTAAAAGAATCCTCTCTACTATGCAATGGGTAGATGAGGCAAAATTTCTAGGTGTAGGAGCTTGCTCCCTGGCCGACGATAAATAAGCATAGGGGTTGTAGGTTTGGTCGGCAACTGGCTGCAGAAAAACTATGACCAATGTCCAACAAACGTAATTGTTATTCGTGAATTAATGATAAAAAACTTACCATTTCTATAGAGACCATCATCATCATACCCTTATTCTGACTGTGGCAGGGTCGAGTCTGTGGGGTCTAGCCCTCCACTGGCCTATATCCCACCAGGTCCCCATCCACCCCACACACCACCATATCCCTATGCACAACTTGCTCCAACGTCTGCTTTGGTCTCCCCTGCCCCGTGTGCTTCCAACCACCTGCATTACTGAAATGCACCTAATGAGCTCCATCTCACCGCTTCTCATTACGTATCCATACCATCTCATTTTTTGGGGGGATGTCCACCACCCGACAGGCTACCTCTACCACTGTATACTAATTCCTATTTCTACCAGCTCTCGGCATGCCACTCATCTACCTCAGCATTTGCATCTTGGCTACTTGCATTCTATCGACATGGCACTTCCTCACTGCCCAACACTGATCCATATAGTATAGCTGGCCTAACCACTGCCCTGTAGAACTTCCCTTTCAGTTTCATTGGGGCCCTCCTAACGCACAGGACCAAAAGACAACACTGAACAACAAATTTTTACCAAAAAAAATACTTTTCTCACTTAGTGCTAGGTTTATTGGATAAGTTATGCTGATTATTTATCTGTTCTCCATTTTGCCCTAGGCGTCAGGTCCTCTGGTAATTCATAGGGCTGCAGTTCCATTAAAACAGTAATTAGAAATGGAAATCATACATCATATATCATATTTCATATAATTTATGTTAATAATATAGGACTTGACAGGGAAAAGCACCTAATCACTTTTCAATCACCACAGAGGAGCTCCCAGATAGACTTTTTCATGGTTAGGATGCAGCACAGGGCAGAGATCCAAGACTGCTGGGCACTACCCAGTGAGGATTTCCAGAAGGAGAGTGGCCATAAGCTGCTAATGATAGAATTACTAATGAAGGGTACAGTTAGGCAACATACCTGGAAGGGAGAATCAGTTATTAGGTGGTGGAAGTTGCCCATCAAGGTAGATGAATTCCAGCAGGAGGTTCTCAGCCAGGTTGACTGGGAATGGGATGGGTCAGCCAATGCCATGTGGGACAGGGTTGCTAGGGAAATTATGAGATGTGGTGAGGCTCTCTTAGGTAGGGGTAGAGTAGGAGGAGCTTATCAGGGTAGGCAGACATGGTGGTGGAATGAGGAGGTGGAAGCTGCAATCAAACTAAAGAAGGTAGCTTTCCATAGGTGGAGGGAAATAGGGGACCAGGTTTCAAAGATAGACTATGTTCAGGCAAAGAAAAATGCCAGAAGGACCATTGCCCTGGCCAAGTATCAGAAGTATGAGGCACTATATGAAAAATTGGGGACAAGGGAAGGAGAGAAGGCAGTGTTTAGACTGGCTAAAACCAGGGATAAAATGAGTAAAGACGTTGCCAGGGCTATAACAGTTCAGGATACCAATGGTAGGGTTCTGTTCCAACCAACAGAGGTGATCAAAAGGTGGGAGGAATACTACCACAGCCTCTTAAATACTGTCACCAGTGTAACAGCCACAGCAAGCAACCCAAGCATAATTCATCAGGCAGTGGACAGGGTGAGTGAGGCTGAAATCGTCAGAGCCCTTCCCAAAATGAAAGGTCACAAAGCAGTAGGCCGAGATAAGATCCCCATCGATGTTTGGCACACCTTGGGGACCACAGGCATTGCATGGCTTGTGAAGCTTTTTAATAAGTTAGCAAAAGGTGATAGGATGCCATCTGCATGGCGAGAGAGTTGGATAATTCCATTGTTCAAGGGCAAGGGGGATGCCCAGGACTGTGGAAACTATAGAGGCATTAAGCTAATGAGCCACTCTATGAAGCTGTGGGAGCGAGTCATAGAGTGTCGCCTCAGAGAGCAAACTAGGGTCCGGGGAAACCAATTTGGGTTTATGCCTGGTAGGTCCACCATGGAACCAATCTTTATTCTAAGACAGATGATAGAGAAGCATAGAGTAGCAAAGAAGGACCTCCATGCAGTATTTGTTGACCTGGAGAAGGCCTATGATAGTGTCCCTAGACAGGTACTTTGGAGCGTTTTAAGGAAACGAGGGGTTGATGAGGGCCTTATTAGGGTAGTGCAGGATATGTATGAAGGTTGCATCACTAGGGTGAGGACAGCATGGGGAAACACTTCAGGTTTCAACGTGCTGGTATCTTAGCCCATATCTATTTACTCTAGTAATGGATGAGCTGCTGACGGGAGTAGGGGAATGGGCTCCTCAGTGCCTGGTATTTGCTGATGATGTGGGATGGCTAGAGGAGTCCAAAAAGGATGCACAAAAGGGCCTACAGGACATTAAGACAGCAATGGAAAGTGGGGGGTCTCAAGGTGAACATGAAGAAGACAGAGTACCTAGCTTTCAATTTTAGTGACCAGGGGCAAGGGGGTGAGCTTCACTGTGGGGGAGACAGGATTCCAGTGGTACAAAAGTTTAGGTATTTAGGATCAGTTTTCCAGAGCAATGGGGAAATAGATTCTGATGTGACCCATAGAATTAATGCAGGGTGGCTGAAATGGAGGCAGGCAAGTGGGGTCCTGTGTGACTGCCGGGTCCCAATAAAGTTGAAGGGTAAGGTCTACAGAACCGTCGTTAGGCCAGCTATGATGTATGGGTCAGAGTGTTGGGCAGTTAGGAAGAACCATGAACGGCAAATGCAAGTGGCTGAGATGCGAATGCTGCTCTACATGAGTGGGGTGACGCGATTGGACAAAATTAGAAACGAGTACATTACAGGTAGCCTGGGGCTGGGAGACATTGCGGAGAAGATGAGAGGGAACCAGTTGAGGTGGTATGGGCATGTGATGCGAAGGGGAGAGGAGGAGCTTATTAGGTCCATTATGGGACTGCAGGTGGTTGGGGGCATCAGAGGTAGAGGAAGACCGAAGCAGACGTGGGAGCAGGTGGTGCAAAGGGACATGGAGGTGTGTGGGGTGGATGGGGACTTGGTGGGAAATAGGCGGGAATGGAGGATTAGAACCCACAGACCCGACCCAGCCTCAGGCGAGAGAAGGGTGAGATGATGATGATGAATATAGGACTTGACATGATATAGGGCATTTATGTTAATGACATAGGGCTATCTGCAGATGACACCTGCATTGCAAGGGTGGAGGATGAAGGGTTATCTTGCTGCACAGAATTGCAACAGGACCTAAACAAGATGTATACCTGGAGCATAAAGTGGGAGTCATTGCCAATGTGGTAGAAGGCTTTTAAGGACACTTGAGATGTAAAACGTTGATGTATTCGCACAGAAGTATTTCCCTGTAGATGTATTTATACAGAAGATTATATAAATTGTATCTCTTGTGTTTGATGCAAGTTCAATATTAAGTATCCCAATCCGAAAATGATGCTACTCTTCCAAATGTCATGCAGAATAATAAACTTGATGAACCATCAGAATAAACTCTAATATTTTCAAATTAATAAATTATTCATATGCATTAAAAGTTAAGTAACGGTTATTTATAAGGCTGATTAACGACACGTCTATACAGGACAAAATC
>JAAFCE010009125.1:9713666-9790804 GCA_013389805.1 Trigoniulus corallinus
GGCAAAAGCCAAAACAGAAATAACAATAAAAGCAGCAAAAGCCTAAACAGACAGAACAATAAAAGTGGCCAACGCCAAAACAGACAAAACAATAAAAGGGGCAAAAGCCCAAACAGACAAAAAATAAAAGTGGCAAAAGCCAATAAGGACACAACAGTAAAAGCGGCAAAAGCCAAAACCAACACAGAGATAAAAAGGCAAAAGCAAAAACCAACACAGACATAAAAAGGCAAAAGCCAAAACCAACACAGACATAAAAAGGAAAAAGCCATAAATGTTATATATATATGTATAAATATGTCAGATTTGGTGAAAGAGGCCAGCCTCTTTCACAAATACAAGCGAGCTCTCCACCCCCTGAGGGTTATCTCCAAGTGAGGTGGAGAGCTCACGACTGACTCCCAGACGATATCTCATTTCACGGTATCTCTCACAGTGACTAAAGATATGCGCCACTGTGAGAGGCTCCCAACAGAAGTCACACCATGGTTGTTCCTCACCCCGTAAAATGTAGGAGTGGGTTTGTTTGTTTGTATTTTAGGGCCCATCGACTACTATGGTCATTAGGGCCCAGAGAGACAATCATCATGGTAGGGGTGTAAATCGCCTTCCCACCATGATGGCAATAAATAATGGCAAAAGCCCACTAAAACTAATAAGAAATAAAAAAGGCAAGAGCCAAATAACTATGGAATATAAATACAGGCAAAAGCGAAAACAGACATTAAAAAGAACAACGGCAAAAGCCAAAACAGACAGTAAAAATAACAACGGCAAAAGCCAAAAAAGGCATAACAATAAAAGCGGCAAAAGCCAAACCATACATAACAATAAATGCAGCAAAAGTCAAAACATACAGAATAAAAGTGGCAAAAGACAAAAACATACACAACCATAAAAGCATCAAAAGCCAAAACGGACAGACAATAATTGTGGCAAAAGCCAATAACAGACATTATAATAAATACGGCAAAAGCCAAAACAGACACAGAAATAAAAGGCAAAAGCCAAAACAGACACAGAAATAAAAGGCAAAAGCCAAAATAGGACAAGAATAAATGCGAAAACTGTCTAAAAACCATGTATAAATCAAATTTTGTGAAAGAGGCCAGCCTCTTTCACAAATACAAGCGAGTTCTCAACCCCTTGAGGGTTATCCCCAAGTGAGGTGGAGAGCTCACGACTGACTCCCAGACGGTATCTCATTTCATGGTATCTCTCACAGTGACTAAAGATATGCACCACTGTGAGAGGCTCCCAACAGAAGTCACACCATGGTTGTTCCTCATCCCGTAAAATCTAGGAGTGGGTGAGGAACGTGTGACCGATCCGAAGCCGAGCAAGCACAACCTCCTCCCTCCGCGATTGGTGGCACGAGGACACCCAGTGCACTGGAGTGTCCTTCAGTGTGAAAAGTTTGTTGGTGGTCTCCGCAAACCACTGGGCCCGCCATTGCTCATGGACGGCCCACCGCACCATCGGGAGAGCATCGGAGGAGGGGACAGCAGTGTTAGGTATATCCGGTAAGTGGGCCACCTGACGGGCATGGGCATCCGCCCTCTCATTGCCCATGATGCCAACATGCCCTGGGACCCACATGAACAACACTGTCTTGCCCTGCTTGCGAATCACAACCAGCAATCTGTGCACACCCTGGACGATGTCATGTCTGCCATATAGGGTGTGCAACAGCTGAAGGGAGCATAAGGAGTCAGTCGCAACAACAAAGTGTCTGTCATTCAATACTTGGATGAGCTCCAGTGCCCTGTGCAGAGCTGTGAGTTCTGCAGTTAAGACACTGGCGACGCCTGGAAGGCGGCCCCCCATGAGATGACCAGTTGTAAAGACTGACCAACCCACCGAGGAGCCATCCTTCGACCCATCCGTGTAAATAAAAATATGGCCTCGATTGGTCCAAGAGAGGCGTCCAAACTCTTGTTGGTACACTGACCTATCGGTACTGGTTTTGGGTAAGGCTGCAAGCAACAAATCTAAACTTGGCTCTGGCACTGTCCAGGGTGGCGCAGAGGCCGGCAGTACAGGCTGCACCTTAGGCAGAGTCACACCCAGGCCAGTAAGACTGTCCATCCATCGCACACCGAATGGAGGGGGAACCCCCGGGCGGCGGTCGAATGGCCGTCTCATAGAGTAACTAAAGACGACCGGGTGTGTAGGGTGATGTGGCTGACCTTTCAGCCGCAAAATATATGCAGCTGCAAGGAACTGCCGCCACACAGTCCAGCATCCGGAGAGTAGATGGAGCAGCCAGGCCATATACGCTGCAGCCATAATCGAGACGGGATCGAACGAGTGACCATTAGAGTGGTAGCATCACCGTTCGATCTGCCCCAAAACCAGTTCCTTGCAGGCTCCGCAGAATATTCAGGGACCGAAGGCACTTAGCCTTCAGCTCCCTCAAGTGCGGGACCCATGTCAGACGGCTGTCAAAACGGAGACCAAGAAACCGGGCCGCCTCTACAACTGGGAGGAGACGGCCATTCAAGGTAAGCTGAGGCTCAGGGTGGAGCCCTCGCTTATGACAGAAGTGCATGACCATTGTTTTGTCAGGGGAGAACTTATAGCCACGTGAAGTGGCAAACTCGTTGGCACTGTTCAGTGCCAGCTGCAGCTGATGCTCAATGCTGTGCATCGTGGCAGCCCGGTACCTGATAGAAAAGTCGTCCACAAAGAGGGACAACTTTACCGGGGGGTGAACGTAGGATGGTAGGCCATTCACTGCAACAGCAAAGAGCGTCACACTCAAGACGCTCCCCTGTGGGACACCATTCTCCTGAAGGAAGGCCGAGGATTAGCTGTTACCCACATGAACTCTGAAGGTCCGTTCGGACAAAAACCTATGGAGGGAGAGGGGCAGATTACCCCTGAGCCCCCACTGGTGCAAGGTCTCCAGTATACCATGGCGCCATGTGGTATCATATGCCTTCTCCACATCAAAGAAGACAGCCACTAAGTGTTGTCTGTGGAGAAAGGCCTCACGTACTGCAGTCTCCAGTGAGATAAGATGATCCACCGAAGACCTGCCAGCACGGAAGCCACATAGGGCATCGGCAAGAAGCTGGTGCCGTTCCAGATACCACACCAGGCGCCAATTAACCATTCGTTCCATGGTTTTGCAAAGACAGCTCGTCAATGAGATGGGTCTGTAATTTGTTGGAAGGCTACTATCCTTCCCAGGTTTTTTTCAGTGGGATTATAGTAGCCTCTCGCCAACCTGCAGGGATTTCATGCTGCTGCCAGATATAATTTAATACCTCAAGGAGGTATCTAACGCCTTTCTCTGGTAGGTGTCGTAGCATTTGATAGTGGATCTTATCTGGTCCAGGGGCAGTATCCCTGGCTCTTGCTAGAGCTGCCTGGAGCTCCCAAGGGGTAAATGGATTGTTATACCCCTCGGCGACACCCCCAGCAAAATTAAGTGGGTGGCGTTCTGCAGCTTCCTTAGACTGCATAAATGCTGCCGTGTAGTGCTGGGAACTGGAGACGGCTGCAAACGTCCTTCCCAGTTCCTCAGCCACCTCACACGGCAGAAGGCAATGTCTTCCTTGTACAAGGAGACCTGAGCCACATGATGGTAAATATCTACCTTGGATCTTCCTCAGCGTTTCCCAGACTTTCTTGGAGGGCGTGTGATGGGTGAGTGAGGAGACGTACTGACTCCATGAGAAGCGCTTGGCCTCCCTGATCACCCGTCGTGCATATGCCCGGGCTCGGAGAAAGTCGATACGGTTGGCCTCGGTAGGACGAGATTGGAAGCAGCGAAGGGCTCGTCGGCGAGCCCGAATCGCACTCCGACAATCCTCCGTCCACCATGGCACCCGTGCTCATGGTGGGTTACACGAGCTCTGGGGGATGGATGCCAATGCCGCCCCGACCACCACTTCTGTGAAGTGACTCACTAGGTCGTTTGCCCCATCAAAATCACACAGTGGATGAAAGAAGATATGGCGGGCGAACTCCTCCCAGTCCGCCCGAAGCAGACACCACCGTGGTGGGTGCTGGGGCAATGCCCCATCTCCACTGCTAATCCTGATGGGGAAGTGATCACTTCCACAGGGGTCTGACAAGACCTCCCACTGCAAACCTGGTGCCAACCCAGGAGAGCAGATGGAAAGGTCTATGCATGACAGGCCACCAGTGGCAGTCATCATATGTGTGGGGGCACCTGTGTTGAGAACAATGAGGCCATTGTGTGACACCCATTGTTCCACAAGGTGCCCTTGGGTGTTGTGACTGTCTGAGCCCCATTGGGGATTATGGGCATTAAAATAACCCATAATCAAGAAGGGTCTTGGAAGCTGGGCACTGAGGGAGTCGAGGTCTGCCCATGGGATATCAATCCCAGGTGGCATGTAGAGGGAACATAGAGTGGTGGGCACAGCCAGTTGCAATGAGACCGCCACTGCTTGCAGAGGCGTCTGCAGAGCCACTGGCACATGCATGCACCCATTCTGAATAAGGATAGCCACCCCTCCCACAGGGTGTCGGTATATGCAGTGTACCCCCATAACGACATGGGGGCATCACTTCGACACAGTATCTCCTGGAGGGAGATGCAGACGGGGTTGTGCCTCGAGATCATCAGTTTGATCTCGTCCCTCTTGTGGGAAAAACCCTCGACAGTTCCATTGTAGGAAATTTACCATTAAGTGGACTTAGGCGGCTTGTTTCTATTCCTCCTTTTTCTCCGTCCCACTGCAGAAAAGGGAGGGACGCCTTCAATTGGTTCGTCCTCCTCCATCTTGAAGGAGGAATCCCCATTGTGCCGCAATTTGAGCATGAAGCCACCCCGTGCTCTCTGCCGTTGGCCAGAGAGCTTGGGTGGACGAACCAAGGACACACGGCCCACAGCAGTAGTGGGTGGTGTCCCTACTATCTTTCCTCCTGTCACACCCACCGCCCCCTCCGTGGAGGAGGATGGCTGGGCTGGGACAGGGAGGGAGGCCTTTAAGGGAGATGCCTCTCTTTGATGAGTGGCATCAGGGGCCTCCAAAGAAGCTGGCACCGCCATTATTGGGGGGCCCATGCATGGGCCAGAGGTGGCGGTGGAGCCGGAAGAAGCCATGGAAATGGGGTCAGGGTCCGTCTGGCAGCCAATGCTTGCACACACCGGCACCCCATGGACCCCACGGGCCCGAGAGGGCGTTAAACGGATGAGAGGGGGGAGCTGAGGTAGGGTGTCCGTCTGGGTACAGACAGAGGACACAGCAGCTGCCTTTGCAGCACCTGCATAGGATACTCCACGAGTGGAGGTCCCTGGCAATGCTAGCAGCCGCCGTGCATCTGGAAAACTGATACCCTTCTGGACACGCAGCTCCTGAATCGCACGTTCCTGCAGCCAAGTAGGGCAATCCCGAGACGAGGCGGGGTGGTTGCCCTTACAGTTTAAGCAGACAGGTGCAGTCTTACAAGGCTCAGGGGAGTGGTCACCCTGTCCACAAGTGCCACACATGGCCTTGGCAGAACACGAATTCTGCCCATGGCCATATCGCTGGCACTTGAAGCATCGAAGCGGACTCGGAATGAAGGCACGTACAGGCAAGCGGAGGTAGCCAGCCATGATGTACTCCGGCACCTTGGGCCTACCAAAGGTCAGCACCAAGGTGTCAGATTGGCAGGATTCTCCATCCCGTCGGACCGAGGTGCGGTGAACAGCCACCACACCCTTGTTCCTGAGCTCCTCCACTATCTGCTCCTCTGATTCCCCGCACCGCACTGCACCACACCTCTGGCACCACACCTCTGGCACCGCACCACACCTGGCACCGCACTGCACCACACCTCTGGCACCACACTTCTGGCACCGCACCACACCTCTACTGGTGTTTAAGGTGCGATGGGGTTCCACCACAACGGGGATATCACCGAGCTTTCACATTTTTAATAATGCTTCGGTCTGGTAGGGGGTGAATGCCTCCACCAACAAGGTGCCATTGTGCAGTTTCTTGACCGAAGTCACATCGCCGGCAATGCCCTTGATGGCTTTGGCGATAAGGAAGGGCGACGCCTTCCCCAAGGCTGCACCATCCTAACCAGAGATGGAAATAAACCGGGGAGGATAGGAAGAAGGTATGGATGGTTGTTAGACTGCACCCAAAATCTTAGATGCAGGAACATGCTTTGCATTGGCGGTGGAACCCTGCACCTTAAGGCTAAGAGGTCGTTGCCTCTTGTTAAGGGCAGGTGCCGATGCCATAGACGTCACAGGTTCGTTCCCTGATCCAGTTGGCTTACTGGGGGAACGCGGCCTCTTTGTTGGAGCAGTACATGTCACCATCAGCTCAGTGGCAGCTGGCCCACTCAATTGGGTGGACCGAGCCCGCCATCTTCCGGCTCAACACAAGTCAATGAAACTAAAGAAGGGGGAGGGGTGGGGTTTTTTGTAGACCCCCCAGCCTCTGGGTTATAGTTGCCATAATTTTTATTAATAATGATTTCGCTGCCCGCAGGTCTTACCCACCACCGAGCCCAACGAGGGGACGCCCATTCAGGTCGCCAAGGTTCCTCGGGCAGGATACCGTTAGGGTGGCATAATCCCCGAGTACCGGACCATTGGCATCGGGGTTGACTGCCGGTCCACCTACAGTCACCCTAGGAGGCATAACAACTTATGCGCCCCAGGCCGATTGACCAAGACCGGGCTACTGCCTTGGCCTCCCGTTTTCCCCGGAAGCTGTGGCCAAAGTGATGTTTTGGAGACTATGGATCGCAACCCTAGTCCCCGATGTCTGTCAGCCACCTCACCAGTGTGGAGTGGCCAAGAGACATCGCAGGGCATACACCTCCTCAACCACCAGGATCCGCTTTTCCCAGGGTACGGGTCTCCACGCATGGCAAACACGCAGGTAGGCGTTTGTTTACGGTCACCTCAGTGAGGAACCTACATCGACCGCGTACAAGTCAGTTCGAACAAGCAAACAACCACGATGTTGGTATCGTCCTGTCCAGAACACATCATAGACAGAGACGACAGTGGTGTTGTCCAGACTGGGGCAAGAAAAAGTCACCCCTTTTAGTCGCCTCTTACGACATGCAGGTATGCAGTGTGCCTATTCTACTCCGGGCACACACAGGTAACTCGATAGGGTGTATACCTCTTCGTTATATTCGAGGCCCAAGGGGGGGTTAACCCCCCAAACCCCCCCCCCCCCCCCCTTGGCTACGCCACTGCATTGATGTATGCATTATAGAAAGAATCAAGTAAAATATGAGCATTTAATTAAAATGGAAATTCTTTATTGAACAATCTCAACAATCATTAAAATGGTTCATCTAAAGATTGTACAGGTTCACCTTTTAGGTACAATTCAGTAGGTAAAAGAGAATTCCTCTTCTAAATTAATTTCACGTAATATCAGCATAAGAGCAATTAGTGATACAAGAGGTTAAATAATAAATTCTATTGCTGGATCCAGCTAGCTAATATTATGTTATAAACTTTAATTGCAACAATGGATTACACTGCTCTGCATCATTTTTGATGTCTTTATGATGTTATCTGATTTGAAACCAGTTTGTTATGCTGATTTCAAATATGGAATTAGTCTTTTTCCATCAATTATATTTTGTCAACAAATCAGCTTTAATGATGTGCTGATATACCGTAATTATTCTAATAAACGGCGCCCTCCAATAACCGGCGCACCATTCAGCTGAAAAAAATAATAAACGGCGCGCCATTTATTTCAAAACTGCCAGGAAGTGATCATGCAAGTTAACTTGAATTCTTTTAATGATTAACCCTTTAATGCTACACAGGGGTACTGGTATTATCATCATCATCATCATCACACCCTTATCAAGCCTGTGGCAGGGGTTGGGTCCGAGGGTACATTGAACATGCTATGACTGGGAACACCCCAGCCAGGCGTCTGGAACCTGCAGTATTATTGGTTGGTTGTCTGTGTGGGGATGCCGGCCTACCATACTGTTCCAACACCGCATTTTACAACCAAAATATAAACTTTGGCAGGTAAATTAATGCTTTGTCAGTTTTAATATTGCATGGTGTCTGACCTATTGCACAACAACTATACATCAATAAGGATTCACGTCATGCCTGAACAGAGGTACTAGTGTACCCCAGGGTTTTTCTTCGTCCTCTCTGTTTTGTGGGTGACCCTGGTGCAATGCAATTCACAGTATTTTCACATAAGTTGAACTTCCTAATAAGTCACAGTCAGTCTCATCGCTAGGGGGTGCGGAGGGTGCGGGCCGCACCGGGTGACACCACTCACACCATGAGAAATGAGGTGACACCAAAGCAGAAGAAGCGGCTTTTTTTGGGAGAGGGGGGGTGACACCATCGTGTCACCGCACCGGGTGACGCCAACCCTAGTGACGCCACTGGTCACAGTCGTGTAAACTAAGCTTTAGTGCAGATATTGTTGAAAGAAAAGTTTCAAAGAGAAAGTATTCTTTAGCATTTAAATTGTTGGCAATTTCTGCAGTTGCGAATGATAGTAATCGTCCTCTGGCTAAATCTCTACAGTTATCGGAATCTAGGGTAAGGATTTAAATTTCAAATGAACCATTGATTATTTTTCTCAATTTCATTTTGCCAATAAATTCAGATGTGAGAGTGGCATCAGCAAAAATCAAAATTAATGAAATCAACTTGTCCGGCCAAAAAGTTTGCATTTATAAATTGAATAAAAATAATAAATGGCACAACACAAACGCCTTTGAAAAAATAAACGGCGCGCCGTTTATTAGAATAATTATGGTATGCTATATCATCTGATCAAATTTGACCCAGACTGGTTAATGAAAGCAACGTTTTTATGTATTTTCATACAAATCTTTATTATCGCCCTCAAAATAAGCTCCCTTTGTGCTAATACAAGCATGCCAATGGATAGCCCAATTTTCCATACACTCCTTATAAGCCTCGGCCGGGATGACCCTTAGTTCCTTTGGCGATTTTTTCATGGCCTCAATCGACTCATGGCGTGTTCCCCAGAGCGGATATTTTTGTTTTGGAAATAGGAAAAAGTCACAGGGAGCCAATTGTGGCCAATATGGTGGTTGAGGTGTGATTTTAGGGTGATTGACCTTTCATTCAATCATCCTAATTCAATCATCTGTGACCCACTGGAAAAACAAAATTTCAAGCAAACTCTTTGTTCAGTTTTTTTCCATTGTAAAAAAAATCGCGTGGTTTAAATGAACCAGTCTGGGTAAAATTTAATCACATGGTATTTCAATATTATTGTTTCACATCTGAGTTTACAACAGGTATAATGCCAAATTTCTGGGTTGAATTTGAAGAATAAAAGGCTGTGTAATAGAGTTACTTGCATGAAGTTGGGAGATGTCATAGCATTTGGCACCATGGTGAAGTTTTTGGGCCCAAATAACTCACCTATTCATGCAGGCAGAAACTTATCTAAAGGAAATCTGAAATGGATGAGGACTTAGTGGGGGATACCATCTTATGGTATCACCATACAGAAGAAGAGCTACTACCATTCTTTGCAGAGGAACACTCAGTAGTGCTTTGCTGTGGCATTTGTGGCCACATGAAATATTTTGAAATCCAATATGCTGCTCCTCCAAAAGGAGTTTAGAGTCAACACTTCATAATAAGGGGAGTAAGTAGTTTATTCTGTCCAGCTAAGAGAGTCTTTTGAAAGTTTGAAAAAGGTGTTGATGAAAATTAAAAATGAGGAGCACAACTGGCATGTATGTGGAGATTTCAAAGTGATTGGCATGCTTCTTGGTCAGCAAGCAGGCTATACAAAAATGCCATGCTTTTTGTGGGTGGGACAGTAGAGCAGAAGATAAGCACTGGGTGTAGAAATCATGGCCAAAAATAAAGCATCTCTTGCCAGGGACAAAAAAAATATTTTGAACAAACCATTGATTGAACCCACAAAGGTATTACTTCCACCTTTACATATTAAACTCTTATGAAACAGTTGGTCAAAACATTGCACACAGATGGAACCTGCTTTCAGTATCTTGCAAAGCAGTTACCAAGCATTACAACGGAAAAAATTAAAGCAGGAAGTTTTGTGGATCCTCAAAATCACAAACCCACAATTTGAGGATTCTATGAATAGAACTGAAAAATATGCATGGATTAGATTTAAATCTGTTGTTCAAGGCTTCTTGGGGAACAAGGGTAAAAATTACCAATACTTAGTGGAGACCATGCTGGAAAAGTAGAAGCCTATAAACGTTTCCCAAACAACCTTGGAGAATTTAGGGTGGAGAATGAGGAAAGATTTCACCAAGATATTTACAGAGATGGAACAGAGGTACCAGGGAAGGTGGAATTCTAACATAATGGCAGACTACTGCAGAGTGCAAGAAACTTCCAAAATGTTCCAGTAGGTCAAAGAAAGGGAAGTTTCAAGTAGAATAAAAGTACTTCAAATCCATTCCTCACCAATCCATTTTCTATAAGTCCAAGAAATCAGACTAAATATTGTTTTTTTTAACATTCCTCTTAAAACTATTATAATTTAAGGAGATGCTTTTATGTAATAATATTTCCAAGAAATTAATCAAAATTCATGTAAGTTGAAGTAATTATTAGTGATTTGTGAAAAATCTGTACGTGCCTGAGAAAAGCTAAACCCATATTTGAAATCAGCAGCCAAAAATGTTTCAGAATCAGCTGAATGCTTGCAATCATCAGAAAATTTTTTCAAAATGCAGCGCTGTGTTATTAATAAAAACGTTATGACCAAACCAAGGGCCAAAGAAGGTGGAGATAATTGATTTGGGCTGTGAGCAGCTCATATAAAGAGCACCAAGTGGCAGTAAATCAGTCAACGTGTTTAGTTTTACTTGAGTTTGAAAAAATAAATGCCCATTTGCCCAAGAAATCACCTGAGGGGCAAAATGTGTGAGGGTGAAAGTTCTGGGGCAAACCTTCTGTAAACCGCCCATTCTTGATGAAAATACATTAAAGGCACAGAAACCGTGTGGCTCTGAGTGATGCCAGGTGTCTGACACTGGCAACTTTGTGATTACAATGTGTAACCTGTTCTCTACTTCCTAAGATGGATATACTTGAAGCATGCTATCTGGACTTAACTACTTATTGTTTGTCGAGACTGAGACCTTGTTGTCATGCCCTCATCAGCCTGCCTGGGTATCCAGTTTACCATTTGGATAGATTTACTTAGGGGTACTCGTTTCACTCGTTTTCCTACCATGGCTATGCCTAGACCATCTCATTGTCTCAAATGTGTATCTTATCACATCTTATCAGCTTATTCCCAATGTGGAGCCTCACTTGCTATTTCCTTTATAGCAGAACAAACTTTTATCCACTACATGTCTCTGGATACTTGTATGATAGCCCTCAATAAGTATTATCTCCTTGTCACATATGGGAAAGGCTTGCAAGAGTATGCAGGGAAATTTCATGATGTTTGCAACATTGAAAACAACTTCCTTTGTGACACTACAGTATGTCTATAACAGTAGAAGAGGTCACCATACAGTGACTACAAACTTATAACCTAAACTTAATATATTTTTCCACATATAATCAACATCAGATAGTAATTTTGTTATTTATTTAAAGAAGTTGACAAAATTCACCTGGTTAATTGTATATTTCAAAATTCATGAACATGTCTGAAAGTTATTTGGACTTTTATTTAGCACACTTGAATATTCATATTTTAATACTAATATTTTTAATTGAATTATTTTTTAATTTCATTTAGGTTATTTAATATTTTGTTGGATGACCATTTGCTGCTATTACAGCTGCACAACGGCTACCCATTGACTTGACCAAGTCTGCACATTGCTTGGTGGTGATTTTATGCCATTCTGACTGGATGATTGTCCACAAATTCTTGAGAGTTTTTGGTTTACTTGCTGCTACCTGCCGTTTAACAATAGCCCACAAGTTCTCTATAGGATTCAAGTCAGGACTTTGTGGTGGCCAACACAAAGACTGAATTTTTTGGTCTTTCAGCCACTGTTGAACTAAACGTGATGTGTGCTTAGGATCATTGTCTTGCTGGAACTGCCAATTTTTCCAAGCAGTGAGTGGCATATTCTCAGAATATTTTACCAAATGGTTTGCCAAGATATCCTGATACATAGCAGCATTCATTCTCCTATGGATCCTGTGGATTGGACCTATCCCATATGCACTAAAACATTCCCACACCATCACACTACCACCACCAAATTTTACAGTTTTTTTAGTGTACTTAGGATTTAATTTTTGACCCACAGGGCATCTTACATATTGTTTACCATCATTTCCAAATAAATTAAATTTGGATTCATCACTCCAAACAACTGAATCCCAATAAGATTGTTCCTTAGACAAATGCTGTTTAGCAAAGTCCAATCTCTTCATTCTGTTACCCTTCTTTAGAAGTGTTTTTTTTTGCTACTCATGCACCCCATCAGTCCATGTTTGTTTAGACGTCTTCTTACTGTTCTAGCAGATACATTAATTTGATAATGTTCTTTAATAGCAGCCCTAATACTAGTTGAGCTGGAAATGGGTCAAGTTTTGATTGTCTAGCAATTAAATTGTCCTTCTTTTTTGAAGAACAAAAAAGTATTCATACACATGGCAGTGGTTCCTTGCAGCCTCAATTCCATAATGTGTTAGACTACTTTAGGGGCATAGGTCACCATTTTCATGTTGGGGCATTCATATAAATAGAGCTGCACAGTATGTATAATGTTCAAGGAGGAAAATATTTGTGAAATGGGTCATAAGTCAAAGGAATTGAGTGCTAGTGATAAAGAGAAGATTGTTGCTCTGTATAAACAAGGATTGAGACACTAGGCAATTAGGGAAGGCATGAAACTATCTCATGAACTGTGCAGTACATAATCAAAAACTTAAAACTGATTCAATGGATTTATAGGAGTTCTGGTCACCCAAAGTGTACAGTGGTGCAACAAATGCATCGTATTGTTCAACAACCTTCAAAAAATCCAAAAATCACTGTCCATCAGAAAGCTGAAGACCTGGCATCAACTTCAGGGAAGACTAATTCTGCCCAAAACTGTGAGAAATCGGCACCATGCTGCCAGTTATCATGGTTGAGCAGCAAGGGGGAAAACCATTATTAAGTCAGACCAACAGAAATAAGTGACTGGAGTTTGCCAAGGCACAGGTTAACCTTTTACCTGCCACTATATGATCCAGTTGAGTTAAGTGAATAGTATTTTAGTATGTTGATACTGAAAGCATTCTATGATCATGTGCAAAATTTCATTGCCCTACCTTTACTACAAGTGCATATTTATACATGTTCCCATTTGGGAACGTTGGTGGATGCAAGTTGTGTTTCCATTAAAAATGGAATTTTGACTTTAAAACTTTTAATAACATAAGGTAAGGAAAAAATGTCAAAATAAAACCAAATATATTAAAAAGAAACAAATTTTGTTCAGAAATACACAAAAATTTACAATCAGAGTAGTGTTTTTACATATTGTGAAACTCAGGAAAACATTTCTCATGCAGCCTTTTTCCACACAATTTGCAGCATTTGCATGCATTCTTGTGACAAATGGAGCACCGACCTTGGCTTGTTTGGGACAAACAATGGCCAGCTGTTGATTCCCTGATATCATTACTGATTGTCACTTTTGGCCCACCTTTCCTGGTTCTGAAAGTATTCAGCCCAACTTTCATTGCTACAACTGCTATATCACACAAGAAATCTAAATGTCATTTTGCATCCTCTGGGCCAACAGCAATAGAGTGCAGCCTCCAGGCTGCTACTACAACCATATTTAAACCATTTTCCAGATTCAAATTGTCAACTAAGTAAAAAAAATGTCTTCAATTCACGGAAAGGTTTTCAAGACATAATTTTTGGAATTATATTATTGGATAAGTCCTCTGCAGTTGACCAATAAAGGTCCTCTTGTGAGACCTGGTGATACCCACTAAACAGCAGGATTCCAAAAAATCTCACTAACTCATCAGCAGAGGTTTGAACAATGGAAAGTTTCTGTTGAGCATATAAGTTTGTCATTTTAGCCATATGCTGTATGTAATCTTCACCCAACAAGAGAGTAAAAATTTCTAAGGCAGACTTGTAGATCAGTTCCAGATTTTTCTCAGCCAGTGATTTTGGCTTTTCATGTTTCATTGATTTATCAAAGTGGTCTTCTTTTCTCCATTTTGGGTTAGATTTTTCCCTCATGGGACACTTCATTCGTGATACTCTTCTAGATAAAATTTCATCATGATAATCCTCTAGGATCTCAGTTACTTCAGATTTCAAATTGATATTACCTCAAGTTCACCACAGACATCTCTGGGTTCAACAGCTCCAAGAACGTTATCATCAATGTCCTCTGCATCTAATGCTTCAGTATTATCAAAATGTGGTAAAATGCAAATCACAACATCATAAAAATTTTCTTTTGATTCAGAAATCAAATTAAATGCTTCTTCAAGTGTTAAACATTGACTGCTTTACATTATTTGCAATAATGTAAAGAAAAACAACAAAAAACGAGGTTCTTAAGAAAATCAACAAATTTTACTCAACGTTCCCAAATGGGAACATGCAGATAAAATGATACAGAAACTTTGCACTGAATGAATGAAACATACAAAAATCTTGCAGGAGACTCAACAGAGTCAAAACTATCATGAAAGACAAAGAAGAAGTCTTGGATGAAAAGAATGTTATGCATTACTATACGATAGCATGAAGCCACAAATAATTAGGATTTCCCCTACTTCACTTAGAAATAAAACCATGTCTGGACAATTGTTCACCGGACAATTGATTGCCAGACAATTGTTCACTTAAGACAATTGTTCGCTGGACAATTGTTCACTTAGGACAATTGTTCGCTTAGGACAATTGTTCATTCAATTTATCATTTTTTTTACATTATTATTATTATATTAAACAGAGAAAAAAAGAAATAAATTTCTGGGGTGGTGGACATCGCCAAAAATGAGGGAGAATAGGTGAGTTGGTATGGACACATCATGAGAAGAGGGGAAGAGGAGCTCATTAGGTGCACCCAGGGCAGGGGGAGACCAAAGCAGATGTGGGAACAGGTTGGCCATAAGGACATGGCAGTGTGTGGGGTGGGCAGGGACCTGATTGGAGATAGATGGGGTGGAGGGCTAGAACCTGCAGACCCCACCCTGCCACAGGTAGGATAAGGGTATGATGATGATGACTCAGAAAATGGTCCAAATGAAGAATGCTGTTTTTCTAAATAAAAATAGAATAACAAAAATAGCAGCAATTTGTCCTCCCAGGGGCCAAACGTCTGAGGGGTGAAAAGTACTCAGGGGCGACAGGGCAGGGCAAAACGTCAGGTGTGAAACGTCAGGGGGCAAAACGTTGGGGGCAAAACTTCCATAAACCAAAAACTTCCAATAAACAAAATGATATATTGACAGCAAAGCATGGAAGTGGGCATGTAATGGTTTGCAGGTGTATGAGTGCTGCAGGAGTGGGTGAACTGGCTGCCACTGATGGAAATCTGAATGCAGATAAATGCATTAATATGTCACAATGCAACTTACAAAAAAGTGTGCAAAAATTAGGAATTGAGAGCACATATTGTTGTCAACAGGACAATGATCCTAAGCACACTACTCACAAAAATAAGGAATGGTTGCTATAAATGCCCAAAAAATGTTTCCAACTCCTACTCAGATTCCTGATATAAATGTCATTGAACAGTTATCAGCACATTTGGAATTACAAATTCGAAAATTGAAATGTTCTCCCCATCAGGACTTGATATCCAATCTAAAGAATGCATGGTCACAAATTACACTACAAATACCATATCGTTTGGTGGAATGCATGCCAAGGAGACTGCAAGCAGTTATTAATGACAATGGATTGCCTACAAAATATTAGAACATATTGTTAATATTACAATTACCACAAAGATATGTGTATGAATACTTTTTTGACTTTCAAAAATTACATTTTTTTTATTTAATTCTATTTGTGATGTATGGAAAAGAAATTTCTGTACCTATTATAATATTTTATTTGCCATAATTTCATTATTTAAAACTAAGTGTGACAGGAGTAAAATTAAATGTCAAAAACATCCCAAATACTTTGTGTATGAATACTTTTTGTAGTCACTGTAGTTTCATCAATCTGCTCCTGTTCGTTTTCAAACTACTAGATAAAATATACTTTTCTTACTTTTCTATGTTATTTTTACATTGTATAACTCTGGGTGGTTTGAGAATATAATATGCCAAACTATTGTTTATACCTATTCCATAATAAAGTGCATTTCATGTGCAACAAAATGTAGTGCTTAGCCCTTCTCTGTCTATGACGTTTTGGCATCTATAGCCCATGCTGCAAAACACCACTGAGGAGGCCAAGAGTATGCAAGCATCAGATCAGAAGTATGGAAGCAAAGATCAGAAATCTTACTGTCTTCTCCTTTCAAAACTTGCTTAGCAGAAAGAAATGAAATTAGGGAAGGGAAAGGCAGAAAAAGCAAGTAAGGAAAGAATGAAGTCTGCAAAAAAATGTCAAATATGCATAGACAACTGAAATTTGGAAAGCATGACTAAGGCCCATCCACAAGTTCCACCCCAACAAGTTTTTCCAAAAATTATGATTCAATTATATGCCCTGGATACACGTTATGAGAAGAGGGGAAGAGGACCTCATTAGGTGCATCCCAGGAATGCAGGTGGTTAGCAGCATGTGGGGTAGGGGACTAAAGCAGATGTGGGAACAGGTTGTCCAGAGAGACATGGCAGTGTGTGGGGTGGAAGGGGACGTGGTGGGAGACAGATGGGAGTGGAGGGCTAGAACCCACAGACCCAACCCCGTCATTGGTGGGAGAAGGGTGCGATGATGATGATGATACCCCAGATGTGGATGTTCATCTTCTGAAAACTGGATTCAGTGTGGCATGACCACTCCTAGTAATTAGATTGCTCCATTTGTGGGAATTGGGCATTTTGGTTGTGGCAATCCACCCCATCCCATGCTGTTTAGCTTCCTATCCCCCAATAATCTGTGACTCTCATCCTGTTCTTTATTTAACCCATCTTTATAATTGTATTACCAAACTAAGATGGTGTCTTCTACTATCCCTGATCCACTTAGTTTATTGCATCTGTTGCATGAGCTTAATTCTTGTATGGCCTATGGCCATGTTCCTGCCCCTACGAAATCAGTCTATGTAGCACTTATCCATAAATCTGGTACTTACACTGACCCAGCCAACTTTTGACCTATTGCCATACTATATCCCCTGGCTAAGGTCCTTGAATGGTGGCTATATGATCTAAGTCAGGATAACCTGTTATCTGAGATTCCCTTTTCTCAATACACCTCTCGCTGTGGATGTTTGTGCAACCCATGCTCTCTTGTCTGCCCTTAAAACTATTTCTCTGTTGCTAGCTTTTGACACAGTGGATCATGCACACCTCATAGGCACCTTGGAGCATCTTTGTTCTAACTCACCAAATTCTAATTCACTATGCTGCAAGCGGCCTTTTCTTAGTTATGTTGCATGTTTGTAACGGAAGAAAATATTGTTTGGGATTATATATGATAGTAATAATAATTGATGTTGTCTTTAGTCTTCCTAATTCATATTCATTTATATCTCCAACTGGAGGCCATGTTGTTGTGTTCTTGTTACTTCCAAGGTATACCCAATTAATTTTACAGAAGTAGTTTGTATCAATTTTATAAATTAATTTAATTAAATATATATGCAATAACTGGATAATAATATATTCATTTAAAATATTTCAAGCAAGTAGCTAAAATAACATTAATGTTGATAAAACAGGAGTGCAAGATTTTCACATCTGAACTATGCAGTGACTAAGTCCGAAGTCTGATTATTCTAATATTTTAAATTTGAAATTAAACTGTTTTGACAAAAATAGAATTTGCAGGCTGTCATAAAATCGAACAAATCAAAAATTCAAAGTTTTAAAACATTCAAATGTGAAAGGTACAAAATAGAAGTATGTGTCCTGCACATGCTGAAGAACAGCATGTGTAAGTGGAGGATGATGGGACTTCCATGAGACCTCCACAGTTAAGCAATGCAAACTCAAATGTGTAAGTGCCAAAATGGGTGGTTGGTAGAGAACGTTAGGTACTGCAAATTTGCCCTCTAATACATGTGCTACACCTACCTCCTCCTCTCCTGTGAGCAGCCTCCTAAGGGATAGGCCTGATTTCACTGCTTGGCTTACTCCCCAACCCTTTAGTGTAACAGATAGATAGAAATGATGACTTCTTACTGTTCTAAATTCTGTATTATTCATTTCAGCACTTAACTAGTCTACTGTCAGTTGCGCATAATTGTCAGTGCTGTTAACAGCCATATACCTCATTGTTTCCACTACAGCCAGATGTGCCCACGAATTCCTCTTCAAGCCTGCAATGCCATTTCATGATTGCAATATGCACTTATTTCCAGCAAAGTGCTTCAAACAATGTAGTTCTTTCCCTTATTGCTACTTTTCCAATATACCATGTGCCAATGTCTCAATAACTGCTCTCATCTGAAGAAGAAGCTTTCTTTTGCACTTTTGTACTAATCATGTTAGTCTACCCAGTTGCTCTTGACAGTCCTTAAGTTGTTTGTGTCTAAAGTTGTACAGAATATCTAACTGTAGATGAAATATTATGGTCTAAAGGTTATCTCTTGTGTGATCTAACAACTTTTTATTATTTGAAGGGTATTCCATATGTTGGAAACGAAAACAATGCAAAAAATGAGACCTTTTAACACCCACTAAATATGCGTTAAATCACACTAAATCATTCTATTGTTATCTTGTAGTAATACATAAAATCAATCAAAAATAAAGAAACAAGAAAACTACTTTTGGTAGCCTAAAAATGTTTATTTTCATTCAAATACATAGAAAAATTAAAATTCAAATCTAAAATTAATCAAAATACCTACCTTCTTCATAGGCCCTGGATGAATCCCAGAAACATGATACTCCTGAGAAAGCAAGCTGAAAAAATTCTAAACCCCTTTTTGAAACTAACCCTAAAGTTAATAAATCAAGTTCAAGCAAGAAATAAAAGTTTAAAAGAAATCTAACCTTTTAACAATAGTACAGAGAAATAAAAATGAAATCAAAACTTACCCTTTCAGTGTTGAAACTGGCAACCAAATACCTGTGGGAACAAAAAACACTAAGTCCTGAAACCCAGGCACTAGTTCTAAAAACAATAACTGCCAATTAAAATAAATAACAGTGAAATTTCAGCTTGAAATCTAAGCTAGGAATGCTATCTCTCAACAACTTACCATTATCCCTTACATAAAGCCTGAAAATCCAAGTGCTATAAAATAAAGAAAATAACAATAAATAATAAGTTCAACCCAAAAAATGCAGCTGGATAAATGAATGTAGTCTAGGAAAAGCTGACCCTTAACCCCTTTTTGCTGAATCAGCCTAAGCAAAATATAAACAACCAAACCAAGAGAAACATTAAAGTCATAAGAAAACCCTCATCTTGATAATATAATTGAGGGGGTTAGAATCAAAACAGGAATTCTCCCAAAAACTCATTCTGAGATAATCGCCAAAAACCTTCTGGAGTTTTGCCAGCATGTATGCAAAATATAGTGATTTTTTTGGAAATTTTAAGGTCCCAAAATTGTGAAACACACTGGAAAAAGCCCTGAAATGATAGCTTGAAGTGTGATATTTCCACATATGCTGCTATCTCAATTTTGTCAAAATGGAGAATTCCTGTTTTGATTCTAACCCTCTCAATTTATTAAAGTAAAACAAAACTGCTAATCCTACCAATGTCAAGGGATAATAAAAATTTATTAATCTAAACAAACCTGGGATAGGTTACCCTCTCAAAAAATGATGCAATCGAAAGAATATAAAAGGGGGGGAAATTTTTAGAGAAAGGGAGTCGGAGAAAAACAGCTAGAAAGACAGAGAAATACAGCTAGTAAAACAGTCAGAAAAAGACGTGAATTATTGTACATCAACCTGAAGAAAACGACAGAAAAAATCTAAGGAAGAAGAGTAAAAGACGGAAAACAATCAACTTACCTGAATTCTCCACTGAACAAGAGCTGATGAACCCAACAGAAGATTCAGTAAAAGTTTATTTCAATCTACCAAATGATTTTGTCATTCCTTGCAGATGACTTGCAGCACTTTGGAAAGTTAAAGATGTTAGAAATACATGTTCTGGGGCCTGTTGCACATATTGTTTTGAAGTTTTAACTGAAGGAAGGCCTAGTAGTAGGTGTTACTCACACACACTCTGAAGGTCTGGTCAGACAAAAAGCTACAGAGGAAGATGGGCAAATTACCCATGAGCCCCCACTGGTCCAAGGTCTCCAATATGTCATGGCGCCATGTGGTATCATATGCCTTCAAAGAAAACAGCCACTAAGTGCTGTCTGTGGAGAAAAGCCTCACGTCCTGTGGTCTCTGGGGAGATCAAATGATCCACTGGAGACAATTGAACGACAATTGGGTGTATATGACAATTAGGTGAATGCGACAATTGGGTGAAAAACATGTATACTTAATTTGCTTCTTGTCCCACGTAATCCTACTACCTGCAAAGCACAGTTGTCATGTGGAGCTGCACTACTACAAGTAGCTTTACCATGGTTTACAGTTCCGTCACAGATGTCGGGCGTTCTGCACAAGCGTGCAATCCACGTTCCAACACGTCCCACAGATGTTTGATGGGTTTCAGATCAGGACTCTGCGCAGGCCAGTCAAGTTCTCGAACCCCCATTTCATCAAACCATTTATCTACAGCCCGTGGTTTATGGCAAGGTGCGTTATCAAGCTGAAACAGAAAAGGGCTATTGTCAAAGTGCTGCCAGAGAGACGGGAGTGCTGCATTGTCCAGAATGTCCAGGTAATGCTCTGCGTTTAGATGTCCGTCCACAGAAACGATTGCACCCAACCCACACCATCACTGACCCTCCGCCAAACTTCACCATGGGCACAATACAGCATGGCAGGTAACGTTCGCTATACCCAAACCCATCCATCCGATTGCCAGTTGGTGTAGCATGACTCATCACTCCATTCAACCATTCGCCATTGTCAATGTCGTCACTCTTTGCACCATTGCAATCTCGTCGCTGAGTTGCTGGTTGTGATGTGAGGCTTCTGGGTTGCCACTCTGCCATAAAAACCCATTGCATGCAGTTCCCTGCAAACAGTAAGGGTGCTCACAGTTGTTCCCGTCAACTCTATGAATGATCTTGTAAGTTCATCAAGCGATGTGTGACAGTTTGCAGTGACCATTATATAAAGAGCTGTTTGGTCTCTAGCCAACATGATCTTGGGTTTTCCAGTCCTAGGTGGAACACTTGTGGTGCCTTTCTCTTTCCAGGCCAGGATGACTTTGTGAACGGTCGATTTTGGGATGATTAGGAGGATTGACGTCTCCCTAACTGTTTTGCCTGCGAGATGGCACCCGACAATTGTACCTCTTTGGAAGTATGAAAGCTCTTTTCTTTGAGACATTCTTTCAGCATTCATGGAAGTATCATCACATAATAGTGTACTCTCTGTTATATAGTGCTGGGAGGAATGCCACCTATGATATTTCAAAGGAATGTCACATTTTCATGCAAATAAGGGTTGTCCCATGACTTTTGATAAGGTAGTGTATATGTGCAGTACTAAATGCAATGATATTATCGGAAAATAATTATCTAACATGCGAAAATGTTAAATCGACAGGGACAAATGACTGTCGGACAGGGACACAAACCTCACAACCAGTACATGCCGTGGTGTAGCGTGATATATATACAGTATATATGTGATATACATATAGCGGGTTACTACACGGGATACTGTATACTGTATGTCCGGCTACAGCAGGGCTTGTCCTGGATTGTGTGTGTGTGTGTGTGTGTGTTGTAAATCTACTTGTAGTAGCGCAGCTCTGCATGACAGCTGTGCTTTGCGGTGTAGTAGGATTACATGGGGCAAAAAGCAAATTAAAAATACATGTTTTTCACCCAATTGTCGCATTCACCCAATTGTCATATACACCCATTTGTCGTTCACCCAACTGTGGTTCACCCAATTGTCGTATTCACCGAATTGTCGTATTCACCCAATTGTCGTTCACCCAATTGTCATTCACCCAGCTGTCGTTCACCCAATTGCCATAGACCCGTCATCACATGCGTGGGGGCACCTGTGTTTAGAACAATGAGGCCATTGTGTGACGCCCATTGTTCCACAAGTCGTCCTCGGGGTTGCGACTGTCCGAGCCCCATTGAGGATTATGGGCATTAAAGTCACCCATAATCAGGAAGGGTCTTGGAAGCTGGGCTGTGAGGGAGTCAAGGTCTGCCCATGGGATATCAATCCCAGGAGGCATGTCGAGGGAACAGAGAGTGGTGGGCACAGCCAGCTGCAGTGAGACAGCCGCTGCCTTCAGAGGCGTCTGCAAAGCGACTAACACGTGCATGCACCCATTCCAGATGAGGATAGCCACCCCCTCTCACAGGGTGGCTTCCTTCCTGCCGGGTGTCTGCATATAAAGTGTACCCCAAGAACGAAATGTGGGTATCACTATGACACAGGATCTCCTGAAGGGAGATGCAGATGGGGTTGTGTCCTGAGATCAGCAGAGTGATCTTGTCCCTCTTCTGGGAAATCAAAAACACGTGCGCCACTTTGGGAGTGGTAGGTGTACCTAGTTTCTTTCCTCCTGTCTCACCCACCATCCCCTCCGTGGAAGGGGCTGGCTGGGCTGAGACAGGGAGGGAGGCTTTTAAGGGAGATGCCTCACTGTGATGAGAGGCATCTGGTGTCTCAAAGGAGGCTGGCACCGCCATTATTGGGGGAAGCCAGGCGGTGGTGGAGCCAGAAGAAGCCATGGAAATGGGGTCAGGGTCCGTCTGGCAGCCAAAGCTAGCACAGACTGGCAACCCATGGACCCCGTGGGCCCGAGTGGGCAATAACTGGATGAGGGGGGAGTTGAGGTGGAATGTCCGTCTGGGTGCAGACATGACACAGCAGCTGCCTTTGCAGCATCTGCATAGGACACTCCACAATTGGAGGTCTGTGGCAAGGCTACCAGCCACCATGCATCCTGAAAGCTAATACCCTTCTGGATGCACAACTCCTGGATCGTGCGTTCCTGCAGCCAAGTGGGGCAATTCCAAGAAGAGGCGAGGTGATTGCCCTTATAGTTTATGGGAAGGATCTCTCTGCCCACAAGTTCCACACATGGCCTTGGCAGAACAGGAATTCTGACCATGGCCATAGACCGAAGCAGGCTCGGTATGAAGGCACATACTGGTAAGTGGAGGTAGCCAGCCATGATGTATTCTGACACCTTCCCGTTGAACTGAGGTGCGGTGAAATCAAGAGCATTCCATTGCTGAATAACCCTTGGAAAAAAGGACCAGTAATATTAGTCTGATAGGGCCCTGATCTCCTTCAGTTTGAACAGATGATCATTTCTCCCTCTATATTCTGCAAAGGATAACCTGCTATCTAGAGGACCTTGATAACCTATTTTCAACAGTCTGCTAAACAGTTTAATGCTATCAGATGCCCACCTCTGACAGAATGAGTCCTGCCATAATTCTCTGATCATGCCTGACACACTCAATCTGTGAGAGAACTGACTTAGCTCAACTCTTGCCGCCCTCCTTTGAACCATGCACCAAGTTGCGTTGGACACCAGTTTCCGTGAGATCACTGAAGTTAAGCAGCACAAGCCCACGTCAATACCAACGTGGTTGGTGAAGAACGTTGGGTGCTGCAAATTAACCCTCTTCTGCGTCCTTTCACCTACCTCCTCATCTCCTGTGGCAAGGGTTCAACCTGTTATGGCTGCCTGGCTTACTCCCCAACCCATGAAACTAATCCAGTAATCCAGTAACTATCAATTTCCCAAGATAGGTCTTGCCTAAACGGAAACCAAATTGCACTACAGTACTTCACAATTGGCCGTACCAGTGAAAAGTAAGTTATTTCGTTTACTTCCTTTGTGCGTCCCCCAGCACCCTTCTAACTAACCAGAGAGCACTCCCAGCCTTCCCAATCAATTTGCCAGTGTGCTCCTTCCAGGTGCCCCAAGTTGTTAAGACAACTCCAAGGTGCTTGTAGGTGTCAACCCTTTCAACCCTTACACCACCTATGCTATAAGAAAAATCAACCTGCTTGTTGGACCTGCTTATTCTAAGAAAGCTGCGTTTTTGCAGGTTCAATGGCAACTCCCACTTTCTACTGAAATCATATACCTTGATTAGGTCTTGCTGCAGTTCTGTGCAGAAAGACAACACTTTTTCCACTACCTTTGCCATGCATGTGTCATCTGCAAACAACTCAAGACAGGATTTTATATCAAGCCCTAAATCATTAACATAAAGTATATAGAGTAACAGTCCGTATAATACGGTCCATATAATATGCTTCCCTGGGGTACCCCTGATGTAACAGGTGTCCATTTTGATGCTACCCCATCAAATTGTACTGCAGGCAGCGAATTGTAGACACCACCAAACTATGGCGGTAAATCAGAGGCTGGGGGCCTCATCAAATAACCCCACCCCTTTGTCTTCTTCTTTTCTATCTGTGACTTGTTCTTTTGTTGAGCCACAAGACGACAGCCTCGGTTCCACCCAACTGAGTGGGCCGACTGCCACAAAGCCTATGGAGACGAGTAGTGCCCCAAGCAAGAGACCACGTTCCCCCAGTAAGCCATCTGGATCCTGGAACGACTCTGCCTTCTACTACATCACACCTGCCCTTAACAAGAGGCAACGACCTTTCAGCCTTAAGGTGCACCTAAATCCCCTTCCACCCCTTCTTCCTATCCTATCCAATTTCTTTCCATATCTGGAGAGAGTGGTGAGGCTTTGGGGAAGGCGTCGCCCTTCCTTATTGCCAAAGCCATCAAGGGCGTTGCTGGTGATGTGACTTCGGTCAAGTAGCTTCGCAATGGCACCTTGTTGGTGGAGGCATCTGCCCCTCACCAGATTAAGGCATTGCTAAAAATCCAGAAACTCAGTAACATCCCCATTCTAGTCGAACCCCATGGCACCCTGATCACCAGTAGAGGTGTGGTGCGGTGCCCCGACCTATGTGGGGAGTCAGAGGAGAACATTGTGGAGGAGCTCAGGGACCAGGGTGTGGTGGCTGTCCACTGCACCTTGGTTCGACGGGATGGAGAATCCCACCCCTCTGACACCTTGGTGCTGACCTTTGGTAGGCCCAAGTTGCCCGAATACATCAGGGCTGGCTACCACCACCTGCCGGTACGTCCTTTTATCCCAAGCTCCCTTTGCTGATTCAAGTGCCAACGGTATGGTCATGGCCAGAACTCCTGCTCTGCCAGGGCCATGTGTGGCACTTGTGGGCATGGAGACCATTCCCCTGAGCCATGTAAGACTGCTCCATACTGCACCAACGGCAAAGGAAACCACCCCGCCTCTTCTCTGGATTGCCCCACCTGGTTGCAGGAACGTGCAATCCAGGAGTTACGTGCCAAGAAGGGTATCAGCTTCCAAGATGCACGGCAGCTGCTAGCCTTCCCAGGGACACCAAGTCATGGCTTGTCCTATGCAGGTGCTGCAAAGGTGTCTGTTGTGTCTTCTGTCTGCACCCAGAAGGACATACTACCACAACTCCCCCCACTCGTCCATTTGTTGCCCACTCAGGCCTGCAGGGTCCATGGGATGCCAGTCTGTGCTAGAATTGGCTGCCAGACGGATCCTGACCCCATTCCAGAGGCTTCTTCTGGCTCCATCACTGCCTCTGGCCCATGTGTGGGCCCTCCAGTAGTGACAATACAAGCCTCTTTGGAGGCCACTAATGCCTCTCATCAAACAGAGGCACCTGCTTTGAACACCCCCTCCCGTGCTTCGCCCAGCTGGCCCCCTTCACAGAGGTGGTGGTGAGTAGGGCAGGTGGGAAGAAACTGGGGACACCCCCTCTCCTGCAGTGGGGCGAGTGTCCTTGATTCATCCACCCAGGCTCTCTGGCCAACGGCAGAGGGTGCTGGGTGGCAGCATGCCCCAACTGGGTCATGATGGGGATTCCTCCTTTGAGATGGTGGAGGAAGACCAAATTTTAGGCACCCCTCCCTTTTCTGCTGGGGGATGGAGAAAAGGGAGGAATAGAAATAAACCTCCAAAGCCCACCTGATGGCGGGTCTCCTTCAATCGAACTGCCAAGGATTTTCCCACAAGAGGGACGAAATCACAATGTTGATCTCACGGCACAATCTGATCTGCATCTCCCTCCAGTAGATCCTTTGCCGTAGTGATACACCACTTTCGTTACGGGGCTACACCATCATCATCATCATCATCGAACCCTCCTCCCGCCAGTGGCAGGGTCGGGTCTGCGGGTTCTTAACCTCCACTCCCGCCTATCCCCCACCAGGTCCCTCGCCACCCCGCATGTCACCATGTCCCCCTGCACCACCTGCTCTCACGTCCGTTTTGGTCTTCCCCTACCTCTGGAGCCCCCTATCACATGCATACCCATAATGGACCTAATGAGCTCCTCCTCCCCTCTCCTCATCGCATGCCCATACCACCTCAACCGCCTCTCCCTCATCTTTTCCACAATGTCCCCCACCCCCAAGCTACCTCTAACGTAATCATTACGGACTCTGTCAGCTCGGGACACCCCTGTCATGTAACGCAGCATTCGCATCTCAGCCACCTGCATTCTCTTTTCATGGTTCTTCCTAACTGCCCAACACTCTGAGCCATATAGCAAAGCAGGCCTAACGACTGTTTTGTAAACTTTACCTTTTAACTTTATGGGGACCCGGCGGTCGCACAGGACACCACTTGCCTGCTTCCACTTCATCCATCCGGCATTAATCCTATGGGTCACGTCTGAATCTATCTCCCCATTGCTCTGGAAAACTGATCCTAAATAACGAAACTCTTGCACCACTGGTATACCCTCACTGCCACAGCGGATCTCACCTCCTTGCCCCTGGCCACTAAAATTGAAAGCTAGGTACTCTGTCTTCTTCATGTTTACTTTAAGACCTCCTCTCTCCATTGCTGTCTTAATGTCCTGTAGGCCCTTTTGTGCATTCTCCTTGGACCCCTCAAGCTTCCCCACGTCATCAGCAAATACCAGGCACTGAGGGGCCCATTCTCCTACTCCTGTCAGCAGCTCATCCATTACTAGAGTGAATAGATATGGACTAAGTGCTGACCCTTGATGCACACCAACCTGGACGTTGAAGCAAGCAGTGTTTCCCCATGCTGTCCTCACCCTAGCAATGGAGCCCTCATACATATCCTGCACTATCCTAATATGGCCTTCATCAACTCCTTTCTTCTTTAAAACACTCCATAGCACCTGTCTAGGGACACTATCATATGCCTTCTCCAAGTCAATGAATACTGCATGGAGGTCCTTCCTTGCTGCTCTATGCTTCTCTATCATCTGCCGTAGAATAAAGATTGGTTCCATGGTGGACCTACCAGGCATAAACCCAAATTGGTTTCCTCGGACCCTAGTCTGGGCTCTGAGGCGACATTCTATGACTCGCTCCCACAGCTTCATAGAATGGCTCATTAGCTTTATGCCTCTATAGTTTCCACAGTCCTGGGCATCACCTTTGCCCTTGAACAGTGGAACTATCCAACTCTCACGCCATTCAGCTGGCATCCTGTCACCATTTGCTAACTTATTGAAAAGCTTCCCTAGCCATGTGATTCCTGTAGCCCCCAAGGTGTGCCAAACATAAATGGGGATCCTATCTGGGCCAACCACTTTGTGACCTTTCATTCTTTGAAGGGCTGTGACTATTTCCTCTGCCCTCACAATGTTCACTGCCTGTGTAGTGATTGGGTTTCTGTCTGTGGTTTCTGCATGGGTGGTAGTATTTAAGAGACCATAGTAGTATTCCTCCCACCTTTTGATTACCTCTGCTGGTTGGAACAGGACCCTACCATTAGTATCCTTGACTGTTATAGCCCTGGTAACATCTTTACTAGTTCTATCCCTGGTCTTGGCCAGTCTAAAAACTGCATTCTCTCCTTCCCTTGTCCCCAACTTTTCATATAAGGCCTCATACTTCTGGTACTTGGCCAAGGCAATGGCCCTCCTAGCATGTTTCTTTGCCTGAACATAGTCTGTCTTTGAGGCCTGATCCCCTATTTCCCTCCACCTATTGAAAGCTGCCTTCTTAAGTTTTATGGCAGCTTCCACCTCCTCATTCCACCACCAAGTCTGCCTACCCTGATAAGTTCCTCCTATTATAGCCTTACCTAACAGTGCCTCTCCACAACTCCTAATCTTCCTAGCAACCCTGTCCCACATGGCATTGGCTGACCCATCCCAGTCCCAGTCTACCTTGCTGAGAACCTCCTGCTGGAATTCCTCTGCCTTGGTGGGCAATGTCCACCACCTAATAACTGATTCTCCTTTCCAGGTATGGCTCCTAACTGTCCCCTTCATTAGTAATTCTATCATAAGCAGCTTATGGAAACTTTCCTTCTGAAAGTCCTCACTGGGTAGTGCCCAGCAGTCTTGGATCTCAGCCCTGTGCTGCTTTCTAACCATGAAAAAGTCTATTTGGGACCTCCCCTGTGGTGACTGGAAAGTGATTAGGTGCTTTCCCTGCTTTTTAAACCATGTATTGGCCAATGCAAGGCCATGTGCTCTTGCTGTGTCAAGGACCTTCTGCCCCTCAAGGTTGATAATACCATATCCACATCCCCCATGTACCTCCTCATGTCCCTGACCATCATTCCCAACATGTGCATTAAAGTCACCCCCAATAATTAGCCGCTCATTTCCCCTGCCCTGTCTAATTGTGCTGTCAGCCGACTGAACCACCTCATCAAAATCCTTCCAAAAAGCTTCTTTAATTGTGTCACCCAGGCCTGCTTGTGGGGCATATGCACTTATGAGGTGGAGCCCTATACCTTTCCAAACTACTGTAACTAACATTAACCTGCTGCTAACTCTCCTAACTGAAGTTATCCCCTGCTGCAAATCCCTGCTTAATATAATACCCACCCCATTTTGACCCCCATCACTACCTGTGTAGATCAGCTTGTATCCCTCCCCCAGGGCCCTTGACCTATTACCCTTCCACCTAGTCTCCTGGAGGAATGCAATGCTGATCTTCCTATGCTTTAGGGTTTCCACTAATTCCCCAGTTTTCCCTGAGAGGGTCCCAATATTCCATGTCCCTAGTCTTAGCATGGCCCCCCTATTTGGTGGGACAGTACTGACAGGGTCACCCCAGTCAGACGTCCAGAACCCGCAGTAATAGTGGCAGGGCTACCTGTGGGGGGTGCCGTCCAACCCCACAGGACGTTACGGGGCTACACCGTGTATGAGAATAACCGGCAGCAGGTAAGCCACCCTGTGGGAGCGGTGGCTATCCTTATCCAGAATGGATGCATGCACATCCTAGTGGCTTTACAGACGCCTCTCCAAGCAGTGGCAGTCTCCCTGCAACTGGATGTGCCCACCACTCTATGTTTCCTCTACATGCCTCCTGGGATTGATATCCCCTGGACAGACCTTGACTCCCTCACCACCCAGCTTCCCAGACCCTTTCTGATTATGGGCGATTTTAATGCCAATAACCCCCAATGGGGCTCGGACAGCCGCAGTCCCCAAGGGCTCCTTGTGGAGCACAGGGTGCAACACAATGGCCTCATTGTTCTAAACACAGGTGCCCTCACACATGTGATGACTGCCACTGCTGGCCGTTCCTGCTCTTCTGGGTTGGCGCCAGGGCTGCAATGGGAGGTTCTGTGTGACCCTTTTGGAAGTTACGACTTCCCCATCAGGATTAGCAGTGGCTCTGCCCCAACGTCCACCACGGTGGTGCCTGCATCGAGCAGACTGGGAGGAGTTTGCCTGCCGAATCCACTTTTGCCCACTTTGTGATTTTGATGGGGTCAATGATATAGTGAGCCACTTCACAGAGGTGGTGGTCATGGCGGCATTGGCATCTGTTGCCCAGAGCTCGTGTAACCCACCACGAGCATGGGTGCCATGGTGGATGGAGGACTGTAGGAGTGTGATTCGGGCCTGCATGGGCTCCCTTTGCCTCTTCCAGTCTTGTCCAACTGATGCCAATTATGTCAACTATCTCCGAGCTTGGGCGCATGCAAGACGGGTAATCAATTAGGCCAAACGCTCCTCATGGAGTGAGTATGTCTCCTTGCTTACCCACCACACACAATCCAAGAATGTCTGGGAAAAACTTAGAAAATCCCAGGGAAGGTACTTACCATTGTGTGGCTCTGGTCTCCTTGTGCAAGGGAGACATTTACTTCTGCCATGCGAGATTGCTGTGGAGCTGGAAAGGACATTTGCAGACATCTCCAGTTCCCAGCACTACAATGCAGATTTCATAAAACAAAAAGAAGCTGCAGAACACCTTTCAATTAACTTCTCTGGTGGTGTTGCTGATAACATCCATACTGCCCCCGGCCCTGATAACATCCATTACCAATTGCTACAGCATCTACCTGAGAAGGGTCTTTCCTAACTCCTTGAGGTTTTTAATTATATTTGGTAGCAGCATGAAATCCCTGCAGGCTGGCGGGAGGCTATCATCATTCCACTCCCAAAACCTGGGAAGGATAGTAGCCTACCGATGAATCTTTGACGAGCTGTTTGTGTAAAACCATGGAATGCATGGTGAACTGGTGACTGGTGTGGTATTTAGAACGGCACCATCTTCTTGCCAATGCCCAATGTGGCTTCCTTGCCGGCAGGTCCCCAGTGGATCATTTGATCTCACTGGAGACTGCAGTTCGTGAGGCCTTTCTCCACAGACAGCACGTGGTAGCTGTCTTTGATGTGGAGAAGGCATATGATACCACATGGCGCCATGGTTTATTTGAGACCTTGCACCAGTGGGGTCTCAGAGGCAATTTGCCCCTCTTCCTCCATAGCTTTTTGTCCAACTGGACCTTCAGAGTGCATGTGGGGAACACCTACTCCTTGGCCTTTCTGCAGGAGAATGGTGTCCCACAGGGGAGCATCCTCAATGTGACGCTCTTTGCTGTTGCAGTGAATGGCTTTCCCTCCTCCATTCACCCCCCAGTACAGTCGTCCCTATTTGTAGACGACTTTTCCATCTGGTACCGGGTTGCCACAATGCATTGCTTTGAGCGTCAGCTGCAACTGGCACTCAATAATGCCAATGAGTTCACAACCTCACGTGGCTATAAATTCTCCCCTGAGAAAACAACAGTCATGCACTTCTGTCGTAAGCAAGGGCTTCACCCTGAGCCTCAGCTTACCCTGAATGGCCGCCTCCTCCAAGTTGTAGAGGCAGCCCGATTTCTTGCTCTCCGTTTTAACAGCCATCTGACGTGGGTCCCACACTTGAAGGAGCTGAAGGCTAGGTGCTTTCGCTCCTTGAATATTCTGCGGTGCCTGCAGGGCACAGGTTTTGAGGCAGATTGAACGGTGATGCTGTGACTATTCCGATCACTCATTCGATCGCGTCTTGACTATGGCTGTAGTGTATATGGGATGACCGCTCCATCTACTCTCTTGAATTTGGACAGTGTACATAACACTGGCATCTGGTTGTCGATTGGGGCATTCCGCACAAGTCCAGTGCTCAGTCGTTATGCTGAGTCTGGTGAAGCACCACTGACTGTGCAGCAGCAGTACTTGGCAGGTGCATATATTTTGCAGCTTTAAGGTCAGCCACAGCACCCTACTCACCCAGCCGTTTTTATTCACACTCTATGACGGCCATTAGACCGCTGGCCAGGGGTTTCCCCTCCATTTGGCATGTGATGGATGGATGGTCTCGCTGGGCTGGGTGTCACTCTGCCTAGGGTGCAACCCGTACTGCCAGCCTGTGTGCCGCCCTGGACAGTGCCAGAACCAAGTTGTAAGTGGATGCTCACAGCCTTCCCCAAAGCCAGTACCAATAGGTCAGTGTACCAACAAGAGTTTGGACGCCTCTCTCTGACCTATTGGGGCCATGTATTCATTTACATGGATGGTTAGAAGGATTGTACCTCTGTGTGTTGGTCAGTCTTTACAACTGGTCATCTCATAGGGTTCGCCTTCCAGGCATTGCCAGTGTCTTAACTGCAGAGCTCACAGCTCTGGATAAAGCACTGGACCTCATCCAATGTTTGAATCACCAACACTTTGTGATTGCGACTGACTCCCTATCCTCCCTTCAGCTGTTGTGCACCCTTTATAGTAGACATGCCACCGTCCAGGATGTGTACCGGTTGTTGCTCATGATTCATCAGCAGGGCAAGACAGTGTTTTTTATGTGGGTTCTGGGGCATGTTGGCATCATGGGCAATGCGAGGGCTGCTGCCCATGCCCGTCAGGTGGCCCACAGGGGTGCATCCTCAGTGTGACGCTCTTTGCTGTTGTGGAGAACGGTTTTCTCTCCTCCATTCACCCCCGGGACAACCGTCCCTATTTGTGGACGACTTTTCCATCTGGTACCGGGGTGCCACAATGCATTGCTTTGAGAGTCAGCTGCAACTGGCACTCAATAATGCCAATGAGTTCTCCCCTGAGAAAACAAGTCATGCACTTCTGTCATAAGCAAGGGCTTCACCCTGAGCCTCAGCTTACCCTGAATGGCCGCCTCCTCCCAGTTGTAGAGGCAGCCCAGTTTCTTGGTCTCCTTTTTGACAGCCATCTGACGTGGGTCCCACATTTGAAGGAGCTGAAGGCTAAGTGTCTTCACTCCCTTAATATTCTGTGGTGCCTGCAAAGAACTGGTTTTGGGGCAGATCGAACGGTGATGCTTCGATTATACCGATCCCTCGTTCGATCACGACTCGACGAAGGCTGTAGTGTTTATGGCCTGGCCGCTCCATCTACTCTCCAGATGCTGGACAGTGTACATCATGCTGGCATCCGGTTGTCCATTGGGGCTTTCTGCACAAGTCCCATGCTCAGACTTTATGCTGAATCCGGTGAGCCACCACTGACTGTATGGTGGCAGTGCTTAACAACTGCATATATTTTGCTGCTGAAAGGTCAGCCACAGCACCCTACACACCCAGTCGCTTTTAGCCACACTCTGCGACGACCATTCGATCACCAGCCAGGGGTTCCCCCTGCATTTGGCATGTGGTGGATGGATGGTCTCACTGGCCTGGCTGTGACCCTGCCTAGGGTGCAGCCTGTACTGCCGGCCTCTGTGCCGCCCTGGACAGTACCTGAGCCGATTTTTAATTTGACACTCTCCGCCTTCCCCAAAGTCAGTACCAATAGGTCAGTGTACCAGCAAGAGTTTGGACGCCTCTCTCTGACCTATCAGGGCTATGTTTTTGTTTACACAGATGGGTGAAAGGATGGCACCTCTGTGGGTTGGTCAGTCTTCACATCTGGTATTCTCATAGGGGGCCGCCTTCTAGGCGTCACCAGTTTCCCAGTGTCACCAGTGTCAGGTGGCCCACCTGCCAGATGTTCCTGACAGTACTGTCCCCTCCTCTGATGCTCTCCCAATGGTGTGGTGGGCTGACCATGGGCAATGGCGGTCCCAGTGGTTTGCAGAGACCACCAACAAACTCTGCACCCTGAAGGACGCCCCAGTGCACTGGGCGTCCTCATGCTGCCAGTCACGGAGGGAGGAGGTTCTGCTTGCTTGTCTGCAAAACGGTCACACGTTCCTCACCCACTCCTACATATTACAGGGTGAGGATGAACTGTGGTGTGACTGCTGTTGGGAGCCTCTCACAGTGGCACACATCTTCAGTTGTGGCACACATCTTCATCTAACTCCCTTGGAGATAACCCCTAGGGAGTGGAGAGCTCTCTTGTATTTGTGAAAGAGGTAGGCCTCTTTCACAGATTGCAAGACAGTGTTTTTATGTGGGTCCCAGGGCATGTTGGCATCATGGGGAATGAGAGGGCAGATGCTCATGCCCGTCAGGTGGCCCACTTGCCAGATATACCACTGTCCCCTCCTCCGATGCTCTCCTGATGGTGTGGTGGGCCGTCCATGAATGGTGGCGGGCCCAGTGGTTTGTGGAGACCGCCAACAAACTCCACACACTGAAGGACACTCCAGTGCACTGGGTGTCCTTGTGCTGCCAGTCACGAAGGGAGGAGGTTGTGCTTGCTTGGCTGCGAATCGGTCACACGTTCCTCACCCACTCCTACATTCTACGGGGTGATGATCAACCATGGTGTGACTGCTGTTGGGAGCCTCTCACAGTGGCACACATCTTTAGTCACTGTGAGAGATACCAAGAACTTAGATGGCGACTGGGAGTTAGTGCAGAGCTCTCCACCTAACTTGGGGATAACCCTCAGGGGGTTGAATTATACATGTTTACTTTTCAGAAGCTTTGTATTTATTCTTGTATTGTTTTGGCTTTTGCCATTTTATGTCTGTGTCTGTTTTAGCTTTTGCTGCGTTTATTGTATTGTCTGTTTTAGCTTTTGCTGCATTTATTGTATTGTCTGTTTTGGCTTTTGCCACTTTTATTGTTATACCTGTTTGGCTTTTGCCACTTTTATTATTATACCTGTTTTGGCTTTTGCCTCTTTTATTGTTATGTTTGTTTTTTTTTTTGGGTTTTGTCTGTACTTATTTTCCATATTTATTTGGCTATTGCCATTTTATTCTTTTTACTCTTAGTGAGCTTTTGCCATTATTTATTGCCATCGTGGTGGGATGGCCATTTACACCCCCACCATGGTGTTGTAGCAGGATCACAGGAATTTAAGCCTGGGGTTTTGGGAGCTTTTTGGTAATATATATAAGAAAGAGAGTTGGTCTCTCCACTGCCATATTGGCCAAATAAGGCTGCTTGCAGTGTTGTGAATTAGAATTAGAATATTTGTAGTGCTTTCTCCCCCTTTCCATCTGCTGCTGGATCTGTCACTGAGTGTTGATACTACCTCTTTGGGAATTGAAAACTTCAAGGTTAGCAATGCATAGTTTGAATGATTTTGGAAAAGAGAGTATTCACCTTTCATATTAATGTGTGTGAGGAATTTGTAGAAGCTGACACTATTTCATCCTACTGCCTCACCTTCATACAATGAAGCACTTTTGAATGGAACAGCTGGTGCTCAATGTAGGCAAGTTTTACTGTAGTACTAATATTACAAAAATATACTAATAAAATTAACCATAGGTAGTTGGTGACTGGCCCCACGTGGTCACACACAGCACAGATGCTGCAATGCTAAACCATGAACCATGCTTTTAACGCCATGAGGGTAGGCTTAAGTAGCCAAACCTAGCAGAAATTCCCCACCACTAAAAATAGGCCCCAACACCCACAATCCTACCTTTCACTGGAACTTTAGGGGTTTATGCCTTGGAAAGCGTGGGTTTTAGCCTTAAAAATGGCTACAAATGCATTAAAATGAATAAAAATGACTGTAGTACAAGAAAGCAGATGCACAGGGGACAAGCATATTAGATGAAAAAAAATTCTTTTTTGTTGCCAAGTGTAATTCATTTTTTCTTTAACCTGCCGGTGGACACACCTGTCCCAAAACGTGCTTTACAAATTGTAATGCAGAGAACATGGAGCCCACTGATGCAAAAAAATCTGTAACTTTACGTAAATGAGCTTTTTGGCATGTACAGTAAGTCCTTGACTTACGTGATTTCGGACTGACACGATTTTTTTAAACAAAAAAAATTTTTGGCTACGAGCACACTTTATAGTCATAACGGAATGACAATCTATGTATTATGTACATAGTTGTTAATCAGTTTTCACTATTAGCTGCCTTGCTACCCATTGGTTTTCATTGCCTGAACTGAGCACACTGACTGCCATACACTGTGGTGATGAGGTAACTCAGTTGTGTGGTTTGCTTTCTGTAATGTCCACCAGCCGCAAGGTACCTCTAATACAGGATCACGTCAATTTGGTGCATGACAATTTCGCATATGGCAATTTGTCGTAGTCAATTTGGCGTACATACACATTCAGCATATGACAATTAGGCAGACAGAAAATTTGGCGTATGACAATTTGGCGTACATACTGATCTCTTGGGTGTACACATTTGTTCACAATTGCAACTGTCATAACCAGTGACAGATCCAGGATATTCGTCGGGGTGGGGGGGGGTTAGCTAATACAGGGGGTTGAGCTAAACCTCACATATTATGCAAATATAAGTTTATGTGTGCATGGGAGGGGTTGCAACCCCAAAATCCCCATCCTAGATCCATGCATGGGCATAACAGTGTCATTGCAACAGTCCCATATAACTCAGTTGGGTTTGTTTGTGTTTTAGGGCCCTAATGACTTTATGGTAGGCATTCTTTGTTCTATTACCTTGCAATGACTGTTGAAATATGTTGTTATGACCATTGCAATTTTGAACAAATTTGGGCACCCACTACAGTATGTATGCTAAATTGTCATATGCCAAATTGACTACGCCAAATTGCCATACGCCAAATTGTCATGCACCAAATTGACATAGACCCCTCTAATACACTCATTCCCAATTCTATCAGCTCATGACACCCCACTCATATACTGCAGAATTCACATCTCAGCTACTTGCATTATATTGATGCACAATTCCTCACTGCCCAACACTGATCCATATAGCATAGCTGGCCTAATTGGGACCCTCCTATTGCACAGGCCTTAAGCACAATTAACCTTCCGTCCACAAAGTGGGGTCTCGGCAGACCCCACACCTACAAAATTGTGTCTACACATGTACCACTTTCTCCAATTTTAACCCACATTTGAGTATCTGTTCTCTGATGTTTTCTTTACCAATCTAGGGAAGTTGGCAGGTCTCCTAAGTAATTAGCATATTTTATTTCTGGTTAAGCAATGCAACCCAAGTTAGTACCAACATGGGTGGCTGGTCAGAAACACTGGTTACTAAAGCAGAAATGGGAGCAGGATGTCCATAAGGATATGGCAATGTCTGGGGTGGATAGGCAGGAGTGGAGGACTAGACCCTGCAGATCCGACCCTGTCATAGGTGGGATAAGGGTATGGTGATTGTGATGTCTTGTCTTCTTGGGTAATATAGATAATTTACAGCATGTTTCCAAATTATTTTCATTGCTAAAGCTTTATATGGATAGTATTTAATATCCATAATAATGCTCTTAATCTGAATATTTAAGCCTTTAACATCAAAAAGTCCTTTTTGGGGGCATCACAGACCCCACCTTGTGTGTGCCAGAAATCGTCACCTTGTGGATAGAAGGTTAACACTGGACCAATACTTGAAGTAGTTCATCTTTAAATACAGCATGTATGCAGATTGTTATGTGCAATAAAGATAGATCTAGATGTATCTAGATAGATCTATTTCACTTTCACCCTATCGTTTAAAAACTAAAACATTTTTTGTCAAAAATGTTAAGCTTAGTGCTTTCCTTGTCTTACGCGATTTTTCGACTTACAGTCAAACCAACCCAGGAAGGCACTCGAGGTTGGTTGATTTTCTTTAACTTAGGGGATACAGTCTTCTAATTAAGGGGAAAAGGAAAGGGGAAGTGAAGGTGGTGAAAACATTGAAAGTAAACTAGTAAAGGGTATCGCCTTTTGTTTGTCATTTTACCTTTGACAGTCATTTTAGGAAAGTACTTTTCAGCTAACGAGATCTCTGAAGAAGAAAAATCTCATCACATATACAGTAAATAATTATCAGGTAGCACACTCAGTAACTATCAGTAGTTCTACATTCGATACTGCAGTGAGGTGGGTTTACTTCTTGAGGGCACCTTTCTTCAGATACAAAGTAAAACCAAGATCCTGTGTTTTGTATGATGGCATTTGCATGGAAAGGAACGCTCTCTAAGACGCAATGTGTAGTCGAGGTAAAATTCCCAGGTTTAGGAGCTAGCCCCCTTTGGTTTTTCAGGGCTTTTCAGCTACAAGGTCATTAGATCCCCACCCACTCTGCAGTTCTAATGCAGAGACTGCAGACACTACACCAGGGGCTGTGGCCAACACAAGGGCTGTGGGCCACATGCATGCTGCTTGGTGTCATGCTGTAGCCATTGGAGCTAGGTCAGGTGAAGATAAAATTATTTTACATATCATCAAAACAACATTACATCATGAGTTGGCAACAACCAGGCAAGCGTTTGACCATGACCTCACATAGTGGGAAGCGACAATGTGGTCAAAGCTGCAGAACGCTTACTTGTTTACTTGAATTCAGCAAAAAAATTAGGTTCATGGCCCAGCAGGAAGTGCCCACTCACTTTATTAATAGCTGGGTTTGTTGTGTTGTCCCTATTGGAAGGAACATATAACAAATCATTTATTCTAGAATAGTCCAAATATGTTATAAATTAATAATAATCTGAACCAGTATAATTAACACTTTGAATAACTTTGGAATACTTAATACAGTGGAACCTCTATAAGTTGACCACTCAAGGGCGGTAAGAAATTGGTCAACATATAGAGTCATCATCATAATGCTGTTATTCCGCCTGTGATGGGGTCGGGTGTGCAAGTTAAGCCACCCCGTTTCCCCACCTATCTCCCACCAGGTCCGGGTCCACCCCACACACTACCATATCCTTAGAGACAACCTGCTCCCACATCTGCTTTGGTCTCCCCCTGCCCTGGGTGCTTCCAACCACCTGCATTCCTGAAATGGACCTACTGAGCTCCTCCTCCACTCCTCTCATTACATGTCCATACCACCTCAACCTACACTGCCTTACTTTTTTTTGTGATGTCTCCCACCCCCAGGCTACCTCTAATATACTCATTCCAAACTATCAGTGCTTGGCAACCCACTCATAAACCACAGCATTTGCATCTTGGCTACTTCCATTCTATTTATGTATTTCTTCCTTACTGCCCACCACACTGATCCATATAGCATAGTGGGCCCACAGGGGCAGATCCAGGGGGAGCAATTCAGCAATTGCTCTCCCCTCAGTGCCTCAATGGGGAGCATATTTGAAATGATGTATGATTCAACTTTGCAACTAATGAGGAATTTTCGCATTGCTATCCCCACTTCTATACTGGGAATTCAACAGTTGCAGTCCAATCTCCAGTTTGCTAAAACACTGAAGATGGGACACTAAGGGGCAGTGGAGGACCTATTGCAATTGCTATCAAGAATTATACTAAGGGATTCTGAATATTTAAAGTATTTGGGGCACACTTTTTTTTTGAAGTGCTCTACCCTTGATCTGACCCTGGATCCGCTCCTGTGGGCCCAACCACGTTAAAAGTTCCCTTTAAACTTGATTGGTACCCTCCTATCATGCATAACCACCTAAACCATCCGCAATTGATACTATGGGTCACATCCGAGTCTATCTCCCCATTGCTTTGAGACGTTGGTCCAAACGTTTTGCACCTTCAACATCAGTTTGCCCCTAGAGAGCACGTCACCACTGTTTTTCTGTCATGAATGGCAAACGTCATCATCTGTTAGTGTCTTTTCAACCTGTGTTTTAATTAATAATATCACATCTTTTTTCTACATCTTTGGCCAGCACATACTTAACTTGGAGACTCCAAAGTGGCAAAATCAAAAGGTGCACTAAAGGCAAGCGCTCATGTAATGTTCAACTACTGGTCAACTTATGGAGGTGAAGATACTGTGTAATTTACAGACTGTCTTGAATATGGTGGTCATGGTACAACATATGGAGGTGGTCAACATATAGAATTAACTCTCCTATGCTTTACAATTGTGGTAAATGTAGAGAAGGAGAGTAATGGAAATCTAGAAGATGAACATAAACACGTCTGCTACACAGCACAGTCAGAACTCAACTGACTTCTCAAATTCTTTCCAGCACTGCACATGTGCAGTGCATCATTTGCATTAGTAGATGGAGTTTTTGGCTCAAATGAGAGATGCAGCCTGTGATTAAACATTAACTCGGCAGGGCTTGGAGTGTTTCCATGGTGTTTGAATGCATGGAGCTAACGTTGCAGACTTTGGAACTTGGTCAACTACCTGTAGTGGAACGATGTGTGGTCTCTGGACTGGACTGGCCTTCTGGTGAGTCGGTGTAGGAGAAGTAGTCGTTGTGGGAACCAAGGTCCGATCAGTGATCTGCAGTGAAGTGGCACGTAGCCTGACTCTAGGGCATGCTGGTGAAGGAGCGGTCAATGTAGGTTCCAGAGCTCGGTTGGAATCCTGTGGCAGTGCAGTACGAGGTACGTGCGGTGTGACCCTCGGTTTCTTCATTCTTGGTGTATGCTTGGCTTGAGCCCCAAATAGCTTGGTTCGGTCCATTGAGCACGAAGACAGTTCGTGTCATGGTATTATCACCGTAGATAAGGTTCACTTGGAACGTACCTCAAGCCCTTAATCAAGGTTCTGTCAAAGTTGTGGAGCTTCATGTTAGTCCGTGTAAGACGTAAACATGGCCAAACCGTGTCAATGACAGTCCCAGGCACAATCGTGATGGCAGCACCAGTGTCGAGGACTCCACTAATCGAGGCTTTTCTATTCCCAAGATGAAGCTCGATGGAACATGTGAGGTCTGTGGGCGTCTGGCAGTGAATCTGTCGAATGGTGACATGGCAGATATCTGGAGGATGATCCTTCGCTTTCTTGGAGAAGTGGCACACAGCTTACTAGGACCAGGTGTGTGGTGCCTGACCGATGAGTTCTGCATACGATGTCCTGAGTCTGGAGTTCAAGACTGTTGTGACCTTTGCGGTGTGTTGTGGACCCAATGGATGGAGGGTTGACCCTGAAGAGAGGAAGATCCAGCTTCTGAAGCTTCGATGGACTGCATTATGTTCAAGAAGGACTGGAGGTTGACCGGCATAGTAGAAAGGAGGCGTTTCTGTGTCTTCATGTTGACACAGTTGGTTGCCAGAGCATATGCAAGGTCAATGTCTTTTGAAAAATTAGAATAATCACAGTCCGCCTGAAAATTGCATAACCGACCAACAAATTCTGCTGTCGATTCCCCTTGAACTTATTTGCAGGTACGAAAGCGGAAAAACGCGACTGCTTGCAGCAGTTTGGCCAAATGCATTCTGGATCGCTGCAAAGAACTTTTCAGGCATTGCTGTTTCCCTTCGTGCCATCATCAGGTGACAATGAAGCATTGAGCAGCCTCAGAGCCCAAGTGAGAAAACATCATGTTGACCCTGTCGTTACTCGTTAATCTCTTGTCTGGAGCACGCTGACCATCAATCAGTTCCATGATGATGTCAAGTTGTTGCTTCCAGGTGGCGAGACTTCGTGGTTCCATTGTGAAGTGCTCCTGTAATGGTGCTACCATTGGAATTGGAATAGCAGCCATATCCAGAATTTCCAAATGTTATTATGAAAATGAATTTAAGCTTACTCAGCTTCCAAATTCTGTGTTGTCTTGGTTCAGGTATGTGGAGAGGAATTCTGAATTTCAAATTTGAATTCCAGATCCTGTTCATGACGCCAATTGTTGTGGTTAACTGGGTTAACTAGCATTGCTTAACTTCCATGATTATATGAGCCAATGCAATAAGCTACTCATTATGGAGTGCCCCAGGTGAACAGTAAGCATTGCAACATTAGTCAGCAGCTGGCTGTGGAAAATCACTGCCCAGTATATCACCCTTGTGTCCATTGAGAGGGATAAGATGGGTACCCGACCCTGCCATAGACAGGAAAAGGGTTAGGAGTTGCAAGGTCGGGTCTGCAGGTCCTAGTCCTCCTCTCTTCCCTATCTCCCACCACACCTCCAACCACCCCACACACTACCATATCCTTATAGACAATCTCCTCCCATGTCTGTTGTGGTCTTCCCCTGCCCTGGATGCTTCCTACCACTTGTATTCCTGTAACGGACCTGATGAGTCCTCCTCACCTCTTCCTATTTACATGTCCATACCAACTCAATCTACTCTCCCTCAGTTTTTCTTCAATGTCCCCACCTCCACACTATTCACTGACAAGTACTTTCTTAAAACAAATGAAAAATGGTCAAATGACTAAAAATAGGTGATACCCCTTGCTAGTTTGCTCTCAATGCATTTTCCACACCTTCACTTTCCCTTCCCCTCTTGAATCAGAAAGCTATACCCCCATTTTAAAGAAAATCAACCAACCTCGAGTACCTTCCTGGGTTGGTTTGACTGTACATGAAAACCTCCGGAAAGAATTAACTGCATTGAGGGCTTACTGTATTACAGCCCCACCATTACCACAGTGTGAGAAAAACTTTAACAGGGACTTTAACTCCTTTCAACCCCATTTGACATGTATGCCTGCTTGTGCTGTTTGGAATATACTTCAGAAGTACTGAAAATTTTTTCACTCATTGGGAAAGACCTGTCAACATCGGTTTTTTGTAATTTTGCACTTTTGGAAAAAAGTAATAATATGCTGTCAACACTTAAGATTTTTTTGCCTACAACGTTTTTTTTGGAAAGCTCATCATCATCATCACACCCTTGTCCCACCTATGGCAGGGTCGGGTCTGCAGGTTCTAATCCTCCACTCCTGTCTATCCCCAACAGGGCTTTCATCCACCCTGCATGCCATCATGTTCCGACGTCCGCTTGGGTCTCCCCCTACTCCTGATGCCACCCACCACCTGTTGCCTCATTATATACTGCCTGAGCTCCTCCTCCCCCTTCGCATCACCTCAACCTATATTCTCTCATCTTCTCCACAATGTCCCCCACCCCCAAGCTGCCTCTAACATACTCATTGCGGACTCTGTCTGCATGCAACACCACACTCATGTAATGCAGCATTTGCATCTTTGGCATCATTCTATATTATTTTTTTCCTGAAAATGTGACTTAATGTTGCTTTGCCAATAATTTTATTTAAATAGCATATGATTAGATTTACTATAAAATAATTTTGTGATTGCTTATGTTGAAAAATTAATTAAAAGTATTATATATTGAAAATCACATTTTCTGCCAGTTGAATTATGATATTCAAACATTAAATAACATACAGTATCTATTTTTTAAAAGTGTATTTTTATCCTCTAATTATGCCTCTAACTCTAATGAGAAGAAAAGGGTGCGTTTATGCAACCTTGGCTGTGACAGTTGTTAGCAGGGTCTTGCAGAATGTCTCTATCATTTATTTTTTCTTATGTTATTCTCACTCGTTTTCATGCTGCTTTTTTTTGTTTTCATGGTGGGGTTTATCTTGTGGTTATGGTTTTCTTTCAAACTGTAAGCTAATCAATAGGTGTATACATCAACAAATTCTTAAAGATGAGTGTGGAGAAATATGACTTCAGAAGAAATTCTTAAACCAATAAGATTGTAATGCAATAGAAGAAAACAATAGTTGATGCTATTATTTCACCATCTCCAGCCCCAATGACTGATGAAAAAGATATTAGGGACGTTGAAAATTAGTCGCAAGGAGTGCTACAAATCACAAATATGAATGATGAACTCGTTCGTATTTATAATTGTGAAGGTACATTGAAATGAGATGTCCAAAGTGAATGTCGCCACCTAGGGGAAGGCGTCTAACACTGATCAGAAAAGACTTATGTGCTAATCCCATTACATGTTGTTGGGAGATCATTTTTTCATACAATTTAATGATTTTAATGTTTCCTAATTGTAATTTACTAATTATACCTTTAAACTTTATTTTTACTCTCTTGAATATTTTCTGTATTTTGAATTTTGATGAATTTCCCATGTGACATCGTTAATACCCAGACGTCTTCGTTCCTAAAGATGGCTGCCTCATGCTGATGTTTGAGCTTCATTGGGCATGCGTGAGGGTGTGGCCTGTTCAGTGCCTTCCGAATCGTAACTGGGAAAAGTTAAGATTCTGGAGGCTTCTAACCATTGCCAAAGTCGGGGGGTTGAGTGGGAGGCACAACTACGCTCAACACACCTGTATTTGTAGTCAGGATGCCTATTCATAATTCATTTCATCGTCCCTATGGATGAAAACCAAATTCCTATAAATGATTCTGGGGTAGCATCACCAAATGATACCTGGTCACTAATGACCTTGTAGTTGACGGGACCTTAAACTTCAACAAACAACAACCAAATGATACTGTTAGAAGTTTAAGCTTCATTTAGAAGGTGATAAAAATAATAGTGATGCATCAGCTAGTACATCTAACGAAGGGAAAGTGAAGATAGGCAACTGCCACTCGTTAGAAAAGGATTTCTTTACGAAATTGATAACAGTGCCCTAAATTTTAAAGATAAATTTTCTAAGCTATGACCACTGTTTGGCATTTTAAATAAAAAGTTTATTCAGCTTGGAGTTTTTTCATCCATTGGCTCCTTACGTTTTTCATAACTCTGCAAAGATGTTTATTAGAGAAAAACAGCGAGATTAAATTTTAAACTTTGGTGTTTGGCTTCATGTACAGAGTATTTATTTAAATTTAATCCATATGGTGGTGCAAGCAGAAAATTTCAGAGGATAGGTCTAGGATTAGGTGCTTGAATAGTTTTTGATGGCTAAACAGCCAAGGGGATTGTGCTATACTCTACTGACAACTCCTCCACTTTTGTTTCTCTTGCCCAAAAGCATCTAGATTTTTTCTAAAATAAAATTGTTATTTGGGATGTAAATAATGTGTTTTCTAAAAAAAATTAAAATTTCTCAATCGATTTCAAGTCCTGGCCGTTAATGGGTTAAGAAGCCTTGGTAGTGGCCTACCATCACAGGCACACAATCCAAGACTGTGCTACTGTTGTACTGCATGTATTAGTAAATGAATTATCATACTTATTTAAATATTCCTACAATTGCTGGAAAATTATCAACCTCATTCTATAACTTTGAACGTTTTACAAATGAAAAGTTATCCATAGTTTGATTTTTATGTTACTAAAATATATTAAATAAGTACAAAAATATTAGATCTACCAAAGGCGGAATCGAGTGGCAAAACAGATTCAGATGTCACCCATAGGATTAATTTGTTTTGTTGATGTTTTAGAGCCCTTCAACTACAATGGCCATTAGAGTCGCATCGACAAAGTACTTCTAATTTGAAGTCTGCACAGACACTACACTCTTACGTCGATTTTTGGGTATTAGCAGTGCCCAGTGTTCCCAAGCGAACTACCCGTGCTAGTCCTAGCTGGCTTGAGCAGACAGTAAAATTATGACGTAAACCACAGGCGCTAACAGAAATTTTACCTGGTTTGATTCCCTGGCATGAGCGAATTCGCATAAGCAATTGATAGTTTACAATATGAACGTTTGGTGGCGCCAAAACCAAAAAATACATAAACCAATGAAAAGTAAACAGAAAACTATTTAAAAATTCAAACAGCCAATCAAATTCGAGCGACGCATTCCATCGACAAGTGCAGTTAACTAACTCTCAACCCCACTTCACCATTGATTTCACTCTTACTTTACAGATGGTAGTGTAACTACGTCATCAGTTTATGTGGATTGTCGTCTGCTAGAGCGCTATTCTCGTCGGTGTCGCGTGCCTCGGAAACAGGCTTCAGTGTGTCAATTCGGACTGACGTCAATCCGAATTGAGCGTGTGTGGGGTTGCTCACTTCAATTGTTCACTTTTGTTCTGCGCATGCCCAAACACGGATAAACGGCATCTTTAAAAAAATTGCACCATGGTAACGGTAGAATTATTGGTTGATGCGGACAATCAATTGACGTCACATGACGTTTCACGAAAAGGAACATAAGTACGTGACACACCAAACTGATCGTGTGTGGGCAATTCATTCCTTCACACCAAATTCAACACATGGATGTGCACACACCGAACTGACACACCAAACTGATCGTGTGTGGCGGGCTTAAGTCGATCTTTCGAAAATGAAACAGAATAGTGAAAGTTGGACCTTAATTGACTGGGTACCGGGCCTAATGGCCTAACTTTTAACACCATCAATTTTCTTTATCCAATCCATTTTGCCTATGGTAGGGTTTGGTACGGAGAGTTGGTTATTTAGAAGCAGAAACAGAAGTGAAGGGTGGGATGTAACATGGCGGGTCGCCGATATGATGTCACAACTCAGTTATCTCGCATTACATGCATGGAAGGATAACGTACCGTAGGAATTAAAACAATTATTTTCAAATAATACAATAGTAATAATAATCTTAATCTCACCTGAGATTGGAGAGTGAACCAGAACTCCCTACCAGTTTCAGAGAAGCCCTTTTACATCTATTTTTGGAACTACTTTTATTAAAGTAAATCTTCTTGGTTATAAAAAAAATCAACAAAGAAAATTGTACAAACGGTACAGACGCAGTATAAAAAGCAATTACAAATTCCTTGGTTGCATAGCAATTTGGAGCAAACAAAAAGTTAATTCATTTTCTTTCAATTCGATCAATATTGACAGCATGGAATCAGGAGAAGTTAAGTTAAGAAATAAAACGAGTTCATACATATATAATCCGCTTTCTATTAAGTGTCCAAACAGGCGCAATCATACTACTTATGGCACCAATCATAAATTAATTCATTTCTTCCCATTAGCGTTTTTCAAAGTAAATTTGTTGTCCTGTATCAGTTTCATAACAAAAAATAAAACTAAACTTGAACAACATTGCACATCAATCGTGGTATTTGAAGACCTTGGAAAGAAAGTCACATCTTTTGACCTGCACATTGAAGAACACTAAAAATCAGGTGAAGAAGAAGACGAACAAAGTAGAGCTGTCAGAAATATTGTACTTGCCTACCCATCCAAGAGATCACAGTCATATTCAAAATAAATCCTTCTTGCAATATTTTAAATCTGTACGCGTTGTGGAGTTAAAGAGGTACAGCTGAGGGTCAAGGCTATTTGACAAACAAAAAAAAATCTAAAACAATCTCCAAACAATGAAACAAAAAAAGTGCTCAATGTTGGGGATTCTAGAATTACCAATAGTCAGCCCAGCTGAAAAAGGGGAGAAAAAACAAAAACCTCTTCTTTGAAGTGAGCACTATCTCCTTAACACAACGGAGCAGATTTATGAAGTGATTCAAGTAGCACAATTCCAAGCCTTTAAACACTAAGAACACAAAGTAAATTGCACGATGTAACCAATTTCTCATTAAGTTGCAGTGTCTTTCTGTAATTCAATCAGAAGAACCCAGTATTTTTTGTAAAAATTGTGTCAAGGCAATTTGCTTGCACACTTAAAAAAATCTTTTAGAACTTTCCCACGACATCCATCTTTTATTTAATTGCCACGTTGTTTTTTTTTACTGACGCTGATTTGATATACGACACAAATATTCCATGTTCATATTGGGATATGAAGCGGAATTGATTAAGGCAGCAGGCAAACAACACTAAAGTCGAAAGCAACAAAAAAATAATTCAACTGATGGCACTCATATTACAGTAGTGGCATGGATGAATTCAATATCCTGTAGAAAGGCAAGGAAGATAAACTCTTTGAAAGAAACCAAAAGTCTGAAAAAAGTTCAGATAACCTTTCAATGATTCCTGAAAGGACCAATACTTGCGCCGGACCAATACTTGTCCAACAGTACTTTTGTTCGTTTTGCGCTTGGCCGATGACAAACACAGCTAATGAATGACTGAGTTTTGTAATGCTGTATGGTTTCCGGATAAGCCAGGAGAACCTGGTTATGCGAGGTGGGCTAGCTCCCCGCTGAAGAGATGGTCAAGACACTGAAGAAATTGGGTTCACAGGAGAACCCATTTGGGTTAGAACCTTATCAAGCCATTGCAGAGGACCATGAAGATGCATCTCAATCCAACAAGGAGTACTAGTTACATCCTGCCGATGGTATTCTGCACCCCATCCTTTCACGAAACTCATTCTGTAAGCAAAATCCGAAAAATCGTGGAAATAGTTAGAAAACATCAATCAAGCTAGTCTCAATTCCTCAAATTACACATTCAATGAACAATATGCTTAAAATCACTTTAAAAAAAAAGAAAGAAAACGAGATTGGTAACCCCACCAAAAACAAAACCACAAAAATAAAAGATTTTCATTTATCATTGTCGAAAATTGAACAAAGTTTTCTTGAAGAGCTTAATTCTTGAAGAGTTTAGTTGAAAAGCTCTATTTAAGTGTAAATTTACTTATCAGATCTTCAAAATACAGCATGGGGCATCGCCTACCCATTCCCAGGGGTCGAAAAAGTCCAGGTGCAGGAGCTCGACACCCCTGGCGTCGCACAGTGGTCGGAAATGCAAATTTTGTGAGACATTTAAGAAAAAACTCATGTCAGCAAATTACAAAATAATTGCCATTTTGTTGTGAATGAATCATCTCCTGTCTAAAATGAACAACAATCAATTAAATTTCTTTTCATTTAAAAGCACTAAAAGCTTACAAAGTCCACATTTTTGAAGATGTTGCATATTTCGCTTCATCCATGATGCAGGTTTTTTTGTGCTCTATTTTGTGTATTTTGTACTCTACGCTGTATTTTGTGCTCTCATGCAGGCATTTTACAAAGTTTATTGGGAATTCATTTTGCTGCATTATGGACACTGAACCTTCAGGTTACTATAAGCATTTCAAATTGTCTTTTTAAGTTAACAGGGGTCAAGATATGATCACATGTAGTTTAGGAGGACAACAACTGATTTTTTTTAATAATTCTTTGGGACTTGCCATTGTGGGAAAAAAATAGTACCCTTTCTTCCATTCTGGAAATGATTTAGGATCATCCTCTGGTCTGTTACCTTTGTTTTGACACCCATCCTAAAGTGCTCAGGCCTGCGAAAGTTATTTATTTTTAATTTTTATTACCATGAGGTATCAAGGAAGGTGTGACACGAAAGGAGTTACAGTGAAACCTCTCTATGGGTACACCCCTCATATCGGTACAGATTTTCCAGGCACCGATTTTTCACCCATAGGCTCTACGCTATTACTACCCCTCTTAACGGTACACCTCTTTAATGGGTACACCTAATACATGTCACCACTTGTCAGAAAACCACCTCTGTAATGGGTACACCCTACCATTGGTACGTCTAATACATGTCACCATTTTCAGAAAACCACCTCTGTAATGGCCACACCCCTCTATTGTTACACCTAATACATGTCACCATTTTCAGAAATCCCCCTCTGTAATGGGTACATCCCACCTCAGTGACGTAGTGGGTAGCGTGCTTGGTAACTGCAGCAGTGGTTCTAGGCTCAATACTGGACCGAGGTGGGTTGCCTTCTTTTCTGCAAGATAGATGCTCCGAGTGCACCTTCCTTTGGATGAGAAGTATAACCGCCATCCCATATGGTGTTCAATGGCATTTACACATAAAAGAACTCTGCTATGCAAATGATAGATGAGGCAGAATTTCCAGTTGTAGGAGCTTGTCCTCCCCCTGGCATGGGTGGAATACCCCAAACAAAAGTAGACCGACTATAAATATGCATAGGGGTTGCAGCTTTGGTCAGCAACTGGCTGCAGAAAATCACTGTCCAAAAGATCACCCCTGCATGTATTCAGTGGGGCAGGATGGGTACCCGACCCTGCCATAGGCAGAAAATAAGAGGGTAGCTTGATTCTAGACAAACGACCCTTCATTGATTTGTTTGTAAAAATTAAATCTGTGTACGTCAAGAATTTTGGGAAATATAATATTATACAATGCATTTTTTCATTTAAAAAAAAAACAATATAAAACAATATACAGTATGCACTGTAACTGAATAAATTAAACAACAGTATTATTAGTGTCCCATACCCCTCTTATGGGTACACCCCTCAGATGGGTACACTTTGGCCAGGTCTCGCAGGTGTACCAATTAGAGAGGTTTCACTGCATTTGATTTTCTCTTCACTGAACATCTCCTTTCTTGTGCTAATACTGTCTTTACAAGAAATGAAATGAGACATAACATTGAATCCTGGGTACCAAATTTACCAGAAGATGATTTGAAAAATAAAATCTCCCTATTTTCCAACAAGGTTCTGACAGTGACAAAGAGTATGTGGATTCATCAGGCAGTGAAGCAGATCTTTGATGTTGTGTAAGGTTCCCCAACTTCAATGTACTAATTTGAAACTTGAAAGAAACATTGTATTCAGAATTATAAATTATATTTTGTTCAAAAATTTACAGCTACACTTCATGTTAAGCCTACTTCATTGCACTATTACACATGTCCTACTAAAACATGATTTCGACCACTGTGCGTCAGTGAAATGCCCCAACCGAACAGTAGATGGACGATAGATAAGCATAGGGGTTACAGCTTTGGTCAGCAACCGGCTGCGGAAAAACGATGTCCAATATATCGCCCTTATGTTTTCACGTCTATAGCCATGGGTCAACACTTTTTTGTTACACTGGAACCGGAAAGCTGAAACCCACTGCCGAAAGCCAACTGCTACAATCTCTTACTTATATACAATCAGTCTATTTTCATTGTTGTGTTACCTTCCCTTTACCGATTAAAGTATATTTACGCAAATTTACTCAAACTAGAAAGGGTTCCTTTACATGCAAGTGACATCGTGCACAGCACATGGGGTCGGTTAGCTCCTAACGACGGAAGTGACCTCCACGAGGATCGAAAAAAAAAAAAAAAAACAAAAAAGAAGAAAGGAACCTGAAAACTAAAGTGTAGTTGTAATATTAAAACAATTGTTACCGGATAGTGCACATCTTCGTCAGTTCATAAACGGCTTCAAACCCGTGGTTCACTGATTGACTGAGCAAGTGAGCAAACTCCTGGTTGTTAAAGATTTTAAGGCTGCATCCAGGTGGGATCTTGCACACAGTCGATGGGTGGAATCCATGATGATGGTTACAATTTCTGCTTTGGACGAATACAGCACTGTCACTCAGACATTCAGCATACACTTCGCCTCCAACATAGTAAAGATGAACACCTGTCATTTAAAATTAAGTCATCAACTAAATTCTAGTGAGTTATTTGATACTATTTGCAGTTAAAGCGGCAGTTTGTAGGCTCAGGATAAGCGGATTACTCTGAAATGGTACTTCTACCACAGTGAACTTCAACGGTAGCGATGTATTCTTTGATAAAATGGTGGAAAAGTTCAGAGATGGTTTTAAAAGAAGAAGTGATGTCCATTATTGAAAATATTTATAATGAACAACATTCAGGTAGCCCATGGCCAATGTATCATCCTCCAGTCCCTTATTAATACAATGTGCTGCACCACTTGTCCCTTTGGAACCGGAAGCACTAGATTTAAATTTCCATGCAGACAGCTGCTGATGTAATGCAGCAACTTGGGCAACCCTTCAGTTAAGCCGGGTTTACATTGTTCACTTTCGAGGATTTCACTTAAAGGATTTCACTTGTGTTTACACAAATGATCATCCAAAGTGAACGGTGTCATGAACGGAATGAACGAATTTCAGTGCAGGGGGAAATGTCTGACAACTGCGGCGTTCTCAGAAATGGGGGAAAATGTCAGAAACTCTCACACAAGTGTGAGAATTCACCCCAATAAATCATTGAAAGTGATCAAAAAGTTGAACATGACTCAATTTTGTTCATCCGTCATCCTAGATGATCACTTTGAATGATTTCCTATTTACACAGTTCATTGGACAATCACTTTGAGGGATTAATCCGGGATGATCACAAAGTGAGCCGTGTAAACCTGGATTTACAGAAGTAAGGAGGGGATGGAGGAAATGCCTAGCCTAGGATCGTTCCAGCAACCGTAGGAATCTGTACGATTAAAAAGGGAAATGATGAGATGGAATGTTAATGGAATTAGAAATTTGCGGGGGGGGGGGGAGTCGTCACCCATTTTAGTTGCATATAAAGGCCGCCACACACGATCAGTTTGGTGTGTCAATTCGGTGTGCACACACCGAACTGATATACCAAACTGACGTGTGTGTGCAAAAAAAGTTGTTGCTCACACCAAAAATTTTAACTGACGGTGTGAAGAAATTTTATCACATCGGTGTGTCAATTCGGATTGACGTCAATCCGAATTGAGCGTGTGTGGGGTTGCTCACATCAATTGTTCACTTTTTTTGTTCTGCGCATGCCCAAACATGGATAAACGTCATTATTAAAAAAATGCACCATGGTAACGGTAGAATTACTGGTTGATGCGGACAATCAAATGACTTTACATGACGTTTAACGAAAAGGAACATAAGTACGTCACACACCAAACTGATCGTGTGCGAGCAATTCATTCCTTCACACAAAATTGAACACATCGATGTGCACACACCGAACTGACACACCAAACTGATCGTGTGTGGCGGGCTTAAAATTATCTAACCTTTTCCAATATGTCGCCTCGTGTTTTCAATAGTTGAATTTCGATTAACATTTGACAACAGACCAAGGCAGAAGCGATCCGAGTTGTTCGAGGGGTCCGTGAAACCATCCACTATTATGCTGTGGCTGTGCGCATGAAACACCTCTCCAACACGCGAGTTTAGTTCGTAATATGCAATTGTGCACCAATAAAGTGGCTCCTGATACGTCACAGGATGTACATCTACACATGGAAAAGAAAATATTAATATAAACACGGAAAGTGCCATTTTTAAAAGTTATTTGATACACAGTACTTATGTTTCATATTTAGGATGCATTTGCAAAGTTAAAGACACTGGTTACAGTTGAACATTAACTTATAATTTGTAGTTAAAGGAGTATACCAAATTTTTAATTCCCTACTGCATCTAATTACTGCCTAATAAAAAATAAATGAAATTCTACATCCTCATTTTTTACAGTTAAATGACATTAGTTATAAATCGAACTCCGCCCAAAGAGGCAAACTCATTTCAGAAAGAAATTTAAGAACTGAATATCTTCTTTTCTACCGAATATAACTAATGGCTTTAACTTATAATGGCTCCAACTTATAATTATGGTTCTATTTAATTTATTTCATTTCCTCATTATTGCTAAACCGCATTTTGGTCTATGGCATGGTCCTATATGTCTCTCTAAAAATATATACACTGGCGTCTAACTGAACGACATTTTACAAAGTTGGCTGCTCACCACACTGTCTTTGTAAGGCAATTTCGTTCACCGACGTTAGAGCGGCGGAGAATTGCAACACCTAGGAATTAGCCCACATGGATGATATAGGGCCGCTCTTTTACCTCCCATCCAACGACTTGAGTGCAAAAGCTTTCCTCTCACCCGAAAGAAGTCATCTCTATCTCACTTTCTCTTACGGTCAGAATCAAGTCTCTAATTATGGACTCGAAATGCAAATAGGCCAGCAACAGAATGTGGTTCAATTTTTAACCTCACATTTTTATGAGAAACGCGCATTTGGTAAAATTTAATTAAATATACAAGAGTATCGTTCTCATGAAAATCATTGGTACCATTACCAAGTCTCAATTGTCAATCAGCGAAGATGGTTACTTATTTAACCCTAGATCACAAAACTCCAATTTGTGCCACACTGTCACAAAACAGCAGTCATTTTGACTACCCTTTTGTATAATTTTTAAAGGGAAATTTTAGCTTAAACGAACAATTTTGATTATCACATCATAAAAACACAAATGAAAAATGAAATTCACATAAAAATTAGAATTTCTGACATTCACTGAAACTATCACAGTGGTGTTCTCCATATATGGTGTTGAAATCTAGATTTAGGAATTGGCATATTACAGGGAGCTTGGGGCGGCGGAAAATCACGGACCAAATGAGGGAGAATAGATTGAGGTGTCATCGACATGCAATGAAATGAGGGGAGAAGGAAGGAGCTCATTAGGCCCATTTCAGGAATGCAGGTGGTAGGAAACACATGGGGTGGGCGGATGCAGACGTAGGAGCAGGTTGTCAATACGAAAATGGCAGCGTGTGGTATGATCAGGGACCTGGCGGGAGATAGGCGGGATTGCGGGTCTAGATAGAACCCGAAGACCCGACCATGCCACAGGCGGGAGAAGGGCATGTAACAAGAATAACTTTTACTTTTAAAATGGAAGTGCAGTTGCACACAGAACAGGTAACACCAATTAGCGTAGCTGAATAACAACTGCTTACAAGAAATAAAACAAAAAATTTCATTATTTAGTTGAACTTTACTAATAGTTAGAAAAGTTAACAAAAGTAAAAGTCCTAACTTTTAAAACTTTTGTAATTTTATTTTATTTTTGTAATTTTGTAATTTTATTTTATTTTTGTAATTTTGTAATTTTATTTTATTTTTGTAATTTTATTTTATTTTTGTAATTTTGTAATTTTATTTTATTTTTGTAATTTTACTTTTACATAGTCCTACGTTGTTACAAATCAGTAGTCTACAGCAGTACTCCACAATCGGTGTGCCTTGAGCAGATACAGGTGTGACGCAGTCAAATAAGATAATTTTCTAACTAATTAATATTTCAACGGTCCTCCTTAGAAGCACAATAACGAGAATACTTGCAACGAAATATTCGCATAAATAGCCATCTAAAGGTTTCATAATTGTATGAGCAATTTCTCTAAAATAATAAATCTCATTTCCCGGAGTGGAACGCACCCCCCCCCCACCCTAGCTATGACAGGCATCTTAGTTTTTGATGTGCCCTGGAATTCTAGGAATAACTTTGGTGCGTCATAGGTGAGAAAAGGTTGCAGAGCACTGGTCTATAGGGCTACCAACTGCATGTAACTAAGTAAATAAAAGTAAAAATATGGAAATTATGATGTAATTGTACTTAAGTGCGATGTTTAGGAGAGCACACAAAGGCGCAGAATTCTAAATTTCTAATTTCTACTATGAATATGAATATGTAATCCTTTGTGACGGATACCTTGCTGGCAAGATCTTTTCATGCTAGACCCATATGCCCAGATCTCCACCAGCACCCCAGCAACACCTTTGCCTTTCGCACCCATTCCACCCGCTCCATCCCAGAACCCACCACCCCCAGAACCTCTTCCAATGTGGGGGTTCCCCAACCTCTTCTGCAGTGATCCAGTGCTGGGCAGACCAGTATCACATGCCTGACGTCCTCCACCTGATCCCTGCACAATCCACAGCCCTCCTCTCCACCTGTGATCTTTGCCATCCTCTGTTTCGTCTCCAGTGACCCAGCTCTTGCCCGAAACAGAAGTGAGCTCTCCCACGTATTGTCGTAGATTACCTCCCTCTCTATGTTAATCTTGTTCCCATACACCCTCAGCGTTTTCTTTGCAGCCCTTCCCTCCATACTCTGTCGCCACTGCCCTAACCCCCATTCCTTCACTTTGTCCTGTACGAGTCTTTGCAGCGTTACTGCCCCCTCCTTGCCCTCCCTGGGGTGCAGTGTTATGCCTATCTTCTAGTGCTTTGAGAAACTCATTCGGTACCTTGTCCTCCCCACAAGCTTTTCCCAACTTCAATGCATTTATCTCGTTATCTAATTCTACCCTAGTAAAGCAAGCCTCTCCAGCTGATGATCCCTGGCTGGTTGTTATTCTGTGTGGCCCTTCCACCACCTTTCCACCTGTAGTGGAGAACCCACATCCATATTCCTTCAATACCCTCCTAATGCCTTCTCTACTGGTTATATTCCTACCATCCTTATCTACTAAGGCTTTTCTACCATCCCCTACCTCCTCACTCCTCTCTCTACGTCTATCCCTCACATATCTCCAAAATTTCTTTGTCATCTGTTTCCCCCCCATCCATGATTTCCTTCCATTTCCTCCTATCCCCCTCTGCAATCTTCCTACCCACTACTTCCTTCGCCTCTCTTTTCTTCTGCTGGTAGGTGTCCCAAGCTTGTCTGATACTTTCCTCATCTCCCCCTTTAACAGCCTGCCTATGCCTCCTATTGGCTTGACGTCTACTTTCGATAGACTCCCATGCCTCAGCATCCATCCATGGTTTTTCCATTTAATCCCATTCCCTTTACACCTTCCCTGTCCTTCATTTGCTTTATCTATTAGGGCACTTACAAGTTCCACATATGTGACTTCTTTTCTTTCCAGTACAACTTCCATGTCCTTCTGGAACTCCTCCTCTTTAAACCATTTCTTTAGCTGCCTGCTAGCTTTCCTTCCCACCTGTGTCCATTTCTCTTTGATGTTCCTAACCTTCATACTAATCATAATTAGATTATGGTCTGAGTCTAAACCCACCCTGTTTTCCTCATCCACTGTCATTCCATGCACCTCCTGCACTAGTTCATTCTCTACCAAGCAATGCAATGCAATGCTCTACCAAAGCAATGCAATGCTCTACCAAGTAATGCAGGAGCTATACTGTGGCCCCACCCTGGTGATCCTTCCCCGACAGCATTTCAGTAGGTTCACTATTGCCATACCATTTTGACATGCAAAACCCTTTAGCATTTTACCATTTCTATTCTCTACCCCATCCATCTCCTGCAGATACCCATTGAAGTCCCCCACTATTATAACCTGATATCCCTCTAGGTGCAGGGCCTCAATGTTCTCCTGCAAGAAGCTGTATATACGTTCATTCCAACCCCCTCCTGTACCTTCTATACCCATGTATACTGCCCCATTGGCCAGCTTCCTACCTCCTCTCTGAACCTTTATCCACCCATGTTCCTTACAATCTTCACCCCACCTTATTCCCTTAATTTTCTTCCCCCAAAGGATTCCAACTCCACCTCCTTTCTTTTCACCCCCCTTTCTATTCCAAAAGGTGGCATTGACCTCATCAACTACATACCCCTCCTCTCCCCTTAGATGCGTCTCAGCCAGGCCCATGATGTCTACCTTTTCCTGCCTCATAATCTCACATAACTCCATCCACTTCCCTTTCCTCCTCACCCCTTGCACATTTGCAAATGCAATCTTCAGGCTTCCTTGTATGTCCCTATCACCCTTGCCTCCCTTGCTCCTTCCTATCTAGGAACTCCTTCACAAATCCCTGCATCTGTTTCCTCATTCATCTGGTGCCGTTTTTTGTGGGGTGATTACTACTTCCAACCCAGCATTTATCCTGCCCTATCAAGGGGGCCCTGCTTTCTATGAGCTGGATGCCCAAGTCCTTCCTGAACTGCCACAGCCTTCTGTTTATCCAGGTTGCCCTTGCCCTCTCCATTTTGTTCACAGAATTTGTAGGGATAAACTAAAACCAAGTTGTGGCCAAGTTGCGTTGGATACACCGGTTTCCGTTAGATCACTGAAGTTAAGCAGCACACACCCACGTCAATACCAATTTCGGTGGTTGGTAAAGAACGTTGGGTGCTGCAAATTAACCCTCTTCCTCGTCCTTTCACCTACCGCACTCATCTACCACGGGCAGCCTCCTCAGGGGTTGACCTGTTATGGCTGCCTGGCTTACACCCCAACCCACAAACTAATCCAATCCATTAATCAATTTTCAACATATAGGGTAGTAAAAAAGACTACGGTTTTGTGATCTAGGGTTAAAGCAACTGCTAACCCTTTTCCCAGCTATGGCAGGCTCGGTTTTACTTCTTATCCCACCCAAAAGAAGTCAACCAACCTCGGTCCAGTATAGAACCATATTACCCATAACTTTAAGCCATGAAGGCGGGCTTAAAATGGTTACTAAAGCGGCCCACAAACGGTCAACTTGGTTGTCAACCTTGTCGTCAACTTGTTCGTCACAGACTGAACAACCAAGTTGACAACCTTCTCATCAACATCAGTTTTACGAAAAAAATTTGCAGCGAAAAGGTGTAGCACAGCTTCCTCAAACTATGGTTCGGACGAGTTGCATTTAATGCGGCCGAATTGCATTGGAGTGCGGCCAAGTTGCATTGGTGTGTGGCCGAGTTGCATTTTAATGCGGCCGAATTGCATTCGAGTGCGGCAAAGTTGCATTGGTGTGCGGCCGAGTTGCATTGGAGTGCGGCCGGGTTGCGTTAAACACTCCAGTTCTCGGCAGATAGCATTACATTAGTTTTGGTGGTGTCAAATATTTAAATAAAAGCTTTAATACAAATCAACCCCTAACTCAGTTTTTGCGGTCGTGGCAGATGCCCAGGCACCCTGTACTACGGTTGTGAAGTTTGTAATTTTTGCGCTATTTGAGCGTTGACTGTAGGATGTTATGTGTGTATTTATTAATATGTATTCAAGGTGTTTGTATATGTTTGGTAATTAGTGCCCCGGTGGGCATGGAATTAAAATAATAATAATAACCCCTTTTTCGCCTATAGCAGGGTTGGGTACCCACCTTGTCTCTCTGAATTGACACAAACGGTGATGTATTGGACGGTGCTTTGCCATAGCCATTGCCGACCAATGCTAATTTACCGTTGGTCTACTGTTCGTTGGAAAATTCCACCGGCGCCAGGGGGGGGGGAACTCCTGCATAGCAGAGGGTTCTTTTTCATGCAAATTCCATAGTACACCACACGGGACCTCGGTTTTTCCTCTCATCCAAAGGGGCCCACCAACTTCAGTCCGATATCTAACCTAGAACCACTGACGGAGTTATCAAGTCACCATGGTAGGATCCTAGCTTCTCATACTGTGCACGAATTGTACCCCTTTAATAATTTTATACTTCACTTTTGGACACTGTATCTAGATAATTCCACACCAACTTCACTCAAAAATTTTTGAAGTGCACTAATGTTGACAGTGAAGTTGACAACGCTGCCATAGACGAAGCAACTTGGTTGACAACAATAGGCTCCTCCCGTGAAAAATCTAAAGTTTTTGATTTTACTTCAACCGTTACCTCAACTTGATCTTTCAACCTTCAACCTACCCACTGACGATCAATTTTGTTGTCAACATGGCAAGTTGACGACACGGTGTACAACCAAGTTGACCGTCTGTGGGCCGCTTTAGATTTTTCATGGGAGGAGCCTATTGTTGTCAACCAAGTTGCTTCGTCTATAGGCGCGTTCTCACTAGTCAAGTTTTGTTGACCAATTGTTGACCATTGACCAAACTTGTATCAATTTTCATTCACACATTTCAATAGAAACTGATCAGTAGTTTCATTGTACAAATGGGGTTTCCGTTACATTACAAATGGGGTCAAAAGGAGTTGTGTGAATAACACTGTATTTTGGTTAACCCCCAATTGGTCCACCCCTCTGACGGGTCCACTTTTGTATATCTACAAGGGCCTTAAACAAAAGACCTATTGTTCACTTGAAGGGTAATGGTGAATGACTCACCACTTGATCAAGAAAAGTTTGACTGGGTCAAACTTGATAACTCCGTCAGTGGTTCTAGGTTAGGTACCGGACTGACTTGATAACTCCGTCAGTGGTTCTAGGTTAGATACCGGACTGACTTGATAACTCCGTCAGTGGTTCTAGGTTAGATACCAGACTGAAGTTGGTGGGCCCCTTTGGACGATAGAGAGGCTCCAAGTGTGCCTTCCTTTGGATGAGAGGAAAAACCGAGGTCCCGTGTGGTGTACTATGGAATTTGCATGAAAAAGAACCCTCTGCTATGCAGGAGTTCCCCCCAGGCGCCTGTGGAATTTTCCAACGAACAGTAGACCGACGGTAAATAAGCATTGGTCGGCAATGGCTATGGTAAAGCACCGTCCAATATATCACCGTTTGTGTCAATTCAGAGAGACAAGGTGGGTACCCAACCCTGCTATAGGCAAAAAAGGGGTTATTATTATTATTTTAATTCCATGCCCACCGGGGCACTAATTACCAAACATATACAAACACCTTGAATACATATTAATAAATACACACATAACATCCTACAGTCAACGCTCGAATAGCACAAAATGACAGACTTCACAACCGTAGTACAGGGCGCCTGGGCATCTGCCACCACCGCAAAAATTGAGTTAGGGGTTGATTTGTATTAAAGCTTTTATTTAAATATTTGACACCACCAAAACTAATGTAATGCTATCTGCCGAGAACTGGAGTGTCCAACGCAACTCGGCCGCACTCCAATGCAATTTGGCCCGCACTCCAATGCAACTCGGCCGCACTCCAATGCAACTCGGCCGCACACCAATGCAACTTTGCCGCACTCGAATGCAATTCGGCCGCATTAAAATGCAACTTGGCCGCACACCAATGCAACTTGGCCGCACTCCAATGCAATTCGGCCGCATTAAAATGGAACTCGGCCGCACCATAGTTTGAGGAAGCTGTGCTACACCTTTTCGCTGCAAATTTTTCGAAAAACTGATGTTGATAAGAAGGTTGTCAACTTGGTTGTTCAGTCTGTGGCAAACAAGTTGACGACAAGGTTGACAACCAAGTTGACCGTCTGTGGGCCGCTTTACAGTCGCTCAAAGTGGAAATCATACAGCAAAAATAAATCAAAATAAAAATCATACAGGCTAAAATTTGCATTATTTCGAAGTAAATTTACACCCATTAGCATATTAAAACACTTATAAACGCATTTGGATTGACCCTTCATCCAGTGAAGTTGAACTTAAACTGTTTAGTATTATAAATTTGTGAAAGATGTGCACTATGGGGGCGCATACCACACTTAAAGAACCTTTGGTAATAATTTGGCATCATGAAGATGGATCGTCCATCAGAGCAATTACTGAAATAGTAAAACGCCCTTTGCAACTATCCAGTGCATAATTCAGAGATTGAAAACAAATCATCATGTTTTAAATATCGGTATGAAGCATACCACGAAGATATTTACCTACAAATGAAAGGTGGATTGTTAATGCTTAGTCAACATTTGAATGTTAGTGCAAATAAGTTAGGAATTAAGGATAAGTTTGTTTTGTATCAGGATAATGATGCGATTGTTGTTGTTTGTTAAGTGTTCTAGGGCCCAGAAAGACAGTCACCATCGTGGGGGTGTAAAGGGCCAGCCCACCATGATGACAATAAATAAGGGCAAAAGCATACTAAAAGAAACAAAAATAAAGGAGCAAAAGCATACTAAAAGTAACAAAAATAAAGGAGCAAAAGCTGAATAAGTAAGGGCAGAATAAATAAAGGCGAAAGCCAAAAACAAACATAAGAATAAAACGGGGAAAAGCCAAGTCAGACAAAGAAATAAAAAGGCAAAAGCCTAACAGACAAAAATCAAAAGCAAAAGACATGGCAGGTAAAGAATAAAGGCACAAGCCAAATGAACAAAGAGACAAAAGATAAAATAGATAAAACTGACACAAGGATTCTAATTTTAATTTACTACAATGCAAGCAGCCTTTTCTGAGGCCAATTTGGCAATGGAGAGACTAAGGCCCTTCGCCCACCAGTGCAACGCGGTTGCAATTTGACTCGAAAAAATATCACTTATCGTTGGATGGGAGTCGATTCCCAGTCGGACTCTTGCTATTGTGTAGTTGGTCGTCCACCTAGAAGACTTCCAATCGACTGGCAAACGACCAACTCCAAAACGAAGGGCACGTCAGTTGCATGGCCAACGCTTGTGCAGCAACCCTTATTCAGCAAAGAACGCTTTCAATACACACCTTTGTAAACACACTTGTCCACTGCAAAGAACCAGTGGCATCACAAGGGGTGTGAGGTCCGCATCGGGTGACACCACTCACCACATGACAAATGGGGTGACACCAAAGTAGAAGAAGCAGCATTTTTTCAGGAGAGGGGGTGACACCAACCCTAGCGATGCCACTGCAAAGAACGCTTTATTTTTCAAAGAGCCTTGTATAAAGACATTGTCATCACACTTGTTCATATCCAACAACATTACAATAACGAACTGCAGTTTTCCATTGTGGACGAAACTGACGAAAACAAAGTTGCAAGAGAGTTGCACCGGTGGACAAAGGGATGTGCAACACAACTCTCACGCAACTGCCATAAACGTGCTGGGTTGGACGAACGGACGAAGGGACGGTGGACGAAGGGCCTAACTTTCAATCATACTTATGATACCATAATACTCCTAAAACTCCCCCTCACGATACTTGCAATGGTGGGCTTTCCTTTGATGAAGCCCTCCACTTTATCCTCTCCAGGGGCATTCCATTGTAGGAGAACCATTGGCAAAAGTGACCATTAGTATGAGTGTCGGTATGAGTGTGGTGTATGAGAACGATCCCTTCTCCCCTTATACTCAGCCAGGGACTCACTTCCAACAAGAGGTCCATTGCACCCCAACAACAGTAGTCTGATAAAAAGACTAATGCTGTGAGATAGACGCTGCTGGCTTAGTGTGCCCCACCCTAATTTCCTAATCATGTCAGACATAACTCTCCCTGTGAGAAAACCTGTGGAGTACAATTCCTGGCTGCCCTCCTTTGGATCCTTTCAATCTCCCAAGATAAATCCTTCCTGAAGGGAAACCAAATTCGACTACCATACTCCAAAATTGGTCACACCATTGAAATATATGCTGATTCTTTTACCTCCTTTGTGCTGTCCCCGAGGACCCTACTAATCAGACGAAGGAATTGACCAGCCCTCCTAATCACTTTACCAACGTGATCCTTCCAATTACCTTGACTATTTATGAGAATTCCAAGGTGTTTATGGGCCACAACCTTCTCAACCCTCACTCCACCTATGTAGTAATCAAAATCAAGTAGCTTCCTAGATCTGGATATCATGAGTATCCTACACTGTGGAAGGTTTAACAGCAATTCCCATCTTACACACCAATTGTGAATCCCATCTAGATCCCATTGTAATTCCACACAAGGATGATAACCCATCATCTAATATCTGAGCAATACATGCATCATCTGCAAATAGCTCAAGGAAGGAGTTAATATTAAGTCCTATGTCATTCACATAGAGAATGTACAACAAAGGACCAAATACACTTCCATGAGGGACTCCTGATGTGACTGGTTTCCATTGAGATGCACTACCCTTGAAAAAGTGCCCTCAAGTCTATCAAGCAGATAGGACCTTACCCAAAGAATAACATTACTATGAATCCCTAAGATGGACATGTTACAGACCAGTTTGTCATGGGGTACCATGAAAAATGCCTGTTCAAAGTCCAAGAATATAACATCAACCTGTTTTCTGCTATCTAAAGCCTTTTGAATGTAATCCATCAAGCAAGCCATTTGGGTGTCACATGACCTCCCATTCCTAAACCCATGCTGGTTATTGCTAAGGATGACCTTCCTTTCCAGATATCCCATTATAGAGGAGAATGAGATATGCTCATTTTGATGAGATGATGCTCATGATGAGATTTTGGATACAGCACTTGTTAACGAAACTGGTCTATAGCACTTAGGGTCTGCAGTGTCCTCAACTTCAAAATTGACCAGGGTATCGTACCGGAACGACATCAAAAACCTAAAACCGGTAAAACCGTTATTTTAGCTCGGAACAAAAAAAAACCGGAACAGAACTGAAAAAGAAATATTGCTCTTATCAGTTTGATACCTGTAAAAACCTGCATAAACGCGTGTCGTTCAGTATTTGTGAAACGTCTCTGCATATTTTATATCTTGCACCACTATGGTCTGCATATTTTATATCTTGCACCACTTGCATTCCACATTGGCAATTATGGGCATGAACATGGAGTCCAAAATCATTCTAACCATCAGAAACACACTGTACAAGCTGTATATACAGAAAATGTGCAAGTACAGTTTGTCCTATTTCACAAGCAGTCCTGTGTGATAGGAGAGTTGTACAAGACAGTGGTTAAGCCAGGTATGTTATATGTAGAGTTTGCAATCCGAATATTCGATATCCGGATATATTCGGCCTGTTTGGAAGTATTTGATATTTGAATATTTAAGAAATTATTCGAATAATATTCGGAAAAAAATTTAGGGTCATTTGTAACTAAATATTTTGCAAATGTCGACATTATATAATGAATTCAGCAGTGAGTGCAGTCGATGGTTTGACGTATAGTTCAATTACCTAGATTTTCCAGAAATATTATTGACTGATTCATCCATGTGATAGGGTTAGGGGCTATCCGCTAACTGCTTGTATATGCAAATTAAGTTCTCAACAAATATGAGATATTTTAATTTTTACTTCCACCTACACACTGGACGATCCTTTGACTACTAAAAAAATAAGTGTGCTCCATCATTTGGTAGAGTTCAGTTTTATTGCTAACATCTTTCTTGAAACATCATTGCTGAAATTTCATGGAACATTAAAATTGAGTTATCCAAATTTTTCAGGTAAGTGATGCACAATAAATATCATCATACCTGTATCCCGCCTGTAGCAGGGTCGGATCTGCAGGTTCTAGCCCCACACATTACCACAGAGTTATGAGCAAGCTGTTCCCACGTTTCCCCCTCCCCAGGGTGCTTCCAACCACCCGCATTACTGTAATGGACCTAACGAGTTCCTCCTCCCCGCTTCTCATTACATGTCCATACCACCTCAATCTACTCTCCTTCATTTTTTCCGCATTGTCCCCCACCCCCAAGCTACTCCTAATATCCTCATTCCTAATTTTATCAGCTGTTGACACCCCACTCATGGGCCATAGCGCATTCTATTTACAGTACATGGCTCTTCCCCCACCGCCCAACACTCTGCTCCATATAGCATAGCAGGCCTAAGTACTGTCTTATAAACCATGCTTTTCAAATTATTATACAGTAGTTTCATTTTGAGACATTTAATGCTTTTTTATTTTTCAAAATAAATAATTTGAAAAATAATTTTACTTATTTTATTATTATATAACTTATCGTACTCATTTTAATTATCGTGGAATAGAGCTTTTACATTGTTCTCTCACAATTCAAACTATTCGAACATAAATTTCAAACTATTCGAATATCCGAATATATTATTCGATATTCAGATAGTTGATAAAGCCGAATATTTGGAAACTCTAGTTATATGGATCAAAATGTTGGGCAGTGAGGGAGAACCACGTCAACTGAATGCAAGATGCCAAGATGTGAATGCTGTTGTACATGAGTGGTACATGGTGGGGTGTCAAGAAGAGATAGAATTACGAATGAGTATAAGCTAGCCTTAGGGCGGGGGACATCGCATAAAAAATGAGGGAGAGCAGATTGAGGTTGTATGGACACATAATGCAAAGAGAGGAGGAGATCATTAGGTCCATTTCAGGAAAGCAATTGGTTGGAAGCACCTGAGGCAGGGGGAGAACCAAAGCGGACGTGGCAGCCGATTGTCAGTAACGGTACAGTAGTGTGTGGAATGGACGGGGACCTGGTGGGAGATAGGAAAGAGTGGGTGGAAAAATTGGTACTATGTTAGCCAGTTTTCATGATGAGGGAACAATGGCAGTGTCTAATGACTTTTTAAATATTTCCAACAAGTAATTTCTAATAATCCCAGAAAGTCACTGCAAAATAAAAGGAGAAATGCCGTGAGGGCCAGGAGCCTTATAAACTGCTGATTTACTCAGTAATTGCTCAATTCCCTCCCTAGTGATAATAGACGCATCCATTCCTCCTGGTGAACACCTGTCATATACTGGCTGGAAGTCATTCCTACTGCTTTTAGCAAAGCTATTTGCAAATGTGTCATTGAAAACATTGGCAATGATGAGACCATGATTAACTAAATTTCCTGAACCATCCTTAATCACTGAATCCCTATAACCCTCTCACCTACACCTCTTAAGATACCCCCTGAATGCACTGGGATTTTTCTTCAGCCTGTCTCCCAAAACGTTCTCATAAAAATTCTTCTATGCTTTCTTCATAACCTCTTTAAACACTTTTTGGGCCCCTTATACTTCCTTGCACTATTGTCATCCCTCTGCTTCCTATGTATGTTTTTAGCCCTTTGCTGATTCTGCAAAGCTACTTTCAACTCTTTGCTTTAGTAAGGACAGGTAGTTGTATGCCCTCTTCTAAAAAGAGCTAGGAAACTTTGCCAAGATTCCTCAATGCCATGTGTATTAATAATGGTATAAGTCATTTAATTGAAATTCAAGATATGCTTTAAAATAAGGTATGTAAAGAATGTTTAAGACCACATGTTCTTTGTGAACAAAGTGCAACTGTGCATATCATTTGTTGTTCAGGGTTTATTCCATGATGTATTTCCTTTGGTGATATTGTATGGTAGTAAATATGTCTGAAATAAATATAAACCAGTGAGACCAAAAAATGGCTTGTAAACAAACTATAAGACTACCTTTTAAAATATATGTTTTAAAGTTGTGGTGCTGTTGCTGGCAATATGATGACGTAATGCTACACATTTGGGAACATATGTAGCAACAGCAATAGTTTATATCCTCACAGAAAAATTTCAATGAAAATGCCTCGTGGAAAGGAGCCATGTCAGGCTGAAATTCGAAAAATTTGTTTTTTACATGGCCAAAAAATTGGAGAGATAAATTGCAGCCACAATAAATCTTTCAAAGAGTGTTGTGCACAATTTTTTGACCAAGAAAGAAGACTATGGCACAAAGAAACGGAAGGGATGGAAGTGTGCACTTACACCATGGGACGCACAGTATGCTTTTTTGGCTCAACTGAAGCAGGAATGTAAACTAGAGAAATTACCCATGACAGTAAGCCATGAAACCATCTGGAAAGCCCTGGGGAACAACAGAAATATGAGATACGTCAAGATAGAGAACAAGACTTGGTTAACTGATGCTCACAAAACAGCATGACTCCAGTGGGCACAGCCACACATGCATTGGAAAGAAGAATGGAAGTCTGTCATTTTCTCAGATGAGAAGTCAATTTAGATGGTTCAGATGGATTCAAGTGCTACTGGCAAGATTTGAGAAGAGAGCGAAAGGAAAAGTTTAGCAGGCAGTAGGGTGGTGGATCTGTAATTGTGTTGGGGGGGGGGGGATTTTCTTTCAACAGGAAAACGTATTTAGTTACCGTTGATCATCGGAGGAATTCACAGGATTTTCAAAAGATGCTATATAATAATTTGATACTCTTTCGACCTTTGATTGGGGTAGAGGACTGGATTTTCTAGCAGGACAATGCACCATGCCAGGCATCAAAAGCTACCAACATGTGGTTTCAAGAGGAAAAAAAATCACTGTTTTGCCATGGCCATCAAAGAGTCCTGACATGAATTCAATGGAAAACTTGTGGGGGATATTGGTAAAGCAAGTATACAGAAGAAACAAGCAGTATGCCCATGTTAGACAGTTGGAATTCGCTATCATGGCAGCATGGGAATTTTGACGTTCTGAAAAAGTTGGTTGAATCAATGCCCAATCGTCTGTTCAGGCTTATAAACAAGAATGGTGAGTTTATTGGGTATTAACCCTCCCTATGCACACTTGTAAAATGCATACATGAAGTGCACACTGGGGTGCCATACACCCCATGTAAGTTTTGGTATGCAAGAAATATATGACATGAATTTTTTTGAAAAAAAATTGAAATTCTGTTTTTGGGGAACACATTTTTAAATAAAAATTCTTCATTAATACAATTTTTACTTATAATGAAGCAACCATAGCCAAATTACAAAACAACTGTTAGATTTTTCAGGAAATTATATTAACTTGAAAAACAACAATTAAGAAAAAGATAAAATATGAAAAAGTGGTAGTATTGTGACAATTGGATATGAAATTTGCATATAAAAATTAGAAAATATTTATATATCATAAAATAACTGTGAACGATCATGAAGAAGCTTTCAATGGCATTAGCAGCATTAAAACAAAAAAATAACTAAGCATAAAACATGTATGAAATGCAACTGTTGCCTGCACACTGGGGTGTGACTTACCCCAGGAGGCATTTTTCAGGCTATAACTTATAATTGAGAAAATATTTATATTTTTTGACTATTCATATGGTTTGAGAGTGTCACAAAGTGAATTTACATGTGCATCAAATAATGAGAAACTGCAAAAATACCAAGTTATTCATAAATTATTTTTCTGTGGGGTATGTCATACCCCAGTGTGCGTAGGGAGGGTTAAGTATATTATTTTACATGTCAGTGATCATTACTTTGTTTGGTCTTATAATTTGTTTACAGGCACGTTTCTTATTTTTAGTGTTTGTGATATTGTTTATGCAATCAAATTGATTGCATAAGCTTTGAGTTCTAAGGTCATTTAAATTAATATGGAAAGCTAGCATTTATCAATAAAGTAGTGGTTTACATAAACCAATAAAAATACATGTGGTCCTATAAATTCTTTACATACCTTAATCCCAATTGGTATTCCACCTTGCTTGCAGCCACCTGTCTAGGTAACCTATTTATGATCTCTACCCTAACACCCACATGGTCACTAATTACCTCAAAACACTCTACATTCTTAATAGAGTTAGGAACACTTGTAAAAACTAGATCTAGAATCCCTCCTTTCTCATGAGTAGGCATAGTCACAATCTTCTTTCAATCCACTGCAACACAGTTGCTCCAAAAAGCGATTTAGAAGCCCTGATAACCTAAAGTTTAAATTACACTGCATACTGCCCCAATCCAACCCTAGCAAATTGAAGTCCCCACCAAGAATTACTACTAATATCGTTTTCCTCTGATATACAAGCTCCAATGATTGCAATAGCTTCATCAGTGGGTATGGGTCATCACCTGGTGGCTGGTACAAACCAACCACACAAAATCCCCCACCACAAGAGCCAGCAACATGACAACATTGCATTTCACAATCTTCCTCATAACCCAATTCCCTAGAACTTTCCAGGAATTATCTATGGCTATAAAGACTGCACCCCCTCTACCTGCTTCCATATCCTTTCCGTAAACTACAAACCTATCAGAGAAAATCTCTGACGATTTAATTTCTCCATTTAAACCAGGATTCAGTGCCAATTATGATATCAGCATCTAATGTAGCAACAAGGGCACCAACCTCAGCCATTTTGTTGACTATGCTTCTGCAATTGACTGGCTCTGTGACTGCAAAAACTTTCCCTTGCCATCCCCTATTAATACCTAGAAGACCTTTCCCATGGGTATTTTCTTACCCTAGCATAAGGTGACCTGGTGTCTTCCCTAAAAAAATCATCAATAAATTCCTTACTTTTTATCCCAATCTTTGAGGCAGCCTTGCATTGAAATGAAATCCATCCATAGCAAAAAAAATGTTGGAGATCTGAGATACATGCTCTATAATAAAGTAGTTTCACCCCAATAGTTTGACCTTTAGAAAATATCTTATTATTAACCCATCTGGCTTTTGCAGCAGTTAATTTACCCTAACCCTTTCACTCAATAATAGGACACACCATAACCCTAGCCTTGGGTTGGAATCTTTTTAACTCCTTGGCTATCTCCATAATTTCCTCAAGAACTTCAACAGCTGGATTATCCAGGGTTATGTCATTGGACCCTATCTGTAATACCATCATACAATCTTCACTTTCCCCTTTCATTATGTTTTCAATCCTATCCTTTATGTCTCCTAGTGCTGCATAAGGTAGGGAAGCAACACTAACATACCCTCTCACTTGCCCTTCTGGTAGTCCCCAGCTATCAACCCCCTTTAAATCTGTGCCCCCAATTAAAATGACAGATTTGCCAGGTAATGGGTTTTGCACCCCTACAGTGCCCCCTTCACCAGCCTGCTTCAATTCTCCACAGGTATAATCCTGTGGTACAGATACTGGCATATTTCTATCCTCCAGTTTCTCTTCCTTAACCAGCTTTCCTTCCAATATGGGTGCAATCTGTAGAGTATCCTGTTGCATCCCTCCCCCTTTCTCCTTGAGAACCTTTGGTGTTACCCCCAGGGATGTCCTTTCTGTTCTTAAGCCCTTTTTAGCACCTGATGACATTACAACTTTTCTGGATGAACTTGATGGTGGTGCAACTGGAGACCTCAGCCAGCCATTGGTCAAACCAGCAACTGGAGAACTGGATCTCAAAATGCCAGCCTTTAACCTGGTGATCTCAGCTTGGATGTTACCTAGCTCCAATCTCAAAAGCTTGCAACCCCCACACTATGTAACTTTCTTTGGAGGCATTATAAGATGCTGATTTCTAAAAGTATTGCACTATTTTACTAGAAAAACCGTGTTATCTCATGTATAATACACACCTGTGTATAACACACACCCCACGTTTTAAGACTTAGTTAAATAAAAATATTAATGCCCATGTATAATATGCATGTTAAGTTTGCCAGTTCCCAATTATTTCAGATGACGATTGTGAAGAATTTTTAGGCTTTTAATATTGGCATTGTTGGACATAACTGGACTTAGAATATTCATTTTTATTACAGGACTTATTAATTTTTTAAAGTAGCACGCTAGTATTATTATATCTATGGTTACACGAGGTTAAATGTTAGAAGGTTAGAAGTTAAATGAGGTTAATAAGCAAACATATCTCTTCTTGCTTTCAATGGATGATCCAGTATTCTTTATGCATGTTTAGTGTTCTCTGATAATGGCTGAAATTTTTACACCTATGTATAATATGCACCCAGACTTTGCATCCAATTTTTTTGGGAAAAAAAGTGCGTATTATACACGAGATAATGCGGTAAATTATCCATGAAGTGCATAGTATTCTATATAGTATATGAGTCACGCCTACAATAACATTTTGGAAAATATTTACCCAGAAGTGAAAAATAATTCAAAACAAATTCTTTGTTTGTATTTTAGAAACTTTCATCACAAAAACTACAATTAAACTGACTTTTTGCAGCAATATTTTTCTTTAAAGATATTTTTAACCCTCAAACGACAACGCTATGTGTTAGGACAATTTAAACAAGTAGGTGTCATGTATGACACCTATCTCTTTTTGGTTTCTTTCTTACCCAAAATTAATTACATTTTCACAAAAATAGTTTGAATGATTGCAGACAACAATATCCTATTTTAAAATGCTGAAAAAGGATGCAATTTTTCAATGAAATAAACATTAATTGCAATTCGGTCCATACAAATGTTAACAAAATCATGAACAAGGGTGAGGACAAATCAGCTGTTAACTTCATGATTCTTCATTTCCAAAGCAATCTGGACAACCAAAGTACTTTATATCGACACCTTCCCGGTAAAACATCGTAAGCGCCATTTATTAAATTTTTCAGGAAAGAGGAAAAACGTCTTATTTGCCTATTTATTGTTCTTTCTGGAAACTTTAAATTTTATTGGAATGTAAGTGTGGTACATAATCTTTAAATTACATTTAAATTTTATAAAAATTGCATTTTTAATAAATTTTCAAAGAAATGTCACTTACGATTTTTTGTTGGCCCCAGTTTTGAGAGTTCGACGCTTACGATTTGGGGTTTGTGATGATTTGACCAGGAAGAAATCATAGTGGTGTTTATTTATGAAATCTTTAACAATGCTAATTATTTCACTTGCTATTACAACAATCTGTTTTTGACGTTCCCTCACTATATTTAGTGCATTGTGTGCCATTTATTATTTAAAATGTTAAACCACATAAATTATAATAAATAAGAATCAGTTGAGGTGGTATCGGCATGTTATGAGGAGGGAAGAGGAGGAGCTTATTAGGTCCATTGTGGGACTGCAGGTGATTGGAGGCACTAGAGGTAGAGGAAGACCAAAGCAAACGTGGGTACAGGTGGTACAGGCGGACATGGAGGTGTGTGAGGTGCAGAGGGACCTGGTGGGGGATAGGCGGGAGTGGAGGATTAGAACCCGCAGACCGGACCCTGCCTCAGGAAAGAGAAGGGTGAGATGAGGATGATGAACAACAGCCCCCAAAAATGGAAGCACTTATACAATAAGTTCAATAAGGCAGTGGTTCTCAAAACGTGTTCTGCAAAACCACTTCAAGTGTTCCGCAAAAAATTTAATGCACAAAGAAAGCAATGGAGAGATACTCTGATGTGACCCACAGAATCAATGGGGGAGGGGGTCACTGAAGTGGCGACAGGCAAGCGAAGTTCTGTGTGACAGGAGGATCCCAATCTCGTTGAAAGGGAAGTTCTACAGGACAGTTGTTAGACCAGCTATGCCATATGGATCAGAGTGCTGGGCAATGAGGATGAGCTACGTAATTAGAATGCAAGTAGCTGAGATGCGAATGCTGTGACACATGTGTGGCGTGTCGAGAGCTGACAGAATTAGGAATGAGCATATTAGAGGTAGCCATGAGGGACTATGTAACCATGGGTAACCATGTAAAAATGAGGGAGAATAGGTTGAGGTGGTATGGACACGTCATGTGAAGACGGGAAGAGGAGCTCGTTAGGTTTATTCCAGGAATGCAGGTGGTCGGTAGCACCAGAGGCAGGGGGAGACCAAAGCAGATGTGGGAACAGGTTGTCCATAAGGATGTGACAATGTGAGGGGTGAACGGGGAACTAGGGGAGAGATAGACGAGAGTGGAGGGCTAGAACCCGCGGACCCGACCCTGCCACAGGCGGGATAAGGGTATGATGATGATGTAGTAAATATGAAGTGTAGAAGGTGTACAACCTGCTTTAAAGTTTCTGTTGAATTGTAAGTGTTCCTAACTAGTAAAATGTCAGTTTAGTGCTCCCCGTCTTCAAAAACATTGAGAACCACTGCAATAAGGCAATGTTAACAACAGGTTTAAGGCACATGGGAACGTTCCATGAGGGGAGGGGCTGACTGCAGGACTGTGCTATACAATTGTAGACCTTTCATATACGGATTAAATATATTTTTGGGCCAGATCTTTTTTAAAAAAATTAAAAAAGTTCGCTAAAAAGCTCATCATATGAAGGGATATTGTAAGCGCCATATAAAATGTCGCTTAAAAACAAAAATTATAGGTTGTCGCTTAAACACAGTCAAAAGTTGTCACTTACGATAAATTTCGAAAAAAAGGGGCGCTTACGATGATATTTAATATTTTTAAACATTAAAATATAAAATAACTATTTAATGAATGATAAAAATGATTACACCATTAATTGATATTCAATGTGCAGAATATAATGATACAAAAAAGTGAAAATCTCAAAAAATGTCGTTTACGATGTTTTACCGGGAAGGTGACGATATGTTCACCACAGATGCTTCTTTGGCATTTGCAGCAATGCTTGGTACCTCTGAGATTTTCTTTTGTAATCCCAGAATGCAAATTTTTCTAACCCTCCTGACGATTGGGATGTTGCAGGCTGAAGAAATGAAAAGTGGGGACACAAACAACTACCTATATATCTAGCTCAAGAGTGGGTTGAGGGTATAAGACGTGTGAAATTGCGTCAGAGGTGATTCAGAGAACATAGGTGCAAATAAAGACTGTAGGTGTCACACATGACACAGACTAGTCGTTTGAGGGTTAAATTAAAGTTATGTCATGTTCACAATCAATTCAGAGAAAGACATAATTGTATATCATACTTTAGACATGGGAGAAATTCTCAAGGTTGTGCACTCAACTGAGTACAGTGGGCGTTAATGGGTTAAGAGGTTTCACTGCATCTAATGGTCAAATAAGATGCCCAGATGCCCAGAACCACATGGGCCCGAGTGGACAACAAACAGATAAGAGGGGCGAGTTGTGGTAGCATGCCCATCTGGGTGCAGACATTAAACACCACACTGGACATATAACACTGGCAATGCTAGCAGCTGCCACATATCCAGAGAGCTGATACTCTTCTGGACAACTTCTGGATTGCACGTTCCTACAACCAAGTGGAGCAATCCCTAGAAGAGGTGGGGAGGTTGCTCTTACAGTTGATGCAACAAGGTGCAGTCTGACATGGCTCAGGGGAGTGGTCTTCCTGCCCTCAAGTCCCACACATGGTTTTGGCAGAACAGGAATTCTGGCCATGAACATATTGCTGGCACATGAAGCACCAAAGTGGGCTTGGTATGAAGGGGCATACAGGTAAGTAGAGGTAGCCAGCCCTGACAAACTATGGCACCTTGGGCCTACCAAAGGCCACCACCAAGGTGTCAGAAGGGCAGGACTCTCCATCCTGTCGAACCACGGTGTGGCAGACAACCACCACATCCTGGTCCCTGAGCTCCTCCACTATTTTATCCTCTGATTCCACAATAGGTTGACTCTACTGGACTTTAGTGTGATGGAGCTTGACCACCATGGGGAAGTCATCAAGCTTCCACATTTTCAACAATGCTTCAAACTGGTTGGCGGGGGAAGCAGATGCCTCCACGAACAAGGTGCTATAGTGCTGTTTCTTGACCAAAGTCACGTCACCAGAAATGCCCTTGATGGCTTTGGCAATAAGGAAGGGCGAAGCCTTCCCCAAAGCTTCACCACCTTCCCAGGAGATGGAAAAAAACTGGGGAGGATAGGAGCAATGTGTTGAAGTTGATTTGACTGAACCTAAAACAGTGGTGGCAAACCATTTTTTGAAGATGGGTCACAATTAGAAGAAAAAAAGAGCAAAAAAGTTGTCCGTGGGTCAGTTGCAATCACTATTTAATTTTATGAATAAAAATTATTATTAATGAATATATTAGTTTATTAAATTAGCAAGTAGAGAACATCATCATAATGCCCTTATCCCGCCTGTGGCAGGGTCGGATCTATGGGTTCTAACCTCCAGGTCTCTGTTCAACCCACACACTTTGATATGATAAACTAGATATACACGTTCATGTGGGTCACTTAAAATTGCATGGTGGGTCACAGGTTTGCCACCACTGACCTAAGACCTCCTTAGAAGCAGGAATGCACTTTGCATCAGCAGTGGAGCCCTGCACCTTAAGGCTAAGAGGAGCTTGCCCCTTGTTAAGGGCAGGCGAGGATTCAGAAGATGCCACAGATGCATTCCCTGATCCAGTTGGCTTACACCAGTTGGAACACAACCACTTATTTGGACCAGGACTCACCTCCATAAACTCAGTGGCAGTCGGCCCACTCAGTTGGGTCAGACCAAGTTAGCCACCTTCTGTTGTTTTTGTTTGTGTTTAAATCCCATCAACTACAAGGTCATTAGAAACCCATCCACTGCATAGACTGCACAGACACTACACTAATCTGACGATTATTGGGTATTAGCAGCACCCAGTTTTCCCAAGTGACCACCCATGTCGTAACTAGCTGGGCTTGCGAGAACTGGTGTGTCCAACACAGTTCACTGTTCCCAGCCATCCTCTGGCTCAGCACAAGAACAAATCAAAAACAGAAGGAGAAGTCAAGGGGGGTATAGTATATGGTAGAGTGTAAATTCACCACCTGCAGGCCTCACCCACCACAGAGCCCAATGAGAGGACACTCCTCTGGGTCAACAAGGTTGCTCGGGCAGCAAACCACAAGGGTGGCATAATCTCCAAGTACTGGAAAATGGCATTGAGGTTAATTACTGGTCCACTATGAGTGCCCCTAGAAGGCATTCAAAAATGAGCCCCTGGCCAGTTGATCAAGACTAGGTGTTCTTCTTGGCCACCCAGTTTCCCCGGAAGCTGCAGCCAAAGTGATGTTGGAGACTGTAGGTCACAACCTTAGTCCTTGATGGCTGTGAGTCACCTCACCAGTGGGGTATCCCAGAGACATCGCAGGGCATGTACCCCATCACCAGGATCTGCATTTCCCAGGGGTTCGGGTATCCCTGCATGGCAAAACATGGCAAAAATGTGGGTAGGCGGTGTCCTATGGAAACCTCGGTGAGAAGGCTACCATGTGATCAAATTTGACCCGGACTAGTCCATTTAAACCACCCCTAGTAAACTGAATGGGAAAATTTTTTCTCTAGGTTATTACAACCTTCGTTGACATTCGTTTGAAGTTTGAGCAGGATTCCGCAATTAGTGTGTGTTTGGCAGCATTTGTTTATTGTGCAAAAAGTTTGTCTGGCGATTTTTTTCGAATGGAAAAAAATTGAACAAAGAGTTTGCTTGATATTTTGTTTTTCCAATGGAATCACAAATGATTGAATTAGGATGATTGAATGAAAGGTCAATCACCCTAAAATCACACCTCAAACACCATATTGGCCAGAAATGGCTCCCTGTGTCACTTTTTCCTATTTCCAAAACTAAAATATCCGCTCTGGGGAACATGCTATGAGTCGACTGAGGCCATAAAAAAGTCGCCAAAGGAACTAAGGGTCATCCCGGCCGAGGCCTAAAAGAAGTGTATGGAAAATTGGATTAACCGTTGGCATGCTTTTATTGGCACAAAAGGAGCTTATTTTGAGGGCGAAAATAAAGATTTGTATTGAAATACATAAAAACGTTGCTTTTATTAACCAGTCTGGGTCAAATTTGATCAGATGATATAGCATATATAACCACATCATTAAAGCCGATTTGTTGAAAAACTATACGTGATGGAAAAAGACTAATTCCATATTTGAAATCAGCATAACACACTGGTTTCAAATCAGATAACATCATAAAGACATCAAAAATGATGCTGAGCAGTGTAATCCATTGTTGCAATTAATGCTAGCTGGATCCAGCAATAGAATTTATTATTTAACCTCTTGAATCACTAATTGCTCTTATGCTGATATTACGTGAAAGTGATTTAGAAGAGGGATTCTCTTTTACCTACTGAATTGTACCTAAAAGGTGAACCTGTACAATCTTTAGATGAACCATTTTAATGATTGTTGAGATCGTTCAATAAAGAATTTCCATTTTAATTACACGCTCATATTTCACTCGATTCTTTCTATAATGCATACATCCATGAGATCGAACCTGCAATTGTAGATAAAGTCATCTTCAGTTCAAAATCTTATTAGGAACTATATACCGTAAAATCTCACGTAGAGTCCACATCTCAAATATAGTCCGCACGCGTCTATAGTCCGCATTACAGATGGGTATGTTTCAAACACAGTCCACACTTCAAAATTCCTACTGTAGCCAGTGGCGCAACTTGTAGGGGCAATGGGTTCAAATGAATTTGAACATGAAATGTCAGAATGCTCTGACAACGAAATTGGAATGTGAAAGATTTTATATTGCATTATCATATAAATAAGGCCGAAATTTTTAAAGTCGTGTTGTTCAGTGTAATAAAGTGTTCAGAAAATGAGGAGCAGTTTTCATTGAGAGCCCTTGGTTTCATTTATAGTTCGCCCTCGCATATAGTCCACACGTGTGTGTTACCAATGGAATTACAGATGATGGAATAAACAGTCAATCATCCTAAAATCACAGCACAACCACCAAATTCGACAGATCAGGCTCCCTGTGGATTTTCCTAGTTCCAAAACTCAAATATCCGCTCTGGGGAAGGCACCATGAGTCGAATCAACCCATAAAAATATCGCCAAAGGAACTAAGGGTCATTCCGGCCGAGGCCTATAAGAAGTGTATGGAAAATTGGATTAACCGTTGGCATGCTTGTATTGGCTCAAAAGGAGCCTATTTTGAGGGAGATAATAAAGATTTGTATTAAAATACATAAAAACATTGCTTTTATTAAACAGTCTGGGTCAAATTTGATCAGATGGTATATTGACCAAGAACCTGTCAAACCATGATGGCAGTTTTGTCCAGTCAAGGACACGAACAAGTTGCCCCTTTTAGCCGCCAAACACCATGAAACCACGAATTGGCCATTGCTAAAGCAGAGGCACAAGCAGGTCTACCCCTTTTAGTCACCTTCTAAGACATGCAGGTATACAGTGTGCCAATTCTACCCCAGGGATAAAGTGTGCCAATTCTACCCCA
>JAAFCE010009125.1:9790814-9837903 GCA_013389805.1 Trigoniulus corallinus
AGTGTGCCAATTCTACCCCAGGGATAAAGTGTGCCAATTCTACCCCAGGGATAAAGTGTGCCAATTCTACCCCAGGGATAAAGTGTGCCAATTCTACCCCAGGGATAAAGTGTGCCAATTCTACCAAAGGGATAAAGTGTGCCAATTCTACCCCAGGCACACATGGGGAATAATGATCCAAAACATTTATCATATGTTGCCAAGGAATGGTGCTTATACAACTGCCCAAAGTTCTCAGAACACCTCCACAATCACCAGATTTAAATTTGGTTGAATATGTTGAGGTAAACCTCAAAATTGAAATAAGAAAACATCAAATTTCAAACCTGGTTGATGTAAAGAAAGCCATCCAAGAGGAATAGACAAACACGTCTTCAGTTTACAAAAAAAATACTTCTTTAGCCATACCAACATCCCCTCAAAGAAGTTAGAAGACAGAATGGTCTGCCAACTAAATATTGCAAGCAACAAACAAAAGACTAATTTTTTTTAAATACACAACAGTTTACGTATGTATGATTTTCATTTTCACCTTGACATGCATGTTTCATTTTCATGAATGAAAATTATTTCTTTGATGCCTGGATAAGATTTTTAATCAGTATTATCTATCATTAGATGCATGTTACAGAGCCAAGCAAATCTGACCTCATTTTCTATTTTTATTTTTAAGACTAAGTTGTGCAAACGGTCAATTTTGTGGGTGTATGATTTTCACTTTCAGTTGTTGTTTGTTGGTGTTTAAGGTCCCGTCAACTACGAGGTCATTAGAGACCAGTCCACTGCGTAGTTCTAATGCATAGACTGCACCGACACTACACCAATGCGACGATTATTGGGTATTAACAGTACCCAGCTTTCCCAAGCGACCACCCATGTCAGTAATAACTGGGCTTGCGTTGCTTAACTTCAGTGATCAGACGATAACTGGTGTGTCCAACGCAATAAGCCGCTCCCTTCACTTTCAGTGATTGTATCTAACTACCAATTTTGCCCTCTGTCAATTCATGATGATGGCGTGGGTGGGGATTCCATTCAATTAAAATATGAAGCTTCTTGGGTTCTACCCACATAAGGCTTTGTATATGCTAGAGGTGGTGAACCTATGGAACATGTGCCAGGGTTGGCAACCAGCACAATTTTGCTGGCAAATGGCATGTATATAAAGAGGGAAACCTACATAAAGCCAAACCAATAAATTCGTGGAATGTGTATTTCCTGTACAAACTGGAAACCTATTATATATTCCTGAAAAAAAAAACCCTCTGGCATGTTATTACATCAAGAAATTGAACTTTTTAAATTTGGGGCATCAAATTTCTGCTAGGCAATGATGGCTATGTAATAATTAATTAAATAACAAGCCTTATGGCAAACAAACCTTGGGGCATCTGAATAGTATCCATTGGCGTTGGTTGAATATTGTCACCAGTTTGCTGACTATTGTCATCATGCGGACTGTAGGCAGGTGGGGGTGTTTCAGCTGGGAAGCAAAAAAAATCAGAATTACAATACATCACAACAGGGCTTCCTTTAAAAATCGGTTCTACTTTAATGAATTCCACTTCCCAAGGCCAAATTTCAAACTAACAGTGGGATAATGAAGACAGTGGCGTGGCAGCACAGTCTGCAATGCATGTGTTGCATACAGGTGCCAAAAATGCTAGCGGAGAAGAAAATATTTGCATGCACTCTAAACATCTATAAAAGGTGTAATGCACAACGACTTCTGTCTAAATTACATAAAATACTTTTTTTTTCCTAATTATTAGTGCTACTTTTGATTCATACAACGATTTGTATTAGGGAAGAGGACTGGGATAGGGACGCCAAATAAGGCGTTGCACATGGGCGCCAGACACTACTGGCACAACACTGAATGAAGTCCATAAGTATTTTCTCAAATATTTAGTCAAGATATAGTGGGATTTGAAGGAAGAAAGAAAAGCTGAGAGGGACGAGGCCTACTCAATGGTGGACTGTGGGACGTTGGCTATGGTTGACAATCCAGTTCAAAACTACAAATGGATTTTTCACCCTTAAGTGGATTGCTAAAATTAGCAACATCATTGTATATATGCACTTGTTGCACCTGTTTTGTTGTATAAATGTATTTTTGTTTCTGAAAGATAATTTTTATGCAGGTACTGCACACAATTTAAGAATGCTCTTTAGAAACAATTCTGTTACATTTGGAACAAATTTGAAAAATCGGACTTTTGGATTTGCATAAATGACATTGAGATCTTTTAATTTTTTTAAGTTGCAGTTGTTGTTCTTCTGCTGATGTGCCACTAGCTTGCATAATACAGTCAAACTCGGATATAACACACACCGTCGGGACTGCTCATGTCTGTGTCTTATAACCGAGTGTGTGTTAAAACAGAAACAATGCTAAATGATGCCAAAGCTATGTTAACTGAACAAAAATATGCTAATTTCAAGATAAATTCAACCTAGACTAGTCGACCTAGACTTGTATACAGTAGAACTTCGGTATATCGAACTCGCTTATATCGAAATCTTGCTTATTCCCGCTTATATCAAAGCTTGAGCGCTGGTCCCGCCCGATGTAAATTTTAGCTTTACATATAATTCCGGATTTCGATATATCGAATTTCTGATATATCGAACTATTTTTCGCGGTCCCCTGAGGTTCGATATAACGAGATTCTACTGTCAGCTGCAATTTTGCCAGATTCCACACTGCTGAGAATTTTATCCTTTTATCATCATCATCTCACCCTTCTCAGGTTCCGGTCTGTGGGTTCTAATCCTCCACTCCCGCCTATCCCCCACCAAGTCTCCTTCCACCCCACATGCTACCATATCCCTTTGCACCACCTGCACTCACGCCCGTTTTGGTCTTCCTCTACCTCTGGTGCCACCAACTACCTGCAGTCCCACAATGGACGTAATAAGCTCCTCCTTATCACATGCCCATACCACCTCAAACGCTTCTCTCTCATCCTTTCCGGAATATCTGCCACCCCCAAGCTACCAGTAACGTAGTCGTTTCTAATTCTGTCAGATCATGACACCCCACACAGGTAGGGTCTCTAATGACCTTGTAGTTGACGGGACCTTAAACTCCAACAAACAAACAACAAACCCACACAGGTAGCGTAGCTTTCGTGTCTCAGCCGCTTGCATTTCCCTTTCATGGGTCTTCCTAACAGCCCAACACTCTGAACTATATAGCATAGCGGGCCTAATGACAGTTCTGTAAAATTTGCCCCACTTGCCTGTCTCCACTTCAGCCATCCTGCATTAACCCTACGGGCCACGTCAGAGTCGATTTCCCCATTCCTCTGGAAAACTGATCCTAGATAGGAAAACTCTTGCACCATATAGCCTTACTTAAGCTGTGGGGTATGCCATCTAGTCTCATGTTACATCTGTTTGTTATATCCCGGGTCTCTCACGCGTTGAAAGTGCTGTAGGGACCAAACCAGTTGTGTGTTATATGCAATATCCGATTGTGTAATAGCCAATCAATTTCTATATACTTATGCATTAGCGATGGCTGGGACTTTCCCTTGTGTGTGTTATAAGCCAAAAAGTGTTATAACCAGGGTGTGTTATAGCAAAGTTCGACTGTACATCTTTTGAAGTTTCACTGCCCTTAGCAATTTTTTTTTTGCTAAAGTTACTAAAAAGCTGTTTCTTCATCAATGTTGCTTCACAAAGAAGACAAATGGTCAACTATTAGAACGTCTTTTACATGAGCTATTTCATCCATCAAATCTGTTCCACCTTTGGTTGCATTCATCATCTCCCCCTTCTTCTACCTGAGGTTGGGTCAGGGCTGCAGGTTCCAATCCCCCACCACGTCCTCCAACCCAAACCTCCAAGTCCCTATGCATCATCTGCTACCACATCTGTTTTGGTCTTCCTCTACCTCTGGTGCCCCAATTACTTGCAGTCCCACAAAGGACCTAATAAGCCTCTCCTCTCCCCTCCTCATCACATGCTCAGCTCATACCACCTCAACCAATATCTCCAATATCTGCAATATCTCCCACCCCCAAGCTACCTCTAATGTAATTGTTTCTGTCAGATATTGACACCCCACACATGTAGCACAGCATTCACATCTCAGCCACTTGCTTTTGCCTTTCATGGATCTTCCTAACTGCCCACAGTGGGCCTACAACGATTATTGGGACCCACCTGTCACACAGAACCCCACTTACCAGTCTCCACTTCAGCCATTCTGCATTAATCCTACAGGTCACATTAGAATCTATTTCCCCATTGCTATGGAAAACTGATCCTAGATGATAAAACTCTTGCACCACTGGAATCCCCTCTCCCCAACAACAAATCTCACCCCTTTGCCCATGGTCAATAAAATTGAAAGCTAGGTGTTCAGTCTTCTTCATGTTCACCTTAAGGCCCTGTCCATTATAATGCAAAATAATATCTGGCTTATTGCTATCTTCACTAGATATAATTTAATCATGATGCATTGTGGAAAATAACAAAACAGCTTTACCTATCTGAGATACATATGACACTATAGTTGAAGTTTTAGGTAATCAAAAAACTGAAGAAAATGCTTCTTTATTCCTGGCTGGCAAAAAATTGTCTGGATTATATCATTCATTTTTTTTAAAATACCAACTATTTTGAGTCGATTTGTTTTCAAAATTGTTGCAAGGTTCAATGTTGTCTAAAAGTTATACAGGAAACATTTCTATTAGTATTGAAATAAGGAGAACAGAGATTTTGCACTATTCTTTCACCCAAGTTCAGTTGAGCTCTTGTTTTGTCTTTTCCCAAATAAGGGAGTCCAAGAAGTGGATAACCAGATGATGAATCATTAGCCCAAAAATTTTTCATCCCATATTTATCTGGTTTTGAAGGTATATATTGTCCAAATCAGTGTTTTTCAACCAGGATTCTGCAGAACATAAGGGTTCCGTAAGGTCCACCCAAGGGGGTCTGCCAATGGCAAGGTGAAACATAAAACTAACAATGAAAACACAACAAACAAGAACCTTTTGTCTGGCAAAGATGAACTTAAGGTGTGTCTCTCAAACATTAGGCCACGAATTCAACTGTATATGCTAACACACACACCTGTATCAATTAATGTTTCTTTCTGTCACTGTACGAGGTTCTGCAAAAGGTCTAAATGTTCTAAAGGGTCACACGAGAGGTCTAAATGCTCCAATAAAAAGGTTGAAAAACACTGGTCTAAGTGAACACTTTCCTCTGAATCCAAGTAATTGTTCACTCTATTCTAATTCTAATTGTAGTTCACTGCAAGCAGCCTCTATGGCCAATTTGGCAGTGGAGAGACTAACTCTCATTGCAGTATAGGAATGCAGAAAACTCCTAAGACCCTAAGCTACAGTTGTTGTGTCCCTGTACAATATTTGGAAAGGTGGTAATCCCTTTCAGTAAGCATTCACAGTAATTGATGTTACTTGCAAATAAAATTTTATTCAAATTGCTGTTTAACTTTTCTCAAACGTCACAAATTGGAGAAAGCTTCGGTATTTGTCTTCTTTCCAATCTAATTAACTTATCAAATCTAATGAATCTTAAAATCTGATTGAAACGATTTTCAGACATTTTGCTTTAAAAATTGGTGGTCCATAAAGTTTGTTCCATAAATGGGCAATGTGAATATTTGATGACCAAGTGCTCTGCACAAAATAATAAACCAAGGAATGCCTGAATTTCAATATCATCAATGGTTTTCCATTTTGTTTTTATAATATTTTCCCTGTGTATTCTTTCTTCTTTATTTGTATGCATTACTATGACGTCTATAACTTCATTTGTAATATAAAGTCAAAATGCATCCACTGGTTCTTGTAAAATAAGTCCTGGTGGTAAAATCACCTTATTCACCTTTCCCTTTATTTTGTTATGCAAAGGTTGTCTTCCTTGCAGTTGTGGCATATAATACCACACTGTATGATCTTTAGGCAAGGGATGTGTAGCTGAATTCAGGCTTGTAGAACTTTCAGCATCTTCATCTCTATCACATTCAATCATATTGCAAACATCTGAATTTTCACTTATTTTGTCATCTCCCTCACATCACTTTCACCATCATAAAGTTCATTATCAAGATGTTCATTGATAACAAAAAGTTCACTAACGTTTGGAATATTTTTCCTCTCAGCGATATTTCATTAATCTGAATTAGAGCCTACCACAGCTTACTGAAGATTGTGAAAACAAACGTTCCTGAAAAACTTAAATTTTGCCATCTATGACGTTATCGATGACAGGTTAGGTCATGCCAATACAAAGAACTGGACATCAATGTTTGATCAGAAATAGTGCATGTTACACGTTTATATGTACAACCATGTGACTTATATTAGGTCTAGGAAAAAGTTCGTGGCACTCATTTTGGATAACTGTGGCATCAGCCATTATTGTTCATGCCACTAATTTGTGTAGTTGGTTTGTAATGCATTCTCTCCTGTGGGGTTGGACGGCACCCCCCCCCCCACAGGTAGCTCTGCCACTATTCCTGCAGGTTCTTAGGCGTCTGACTGGGAAGCCCCCAATCAGAGCTGTCATTTCAAATAAGGGAGCTAAACTACGACTGGGGATGTGGAATATGAAAACCCTCTCTGGGAAAACTGGGAAACTAGTAACAATCTTAAAGCATAGGAAGATCAGCATTGCATTCCTCCAGGAGACCAAGTCGTGGTCGTGGGGGAGGGATACAAGCTGATATATGCAGGTAGTGAAGAGGGACGAAATTGGGTGGGAATTATATTAAGTAGTGATTTGCAGCAGGGGATCACTTCAGTTAGGAGAATCAGCAGTAGGTGGATGTTAGTTACTGTAGTTTAGCAGGGTATTGACTCCACCTCATAAGCACATATGCCCCCAACAGGTCTGGGTGATACCATTAAAACAGCTTTTTGGGATGAGTTTGATGAGGTGGTGCAGTCAGTAGACATCACAATGAGACAGGGCAGGGGAAATGAGCGACTGATTATTGGGGGTGACTTTAATGCACATGTGGGTAATGAGGGTCTGGGATATGAAGATGTCCATGGGGGATGTGGGTATGGGATGATCAACCTTGAGGGGCAGAAGGTCCTTGACACAGCAAGAGCACATGGCCTTGCATTAGCCAATGCATGGTTCAAGAAGAGGGAGAAACAGTCACCACAGGGGAGGTCCCAAATAGACTTTTTCATGGTTAGGAAGCAGCACAGAGCAGAGATCCAAGACTGCTGGGCACTACCCAGTGAGAATTTCCAGAAGGAAAGTGGCCATATGCTGCTCACAATAGACTTACTAATGAAGGGGACAGGGAAGCAACATACCTGGAAGGGAGAATCTGTTGTTAGGTGGTGGAAATTGCCCACCAAGGCAGATGAATTCTGACAGGAGGTTCTCAGCCAGGTTGACTGGGACTGGGATGGGCCAGCCAGTGCCATGTGGGACAGGGTTGCTAGGAAGGTTAGGAAATGTGGTGAGGCACTGTTAGGTAAGGGTAGAGTAAGAGGAACATATCAGGGTAGGCAGACATGGTGGTGGAGTGAGGAGGTGGAAGCTGCCATCAAACTAAAGAAAGTAGCTTTCCATAGATGGAGGGAATTAGAGGATCAGGTTTCCAAGAGAGACTATATTCAGGCAAAGAAAAATGCCAGGAGGACCATTACACTGGCCAAGTACCAGAAGTATGAGGCCTTACATGAAAAGTTTCGGACAAGGGAAGGAGAGAATGCAGTTTTTAGACTGGCCAGGACCAGGGATAGAACTAGTAAGGATGTTACCAGGGCTATAACAGTCAAGGATACAAATGGCAGGGTCCTCTTCCAACCAGCTGAGGTAATTAAAAGGTGGGAGGAATACTACCACAGCCTCCTAAATTCTGCTACAAGCTCAGCAGTCACAGACAGCAGCCCAATCACTACCCAGGCAGTGGACAAGGTGAGTGAGGATGAAATAGTTGCAGCCCTGCAAAAAACGAAAGGCTGCAAAGCAGTAGGCCCAGATAAGATCCCCATCGATGTTTGGCACACCTTGGGGACTACAGGCATCACATGGCTAGGGAAGCTTTTTAATCAGCTAACAAATGGGGACAGGATGCCATCTGCATGGAGAGAAAGTTGGATAGTTCAACTGTTCAAGGGCAAAGGTGATTCCCAGGACTGTGGAAACTATAGAGGCATAAAGCTAATGAGCCATTCTATGAAAGCGAGTAATAGAATGTCGCCTCAGAGACCAAACTCGAGTCTGGGGAAACCAATTTGGGTTTATGCCAGGTAGGTCCACCATGGAACCAATGTTTATTCTATGCCAGATGACAGAGAAGCAAGGAAGGACCTCCATGCAGTATTTGTTGACCTGGAGAAGGCATATGATAGTGTCCCTAGACAGGTGCTATGGAGCGTTTTAAGAAAGAAGGGGGTTGATGAAGGCCATATTAGGACAGGGCAGGATATGTATGAGGGTGCCATTGCTAGGGTGAGGAGCTGCTGAGCTGCTGAAGGGGATAGGGGAATGCATGAGCTGCTGACGGGGATAGGGGAATGGGCCCCTCAGTGCCTAGTATTCGCTGATGATGTGGGAAAGCTTGAGGGGTCCAAGGAGGATGAAGAAAAGGGCCTACAGGACATTAAGACAGCAATGGAAAGAGGGGGTCTCAAAGTAAACATGAATAAGACAGAGTACCTAGCTTTCAATTTTAATGGCCAGTGGCAAGGGGGTGAGATTCGTTGTGAAGGGGAAGGTATACAGGCAGTGCAACTGTTTCGTTACTTAGGATCAGTTTTCCAGAGCAATGGGGAGATCGACTCAGACATAACCAATAGGATTAATGAAGGATGGCTGAAGTGGAGGCAGGCTAGTGGAGTCCTGTGCGACTGCCGGGTTTCAATAAAGTTGAAAGGCAAAGTGTACAGAACGGTCGTCAGGCCCGCCATGCTGTATGGCTCAGTGTTGGGCGGCTCGGAAGAAGAATGAAAGGAGAATGCAAGTTGCTGAGATGTGTATGCTGCACTACATGACTGGGGTGTCACGAGCTGACAGAGTAAGAAATGATTATGTTATAGGGAGCCTGGGGTGAGAGACATTGCAGAGAAGATGAGGGAGAGGCGGTTGAGGTGGTATGGGCATGTGATGAGGCGAGTGAAGGAGGAACTTATTAGATCCCTTATGGTTGGGCATGTGGTTGGGGCACCAGAGGTAGGGGAAGGCCAAAGCGGGCATGGGAGCAGGTGGTGCTGAGGGATATGGAGAAGTGTGGGGTGGAGGGGGACATTGTGGGGGATAGGAGGGAGTGGAGGATGAGAACCTGCAGACCTGACCCCACCACGGGTGGGAGGAGGGTGAGATGATGATGATGTTTGTAAGGCATTCTATTCTGCATCATTTAGTGTGTTGTTTACCTTTCTGTGACTTATGAAACACTTTTGACAGGCCTCTGAATGATGTCAATGACACACAAGCAATTATGTATAATCACTTCATTCTTTTTTGATAAAGGATTAACTGCTGCAGAGGTGGGAAGGAAGATCTGGCAGGTTTATGAGGAAGAAACTTTAAAGGATTGGTGGTGATGGAAGGGGTTTCAGCGTTTTTGGGAAGGGAATACAGATGTCACAGACCTGCCAAGGTCAGGAAAACCATGTGAACTTGACCCTGAGGTGTTGCAGGTCCTTCTGCATGAGGACCCCACCCAAACGACCAGGGATATTCCAGAGGCTTTGGCAGTTGATCAGAAGACGGCTTGGAATCGTTTGAGAGGTGGGAAAAGTGAACAAGTGGGGTCATTGGGTGCCACATGACTTGACAGAGAATAACAAGTTTGCCTGATAGAGCATCAGCAGGACTCTTCAGACCATGAACAATCAGCTGTTTTGGAGTGGTTCATCACAGGGGATGAGAAATGGATCCTGTAAAACAACCCACAAAAAAAGATCATGGGTGAACCCTGCAGAGCCAGGGCCTTTGGTACCAAAGCCGGATATCCACTCCAAGAAGGTTTTTCTGTGTGTTTGGTGGGATTTGAAAGGGTACTGTACTACAAATTGTTTCTATGTGGACAAGGCTACCTGTGTGTACAAGGCTCACCCATATGAGTGAAGCATTGGACCAGAATAGACCCTTTACTGGACCAGGAAGGCAAAAATGTTGCTACTGCATGACAATGCCAGGCCCCATGTGGCTTGAGAAGTGTGGGAATCCATTATAGCCCTTGGATGGGAAGTCTTACCCCACCTACCTTATAGCCCTGACTTAGCTCCTTGAGATTACCACCTATTCTGGTCCATGCAGTCCATCCTTCCCAGACAGTGCTTCAAGAATGAGGATGAGGTAAAAACCTGGCTTGACTATTGGTTCAGTTCCTGTGGGAAGCATTTCTACAAGGATGGCTACATAGGTTGCTGGATCAGTGGAGAAAATGTGTGGCAAGTAATGGTGATTACTTCTCAGAGGATGAAATGTAGTTTTTTTGCTATGTTCAATAAAAGTTACTTTTACACAGTGCCATGAACGTTTTCCTAGACCTAATAGTAATAGGTGCCTGTTAAGCACTTGTATCTAGTTGTGCAACAAAATTTCAAAATTATGTTTTAAAAATAAATTATTGAGGTAAAAATATTTTTCATTCAACGTACATATAAAATGCAATATATTGGAGGACTATTCCCAATTAAGTTGAAGGGCAGAGTGTACAGAACTGTCGTTAGGCCTGCTATGCTGTATGGCTCAGTGTTGGGCAGCTAGGAAGAACCATGAAAGGCAAATGCAAGTGGCTGGGATGTGAATGCTGCACTACATGAGTAGGGTGTCACGGGCTGACCGAATCTGAAATGATAACACTAGAGGTAGCTCGGGGGTGGGAGACATTCCTTTACTTGAGCAATGCAAAAGTGTGCTCAAGTAAAAAGTTTGACCAAAAATAAAATATCAGTGTGTGGTGTGCTGAAAGTAAATTCACCCACACAATTTCTTTCAGTATCATAAAAAAACTGTGATTGAAGGTCCCTAAACCAGGAATAACTTATTAACATACTTGAATGAAAAAAAGCAAGTTCATGGGCACAGCAAGCTCATAGTTCATATCCAAGCAAGTTCATATCCACCACTTACCAGGTAAACCATATGGACTATTAGGAGCTGATGCACTCAAGCTAGTGGATGGCGACTGCACTCCCATGCCTTGAGAACCATTTGGACTGTTCATCGATGCATTGATGTGAGGCGGGTGGCTGAAACCTTGTGGTGAAAAGCTCACATTATGTGGCATTGCTGGCTCCTGGATCTGTTGGAATGGCAATAGAGAGTGTCCAGGAGCAAACTCACTATGCCTAGGCACTAGCACAGGTGGCAGCACTAAAAAGTAAATGATTTATCTATCAGCTTAAAAGCACAAATATCCCACATGAAATTACTGGTGTTAAAATTTGTAAGACTATTGAAGAAAGACCCACACTTGTCTACAAAAGATTCCTGTAAAAAAAATAACAGTGTACTTCATCACTAGAAATAAGAGTAACTAGCAAAGAAGGCATTATAAGGATATTGAGGGAATATGGAATGGGAGTTTTCCACTACACATAGAAAGGTGGGAGAAGGGCCAAATAGACTAATAACAAGCCAGGGGTTATCAACAGGGTAAGCTTGCTTTACCAGAATAGTTAGATAAGGAGATCCATGCATTGAAGTTGGGGAAAGCATGTGAGCAGGGCAGAGTAGCAAATAAGTTTCTCAAAGTACTAGGGAATGATGATGGCTCCATGGCTAGGGTCAGGACAGCATGGGGAAACACTGCATGCTTCAACGTGCGGGTTGGGGTGCATCAAGGGTCAGCACTCAGCCCATATCTAATTACCCTAGTAATGGATGAGTTGCTAACGGGAATAGGGGAATGGGCCCCTCAGTGTCTGGCATTTGCCGATGATGTGGGGAGGCTGGAGGAGTCGAAAGAGGATGCACAAAAGGGCCTCCAAGACATCAAAACGGCAATGGAGAGGGGGGGGCCTTAGGGTGAACATGAAGAAGACTGAGTACTTAGCTTTCAATTTCAGTGGCCAGGGACAAGAGGATGAGATCTGCTGTGGGGGTGAGAAGATACCAGGTGTGCAAGAGTTCCGGTATTTAGGATCAGTTTTCCAGAGCAATGGGGAGATAGATTCCGATGTGACACATAGGATTAAGTCAGGATGGCAGAAATGGAGACAAGCAAGTGGGGTCTTGTGTGACCGACGGGTTCCAATTAAGCTGAAGGGCAAAGTGTAGAGAACTGTCGTTAGGCCCGCTATGTTGTATGGATCAGAGTGTTGGGCAGCTAGGAAGAACCATGAAAGGCAAATGCAAGTGGCAGAGATGCGAATGCTGCGCTACATGAATGGGGTGTCACGATCTGACAGAGTCCGAAACACTTACATTAGAGGTAGCTTGGGAGTGGGGGACATTGCAGAAAACATGAGGGAGAATAGGTTGAGGTGGTATGGGCATGTTAGGAGAAGGGGAGAGGAGGAGCTTATTAGGGCCATTACAGGACTGAGGGTGATTGGGGGCACCAGGGGTAGAGGAAGACCAAACCCCGTGCGGGGTGGATGGGGACCTGGTGGGGGATAGGCGGGAGTGGAGGATCAGAACCCACAGACCCGACCCTGCCTCAGGCGGGAGAAGGGTGAGATGATGATGATGATGATGATGAAAGTACTAGGGAAGAAAGGCAGACATCTGCTCTTAAGGATATGTAATGGGTGGTTTTAGGGTGCAAAAAACCTGATGACTGATGCACCACAAGGGTAAGGGTAAGAACAAGGAAAGCTTGGATAGCTACAGATCAGTAGCAATAAACAGTTATATTTATCAGTTATTTTCTGGCCTAGTAAGGGGGCGATTAGCAACAATAATAGAACGGTTAGGTAAATTAGTAGTTCCAAAGTGGATGTCATGGGCAGCTCTTACCAAGTATGGGGTTAGTAAGGCACTAGAGGAGCCACTCCAAAAGCTATACAATGAAAATAGTTTAACATGAAACTAAAGGGACCGAAATATGTTTTTGTTTAAAAAGAATTTTATGATAAATGATGAATGCAAGAAACTCATCATTGATTTCAATGTCATCATATTTTATGCAACATTGTAACTTTTAGTAATATTATAACCAGTAAAGCATTAATTTACCTGCCTAAGTTTCTATTTTGGTTGTATAATCCAATGTGGTAACAAGTGGGGGAGGACAGCATCCCCCACATACAACCCAGCCAATATTCTTGTGGGTCCTAGATGCCTGGCTGGGGTGCCCCCCTGCCAAGAGCAGGTTCAGTGGACCCACAGATCCAACCATGCCATAGGGGAGATAAGGGTGTGATGACGATGTCTAAAAGTTACACATGTGGGCATCAAGTAATTATGCACACATTCAGAATTTAAAAAAAAATGCAAAAGAATTATTTTTTGGGGAAAAAATGTGGTATTTTTTGAGCATCAAATTGTCAATATAAAAGGCCCCCTTCCTATAGTTTAAAAGGTTTGCCAATGGCACGTCTTTACCATCCCAAACCCAGGCGGTAATCTAGCAACAGTGACAAACCATTGATTATTTGATTAGTCTCATGAAAACTACAGTATATGTCATATACAGGGTGATTTTAAAGGTCATGCTCAAAATGAAGGGGGAAGTAGAGGAGTAAAAAATAAACAATGTTTACTCCACAAAACATTTAATTTGAGGGTTTAATTATGGAGTTAAAAGCATTTGATAGTTCTGCATCACAACTGTGACTCTTTGAAATATCAATACATATTACATATTCTGGTAACATTGCCATAATAAAAGACAGTGTTTTAATTAATGGTATTCATTGATTGATCTAAATAAACTGAAGAAATAACAATCATTGCAGCATTTGAACAAAACATTTCCATTACAACAACTGCTCAAAATTACGTCCCCTTCACTCAATGAATGCCACACATCTCCTCATAAAACTTTGACGCACATTTGCAAAAACATTTGGTATATTCCTGATTTCCTCACTCGCTGCTACTAGTCTGGCAAACAGTGTTTCACGATCATTCACTGGTGTTTCATATATCAGACTTTTCAGATGGCCCCTCAAGAAATAATCAAGTAGTGACAAATCAGGATAACAGGCTGGCCATTCCACTGCACCACCTCTGTCAATCCATCTGCCACGTGCATAATGTGCAGTAGCTCCATCCTGTTGGAACCTCAAGTGGAACATCTAAAAGTTCTGGGAGTGTTTATTGTAAGAAAATGAGGTAGATGTGTCCATTTAAATTTGGCGACATAAGATATGGTCCAATTAAATGATCATCAAAAATACCTGCCCACACTTTGATTTTAAATTGTGTTTGATTGTGCATTACAAAAGTAGCATGTGGAATGACATTTGCCCAAATGCAATGCTTGTAACTCTGTAATTAAAGTCTCAAATCAAATCTGTTGCAGAGTAAATATTGTTTATTTTTTACTCCTTCACCTACCCCTTCATTTTGAGCATGACCTTTAAAACCACCCTGTATACAGTATGCAGTATTTTATCTGAGAAGGAAAATACAGTTGGTTCTCTTTTTATGCGATGTTGAAGTTGTGCAGCTTGCATTTCATCATCATCATAATACCCTTATGCCACCTATGGTGGGGGGGGGGTCGGGTCTGTGGGTTCTAGCCCACCACTCCCGTCTGACTACCACCAAGTCCCTGCAGACCGCCATGTCCCCCTTGACAACTTGTTCCCACATCAGCTTTGGTCTCCCCCTACCCTGGATGCTGCGACCAAAAGCATTCCTGGAATGCACCTAACAAGTTCCTCTTCCCATCTTCTAAGGTGAAAAGGTAAGGTTGTACTACAGACAGTTGTACTGGAGGAAAAAAGGCATGTTATAGCATGTAAAGGATGGTGGGTATACCTCAGAGCATCCCCAAGTACCTGGAGTTGACAGAACTTTATGTAGGTGTGGAAAGGGAGAATTCAGTGCCTAGTCCACACAGGGCCAAGGGAAACCCAGGGGGGGGGGCAACCAGAAAATGGTACAAAGTATAGTATCATACAACACTAAGAGAGGATGAAGGTGAGATTTTGAAAGTCCAGCAAGATAAGGAGCTGCAAAAGATAGCAGAGGAAGGACTTTGGCACGAAAGATGAGAATTAGCCTGTTGGTAGGGACCATAAGTCTGAGACGCTTCAAGAGGTAGATCAAAGAATTTAATTTGGACTGCAAGAAGTCACAATAAAGATAAACTTCAAATTGGAGTCACATAGGACTCCCAGGAGACAGAGGCTAGGGGTGAAATACGGCATATTAAGAGGATAGTTTTAAGATTCAAGTGGAGATTCAGATACTTGTACCAATTAGAAACAGACAACAATAAAGTGGATATGGAGGAAGATGCATCTTCTAAGCGGTCCAAGGAAATTGGGGCATCCAAAGAAGTTGTCGTCTGCAAAGGACGAAGGCTGCCATCCGTCACACTTAAGAGAAAGGTCAGAAGTGGCAACATTAAATAATAAGGGTCTAAGAATGGAACCCTGAGGAACGACTCTCTCTAGTGAAGTGACAACATGGGAGGACCTAGTCCTAGCACATCTTGAATGTAGAAAAGATTTTATAATGTTAAGGGCAAAAGGGTTTGTAACAGCAGAGTTAAGGCGTTCAATGAGTGACTTATGGTCAACCATATCAAAAGTTTTCGCTAAGGCAGCTTGGAGCAGTAGGTACCCACAGCCAGTGGTCAGTGAGGTAGAGACTACCGACAAAACTGACAAAATTGCAAATGAGACAGATGAGACAGAGTCATATATCAACCTTTCCAGGATCTGTGCCATAGGAGATAGAATTGCAATAGGATGATAGTTTGCTGGATCAGATGGCACACCTTGTTTGTATATGGGGACTATAAAAGCTTGCTTCCAAGGAGCAGGAAACAGGCCAGTGGACATACAGGTATTTAAAATATGCAAAAGTAGCTTTAAGCTAGTAAGATCAAAAGACTTAATTACTAAAGCTGAGAGTCCATCAGGGACAAAAAAAGGAAGAACATCTAAAAATAAGGCTAATTGGGAGTATTTCAAGTCTTATCTGGAATATGAATTGAATGATTTTTACACCATTGCTAATACCTGTGGTGTTGAGGAATCTTGGAATAGATTCCTAGCCCTATTAGAAGAGGGTGCACAACTAGCTGTCCCCACCAAGATTATAAGGAAAAACTCTGTTCCAGAATGGTATACTAAAGAGGTGAAGGTAGCTTGGCAAAACCAGCGAAAGGCTAAGAATGCACTTAGGAGAGGGAGGGACGTCAATAGTGAGGTGGTCTATAAAGGGGCCCGCAAAACGGTTAAAGGGTTCATGAAGGAAGCTTACAAGAACTTTCATGAGAACATTTTGGGAGATAGGCTTAGGAAAAATCCAAAGGCATTCTGGGGATATATAAAGAGGTGTAGGAAGGAGGGAGATAGGGATACAGTGGTTAAGGATGGGTCAGGAAATTAAGTCAAGGATAGTCTTTTGATTGCCAACGTTTTTAATAATACATTTGCAAAATGCTTTGCAACCAGTAGAAACAACTCCCAGCAAGAATTTGTTAGGGATTTGCCAGGAGGAATGGATGAGGTTATTATCACTAGGGCGGGAATTGAGCAGCTACTGAGTAAATTACCAGTATATAAGGCCATGGGCCCTGATGGTGTTTCACCATTTATTCTGCAACGGCTTTCTGGGATTATTAGCTGTAACTTGGTGGAAATTTTTAAAAAGTCATTAGCCACAAGCATTGTTCCAGCATCATGGAAACTGGAAAATGTGGTGCCCATTTTCAAGTCTGGTGACATGACAGACCCTAAGTGCTATAGACCAGTTTTATTAACAAGTACTGTATCCAAGATATTTGAGCACATCTTATTCTCATCTATAATGGGATATCTGGAAAGGAAGGGCATCCTTAGAAATAACCAACAAGGGTTTAGGAAAGGCAGGTCATGCGACACCCAAATGGCTTGCTTGATGGATCATATTCAAAAGGCTTTAGATAGCAGAAAGCAGGTTGATGTTGTCTTCTTGGACTTTGAACAGGTTTTTGTCATGGTGCCCCATGATAAGCTGGTCGCAAAAATGTCCTACTTAGGGATACATAGAAATGTTGTTCAATGGGTAAGGTCCTATCTCCTTGACAGAAAACAGAGGGTCATTTTCAAGGGTTGTGCATCTCAGTGGAAACCAGTCACGTCAGGGGTTCCTCAGGGAAGTGTATTAAGTCCTTTGCTGGACATTCTCTATGTGAACGACATGGGGCTTGAACTATTTGCAGATGACACATGTGCTGCTCGGGTACTAGATGATGGGTTATCATCCTGTGTGCAATTACAGCAGGATCTAGATAGGATTTACAATTGGTGTGTAAAATGGGAATTGCCATTAAACCTGAGGAAGTGTAGGATCCTTACAATATCCAGATCTAGAAAGCTACTTGAATTTGATTATCACATAGGTGGAGTTACGGTTGATAGGGTTGTAACCCATAAACATCTGGAAATTGTCTTAAATAGTCAGGGTAATTGGAAGGATCACATTGGTAAAGTGATTGGGGGGCTGGCCAATTCCTCCACCTGATTAATAGGGTCCTTCAAGATAGCACAAAGGAGGTAAAGGAAACAGCATATATTTTTATGGTATGCCCAATTTTCGAGTATGGCAGCCCAATTTGGTTCCCCTCCAGGCAGGACTTATCTTGGGAGGTTGAAAGGATCCAAAGGAGGGCAGCAAGAATTGTACTTAGTAGGTTTTCTCACACAGAGAGTGTATCTGCCATGATTAAGGAACTAGGGTGGGATACATTAAGCCAGAGGCATATATCTCACAGCATTAGCCTTTTTATAAGACTGCTGCTGCTAGGATGTAATGGACCTTTGGCTAGAAGTGTGTCCCAGCTGAGTATACAGACAGAAAGGATCATCCATATAAATTGAAAGAGGTTAGGGCACAGACAGACTCATACTACTGGTCATTTTTGCCAAGAGTCATTCGACAATGGAATAGCCTTGGTGAGGATAAGGTGGAGGGCTTCATCCAAGGAAAACCAACCATAGGTAGTATTGTATTAGGGGAGGCCCTTAATTATAGCTTAGGTTTTTAGGAGTATTATGTTATCATAAGTAGGATTGAGAGTTAGTCTCTACACTGCCATATTGGCTAAAAAAGGCTGCTTGCAGTGTATTAAATTAGAATTATAATTTTGAGATATAAACCAAAAGAGAAGGTAACTCTAAAGTAGGTGGAGGAAAAGGAGAAGTGTCACTATGGAGATAAGGTACGGTAAGTGGTGAAGGATCCCCAAAGGGATTAGCCATAAGAGAAACTACAGCAGAAGCCACACTCTGAAACAACAGTGGGGGACAGAGTAATACGTTTGACCAAAGACCACAAAACCCGAGTAGGTCCTTGGGGTGAAACAGAGAGCCCTTTGGCCTGCTATATGGTGCACTTAAAGTAACCACGATGTGATGAAATTCAGAATAGGAGTAAGCATTGGGTGTTTGTTTCCACTGAAGGTGATAGAAGGAGCAAGCATTGTGGAGAGTGGTAAGATGTGGTTTCCACCATGGCTTCGAGGACCCACCAGGAGATAGTTTAACTGATGGACAGCAAGCAATCAAAGCCTGATTGCATATGGAGAGAAAAGTATTTACAAGAAACAGGGGATCATCACTGGTCCAAAAGACAGAAGAGTCCAACTTATGGAGAAAGGAATTAAACAACTCAGAATTTAATCATTTATAATTTGGGCAAGAGGCACATTGACAGGACACAGGCCGAGAAACGGGATGGGAAAGATTTCCAGAGAAAAAGAGAATAAAGTGATCCAGACAAAAGTCATGAAAACGAGAAACCCATGAGGGGTAAAAATGGGGAGATACGAAAATCTTTCAATTCGAGTTGCAGAATGATGGGGAACCCTGGAGGGTGAGAAGAGTGGGTGTTAATGAAAGTGCCCACTGTATACCACTGTGAGACCACAAGGGAGACCACTGTAGGGTGAGAGGGATCACAATTAAAGCCTCCTGCCAAAACAGTGGGAGAATTGATATCCACAAGGCAGGAAACAAATGAGAATTATACTGCAAGGGTGGCAAAATCCCTCAGTACCGGACCATTGGCATCGGGGTTGACTGCCGGTCCACTCGCAGTAACCCTAGGGGGCATAACCACTTATGCGCCCCTGGGTGATTCACCAAGACTGAGTATCCTCCTTGACTGCCCGTTTTCCTTGGAAGCTGTCGCCAAAGTGATGTGTTGGGGCTGTAGGCCACTGTGAGAGGCTCCCAACAGCAGTAACACCATGGTTGATCCTCACCCCTTAGTATGTAGGAGTGGGTGAGGAGAGTGTGACCGATTCACAGCCAAGCAAGCACAACCTACTCCATCCGCAACTGGCGGCATGAGGACACCCAGTGCACAGGAGTGTCCTTCACTTTGTTGGTGGTCTCTGCAAACCACTGGGACCGCCACTGATCATGGACAGCCTACCACACCATTGGATTTTTGTTTGTTTGTTGGTGTTTAAGGTCCCGTCAACTACAAGGTCATTAGAGACCCGTCCACTGCATAGTTCTAATGCATACACTGCACAGACACTACACTAATGCGACGATTATTGGGTACTAGCAGTACCCAGCTTTCCCGAGCGACCACCCATGTCCGTACTAACTGGGCTTGCATTGCTTAACTTCAGTGATCAGACGAGAACTGGTGTGTCCAACGCAACTCGCTGCTCCCCACACCATTGGAGGAGGGGACAGTAGTGTTGGGTACATCAGGCAGATGGGCCACCTGATGGGCAGTGGATGATTTCCAGCACCCTGCGCAGAGCTGTGAGCTCTGCAGTTAGGACACTGGCGACGCCTGGAAGGCAGGCGCCTATGAAATGACCAGTTGTAAAGGCTGACCAACCCACAGAGGCGTCATACTTTGACCCAGCTGTGTAAACAAAAACATGGCCCTCATAAATCAGAGAGAGGCGTCCAAACACTTGTTGGTACACTGACCTATCGGTACTGGCTTTGGAGAACATTGTGAGCATCCAATTAAAACTTGGCTCTCGTACTGTCCAGGGCAGCACAGAGCCAGGAAGTACAGGATGCACCCTAGGCAGAGTCACACCTGGCTAGTGAGACCATCCATCCAGAGCATGCCAAATGAAAGGGAACCTCTGGCTGGCGGTCAAATGGCCATCACATAGAGCGACTAGGGTGCTGTAGCTGACCTTTCACCCTGAAAATATATGCAGCTGTCAAGCAATGCTGCTGCACAGCCAGTGGCGGTTCAATGGTCTCAACATAAAGGCTGAGCACTGGACTTCAGTGGAATGCCCCAATGGACAACTTGATGCAGTCGTGATGCACACTTTCTAGCATCCAGAGAGTAGATGGAGTGGCTAGGCCATACATGCCACAACCATAGTCAACATACGATTGAATGAGTGATCAGCAGAGTCGAAGCTTCACCATTCGATTTGGCCCAAAACCAGTTCCCTGCAGGCACTGCAGAATATTCACAGAGCGTGGGCACTTAGCCTTCAGCTCCTTTAAGTGTGGGACCCACGTCAGATGGCTGTCAAAATGGAGATCAAGAAACTATTGAGTGCCAGTTGCAGCTGACGCTCAACGCCATGCATTGTGGCAGCCGGGCGCCAGATGGCAAAATAGGGACGACTGTACCGGGGGAATGGAGGAGGGACCATTCTCCTGCAGAAAGGCGAAGGAGTAGGTGTTACCCACATGCACTCTTAAAGTCCGGTTGGACAACAAGCTATGGAGAAAGAGGGGCACCACTAGCGCCATGTGGAATCATATGCCAACTCCACATGAAATAAGACAGCCACCAAGTGCTGTCTGTGGAGAAAGGCCTCACTACTGCAGTCTCCAGTGAGATCAAATGATCCACTGGAGACCTGCCAGCATGGAAGCCACATTGGGCTTTGGCAAGAAGGTGGTGCCATTCTAGATACCACACCAGTCACCAGTTAACCATACGTTCCATGGTTTTACACAGACAGCTCCTTAAGGATACGGGGCTGTAATTCGTTGGGAGGCTACTGGAGGCTACAATCTTGGATGGTGGGTAAGTAAGGAGATGTACTCACTCCATGAGGAGCGTTTGGCCCTCTTGATTACCCGTCATACTTACACCCAGGCTCGCAGATGGTTAACACAATTGGCATCACTTGGATATGACCAGAACATGTGAAGGGTGCCCCCGTCGGCCCGAATTGCACTCCGACAGTCCTCCATCCACCATGGCACCCATGCTTGTGGTGGGTTACACGAGCTCTGGGGACAGATGCCATCGCTGCCCTGACCACCACCTCTGGGAAGTGACTCACTAGATCGTGTTGTGGTAGTATGTCCGTCTGGGTCTGCAATACTTTGGGGTGTTTACAATTTGCTGCCCGCAGTCCTCACCCACCACGGAGCTCAACAAAGGGACGCCCAGTCGGGTCGCCAAGGTTGCTTGGACAGGATACCATAAGGGTGGCATAATCCCTGAGTACCAGACCAATGGCATTGGGGTTGACTGCCGGTCCACTCACAGTAACCCTGGGGGCATAGACCTACTCACCCCTCGCCGCCTGACCAAGGGTGCACGTACCCATGCACCCACAGCAAGGATAAAGGGTTTTCACTGTATAGTGGGTGTTTCATGCTCAGTCTGGCATCAGTTCAATCCATGACCTTGATCATCAATAGACTGATGAAAAACGGATGGTTTGATTGATATTACACCATCAGTCTCATCAAAAACACCAAGTGTGCAAAAACAACCAATGGATTGCAAGAAGAAAAAAGCATGTATTACAATTATAATAGGTTTAGCAACGCCCTCCTGCTCCCCCCCTGACTGAGCATGTTCAGTGGACCCACAGACCCGACCCTGTTACTGGCAGGATAAGGGTATGATGAATTCAGTACCTTTAATAAACAGTGTGCCATTTATTAGTGGGTGCTGCTTATAATTTTTCGTTTGCCTTGAAGGTGTGCCAGTTAATTAGAATTAATACAGCAGGTGTGGACAAAGTGCTGTGATAAGGGTGTCCATTATCATCAATATTGTTCCTAATGTTATTTTGTGACAGCTTTGTGGTTAGGCCAGCTATGCTGTATGGGTCAGAGTGTTGGGCTGTGTCACAGAAAAACAAAAGTGGCCATGGTGCCAATGCTGCCTTCATGAGTGGGGTGTCACAAGGTGACAAAATCCAAAATGATTAAGTTAGAAGTAGTTAGGTGATGAGAAAAGGAGGATGAAATCATTAGGTCCACTACAGGACTGCTGGTGATTGGGGACACCAGGTGGACGGGAAGACCAAAGTAGAAGTGGCAATAGGTGGTACAAAGGAACATGGTTGTGTGCAGGGCGGATGGGGGCCAGGTTGGGGAGAAGGATGAGATGATGGTGATGCTTTTCCTAGTGTATATCAATGAACTAGGGATTTGGCTCTGAATATAGAGAGCTGGGGATTCCCCTATGGCCATGGTCAACAAATTCATCAGTGATTAGAGTCAAATATCGACAATACAACGATTGAGATTTCTTTTGAGAGCCAAATTTCCTTAACTTAAACTATAACACAACTAAACAACTAAACTCCCTATCCTTTAAAGTAACCAACGCATTTTTTAAAAAAATCTATTAGATATGGGATAAAATGGTTAGGAAAAAGTTATAGTTGATGGAGGGGGACATTCACTTCCTAAAACAGTTCAGAAATTTTGGCAGTTGTTTTTTCAGGACAATGCAAAGTTACATTTGTTTTTCAATAGATAGGGGTAGTTTTGACTATCGCATCACATAGCTCTAAAAAAATGTGAAATTTTGATATAACATGTTCCTATACCTAAAATTAAAAATACACCCTCAAAACTGCATTAATGAGTGTGCACCAATGGACCAGGGCTACAGAATGTTGTCTTAAGGTATGGAGCTCAGGAAATTGTAACTTTAAAAAAAAACAAATTATAACGTTTCAATATGCAGCTCAGCAAATTGTCGCTCTTAGCTGCTCCAACAGGTGTCATGATCCACGTTATGAGTTGGAGCGGTTAAGAGCAACAATTTGCCGAGCTCCATACCTGAGACATCATTCTCTAGGCCTGGGGCATTGGTGCACACTCATTAGTGCAGTTTTGAGGGTGTATTTTTAATCTTAGGTATAGGAACATATTATATCAAAATTTCACACTCTTTTTAGAGCTATGCGATAGTTAAAACTACCCCTATCTATTGAAAAAAATGTAACTTTGCATTGTCCTGAAAAAACTACTACCAAAATTTCTGAACTGTTTTGAGAAGTGAATGTCCCCCCCATCAACTATAAGTTTTTCCTCACCATTTTATCCCATATCTGATAGATTTTTTAAAAAAGGCATTGGTTACTTTAAAGGAAACACCCTGTATTGGTAGTAATACCATTTATTAAATTAATGAACTTTAAAGTTTTAAGTCTTTATTAAACCATAGGTACACTGAATAAAATTTGAAATACTTAATGATCTTATTTATTGAAACAACAAGCAACTCCAAACCTTCTCCCCCACCAATGGCAGGGTCGGGTACCCATCTTATCCCTCTGAATGGGCACAAGGGCGATATAGTGGTCATGGTTTTCTGCAGTTGGTTGCCGGCCAAAGCTGCACCCCTTACGCTTCATCGTCGGTCTAGTGTTCATTGGGGAATGCTACCGATGCCGGGGGGGGGGGGGGGGCGAGCTCCTACACCTGGAAATTTCACCTCATCTATCCGTTGCACAGTAGAGAAGGTTCTTTTAAGAACAAGTGCCATCATGCACCAAAACGGGACCTCGGTTTTGATTCTCATTCAAAAGAAGTCACACTCTCACTTGAAAGAAGCCAATCCACCTTGGTCCAGTATTTATGACAAAGATTAAATTGCAAGTAAGGTATCCATAATCCTAAATCATGACAATGACTGACTAACACTTAATGTGAACAATGGCCTTTGCATCTCCATGGAAACTGGGAAGAGCCTCATTGCAGCTCACAAGCCACAAGTTTCTGACCAGGGCTCTATGGGATGGTATCAAATTGCCTTCCATCTTTCAATGTGAACACCAAAGTGCTGCTGACAGAAACGAAGAGGGGCAGAACTCCAAGAATGACTAGATATGTGTTAAAAGTACAGTAGAGCAGTGGTTCTCAATCTTTTTGAAGCATTTTACATTCAACATAAACTTTAAAGCAGGTTGTACACTTTCTACACTTGGTACTTACTACCACTTAATTTAACTTTAAAACGAACAACTATGACATTTGCGTTTGCTGATTACCATCCCATCTAAAAATTATTTTAAATTGATAGATTTTTTTTCCAACACCTTTATTTGTGCATTTAATCTTTTTGCAGAACACCTAAGTGGATTCATGGAACAACAGTGTTCTGTGGAACACGGATTGAGAGCCACTGCAGAATTTGGTCAGGACAAAACAAAGTTGATGATCATAGGACAGGATAATGTGCTGCCAGGCAATGAGATACCAAATAAAACTTGGATGCATGAGCGTGTTAACTACTGGCTATCTTTGAAGTGTGATTATAGAAGCTAAAGGCGGCATGTAAGTGGAGTTTTTTGTATTGATTTATTAGTTAAGGGCCAGGGTTAAACAAGGAGTTGGCAGATCAGGGGTATTATAGGAGTTTAAGAAGTGAAAAGAAAATCGGTGGGAGGTGGTAGCACAAAGTAGCTTAGTACGGTAGCACAGAAGGGCCACGTGGGGAACAGTGGAAGTAGATAGGGTAGAAGTGGTAGCAAGGTGATAACTATTTAAGGGGCATAGGAATTAGAGTGGGGCTAGGCAGAGAAACATAGAACTGAAGGTAAAACGACAGAAAGTGTCAAGAGGAACAGGAAGAATGGGAAAAGTTAATAGTAGGTAAAGGAAATAATAAGATGGGGAAAAAGCAGGGATGGTTAGGGGACAAAGAAAAGGAGGGGAACCCTGAAATCCACTGCTACCCAGAGAATTGCAAGTTTGAGGGCCAAGAGGAGGGAGGCATGATTTGGTGTGACTGGTGCTACAGGTGGTTCCATAAGGACTGCACCAGCATCTCTCACCTCAAGGAATGTGGGGTGGACATTCCAAAGGGATACAAGGAGGAGGTGCCTCCATCCTCCTGGATGGAGCTATGTGAAATTATGAGGCAGGAAAAGGTAGATATCATGGGGCTGGCTTAGACACATCTAACAGGTGAGGAGGGGTATGTAGATGATGAGGTCAATGCAACCTTTTGGAACAGAAAGGATGGTGAGAAGAAAGGAGGTGGGGTTGAAATCCTGTGGGGGAAGAAAATTTTGGGAATAAGGTGGGGTGACGATTATAGGGAGCATGGGTGGATAAAGGTACAGAGAGGAGGTAGAAAGCTGGCCATTGGAGTAGTTTACATGGGTTTAGAGGGTACAGGAGGGGGTTGGAATGAACGTATATACAGCTGCTTACAGGAGGACATGGAGGGCCTGCACCTGGAGGGCTACCAAGTTGTAATACTGGGGGACTTCAATGGGCATCAACAGGAGATGGAGCGGGTAGAAAATTGAAATGGTAGGATACTAAAGGGCTTTGCATGTCAAAATGGCATGGCAATAGTGAACCTTCTGAAGTGCTATCAGGGAAGGATCACAAGGGTGGGACCACAGCACAGCTCATGCATAGACTTTTGTTTGGTAGATAATGGTCTAGTGTAGGAGGTGTGTGGAATGACAGTGGATGAGGAAAACAGGGTGGGTTTAGACTCAACATAATCTAATTATGATTATTATGAAGGATAGGAACATCAAAGAAAAATGGACACATGTGGGAAGGAAATATAGCTGCCAGCTAAAGAAATGGTTTAAAAAGGAAGAGTTCCAGAAGGACATGGAAATGGCACTGGAAAGTAAAGAAGCCACATATGCCAAACTTATAAGTGCCCTAATAGTTAAAGCTAATGAAGGACAGGGAAGATGTAAAGGAAAGGGGAATAAATGAAAGAAACCATGGATGGATGCTGAGGCATGTGAGTCTATTGAAAGTAGACGTCAAGCTAATAGGAAGCATAGGCAAGCAGTTAGAGGGGGAGATGAGGAAAGTATTAGACAAGCATGGGATGCCTATCAGCAGAAGAAAAGAGAGGCAAAGGAAGTAGTGAGTAGGAAGATAGCAGAGGGGGATAGGATGAAATGGAGGGAAATCATGGATGGGGAAAAACAGATGACCAAGAAATTTTGGAGATATGTCAGGGATAGATGTAGAAAGTGGAGTGAGGTAGTAGGTGATGGTAGGAAAGCCATAGTGGATAAGGATGGCAGGAAAATAACCAGCAGAAAATGCATTAGGAGGATATTGATGGAGTATGGATGTGGGTTCTCCACTACAGGTGGAAAGGTGGTGGAAGGGCGAAACAGATGAATAACAAGCCAGAGATCATCAGCTACAGAGGCTTGCTTTACCAGGGTCAAGTTAGATAAGGAGATCAATGCATTGAAGTTGGGAAAGCATGTGAGGAGGACAAGGTAGCAAATGAGTTTCTCAAGGCACTAGGAAGTAAAGGTAGAGAACTGCCCTTAAGGATATTTAATGAGTGTTTAGGGGATGGAACACTACCAGATATCTAGGGCATCACACGGGTAGTGATGCTGCACAAGGGCAAGGGAAAGAGCAATGAAAGTTTGGATAGATACCGGCCGGTAGCTATAAACAGTTTCATGTATAATAGAAGGGTCAGGCAAACTAGTAGAGTTCCAAAATGGGTTTCAAAAGGGACATAGAACAGGCGATAGCCTGTACATGATTACACAGATTATGGAAATAGTACAAAGAAAGGAAGGGAAGGCATACCTCTGTTTTCTGGATGTCAAGGGTGCAAATGATAAGGTGAATAAGAGAAGCTATGGGCAGTTCTTCCCAAGTACAGTAAAATCTCACATAAAGTCCACACCTCAAATATAGTCCGCACCCGTCTATAGCCTGCATTAGCGATGGGTGTGTTTCAAATATAGTCTGCACTTTCAAAGTCCTACTGTAGCCAGTGGCGCAACTTGTAGGGGAAATGGGATCAAATGAATTTTAACATGAAATGTCAGATAGCCTTGACAATGAAATTGAAATGTGAAAGATGTGAGAGATGTGAAATTGAAATGTGTAATAAAATGTTCAGAAAATGAAGAGCAGGTTTCATTGAGAACCCTGGGTTTCATTTATAGTCCGCACCCATATATAGTCCACCATCGCATATAGTCCGCACTAAATGACCCTATGTTTCGTGTATAATCCGTGGGCACTACATGAGATTTTATGGTATGTGGTTAATAAGGGGCTAGTGGAGCTGCTCCAGAAACTATATATGGGCACTAGGTATGATTTCCATCAAGAGGGAATAAATACAGGACAGATAGGTGTGGACAAGGGATTGTGGCTGTCCATTATCACCAATGCTGTTCCTAGCGTACATCAATGAACTGGGGCTTAGGCTCCATGATAGTGGGCTGGGGTTTCCTCTGGGGGATGGTATCAAATTGCCTGCTATCTTTCATTGTGATGATATAGTGCTGCTGACAGAGACTGAGGGGGAGCTCCAAGAAGAACTGGATATCTGTGAGCAGTTTAGTAGGGATTTTCAGTTAGAATTTGGTCAAGACAAAACAAAGCTGATGATCATAGGAGAGGATGACATGCACCCTAGTAAAAAGACGCCAATCAAGCTTGGGGAGAGGGAGATAGATGTAGTGTCAGAGGCTACATACCTGGGGATCAAACTCACAAATGATAGGGGATGCAATGAAACCTCTGTATCGGTCCACCTCATAGAAAGGTCCACTTTTTTAAAGAACAGAAAATTCTCTCATAGATGTGCAGTAATTTTCACCCCTATAATAGGTCCACCCCTGACACCGGTCCAAGGTCCACTGTCCACGCTGCCCACAATGTGACTCAACCCCTTGAATGGGTCCAAATGTCACCTAAAATTGTAGGGTATGAAAGAGGACCATTTCACTGAGTTTGCTATACAGTGAAACCTCTCTATCAGTGAACCTCTATAATTGGTCCACCTGTACAAAGTCTACTTTTGTATCATCATAATTATCTTGCCACTATCCCGCCTGTGGCAGGGTCGGATCTGCAGGTTCTCATCCACCACACCTGCTTATCCCCCACCAAGTCACCATTCACACTGCACTACTCCACGTCCGTTTTGGTCTACCCCTCCCCCTGGTACCCCAATCACCCATAGACCCACAATGGGCATAATAAGTTCCTCCTTTCCCTCCCCATTACATGCCCATGCCACCTCAGCTGATTCCTCTCTGCAATGTTTCCCACCCCCAAGCTACATCTAATATATTGTTTTGAACTCTGTCAGCATGTGACACCCCACACATGTAGCACAGCATTTGCATCTCCACCATTTGAGTTCTCCTTTCATGGTTTTTCCCAGCTGTCCAACACTCTGAGCCAAACAGCATAGTGGGCCTAACTACCGTTTGGTAAACTTTGCCTTTCAACTTTATAGGACCCAGTGGTCACACAGGACTCCACTTGCCTGCCTCCACTTCAGTGGAGGTCTGGAAACCTGCCTCCACTTCAGTGGTGCTCTGGAAAACGGATCCTAACTTATAAAACTCTTGCACCACTTGTATCACCTCCTCCCCACAGCAAATCTCACCCAGTGCCCTTGGCACCTCGAATTGAAAGCTAGGTACTCTGTCTTCTTCATGTTTACCATTAGGCCCCCTCTTTCCAATGCAGTTTTAATGTCTTGTAGGCCCTTTTTTTTTGCATTTTCTTGGAATCATCAGTGAATACCAAGCACTGAGGGGCCCATTCCCCTATTCCCATCAGCAGCTCATCCATTATTGGAGTGAATAGATATGGGCTAAGTGCTGATCCTTGATGTACACCATACTGCACGTTGAAGCATTCAGTATATCCCCACTGTCCTCATACTAGCAGTGCACTATCCTAATATGGCCTTCATCAACTCCTTTCTATCTTAAAATGCTCCATACTACCTGTCCAGGGTCACTATCATATGCAAAGGTTCACCGTTTTAAAGAATGAAAAATTCCCTGGTATTTTGGTTAACCCCCCCTAATCGGTCCACTTTTGTAAATCCCAATGGGCGGACCGATTAGAGAAGTTTCACTGTACCTAAAAGCAATGGAGGAAAACATCATGTGTAAGCTAAAAACCAGAGAAGGATTAATAAGGAAACTGGCATTCGATTCATTCTCAAGGTATGAATAGGTTAGGGGCCTATGGAAAGCGGTAGCAGTACCAGGGTTAACATATGGAAACGAGGTCCTATGCATTAGTAAAAAGGTAATGGACTGTATGGAAGTAGCCCAAAAAGGTTCGTTAGGATGGCCTTCAGGGGAAATAGATTTACAGCAGTAGAAGCAATACAAGGGGACATGGGGTGGTCTACATTTCAACAGAGAGAAATGATAAGTAAGTTGGTATACCTATGCAGGACATGGGGACTTGAGAAGGAAAATCCAGTATGGCAGGTCAATGCATGGGTAAACAACATGAGGGTATCTACCAACTGGGAGAGGAGGGAAAACTGGATGTCAAAGAAGATAGTCATAACCCTGCAACCCAGGGAAGGCAAGGAGGGGCAACAACACTGCAAAGACTAGTATGGGACAAAGTTAAGGAATAGGGGTTAGGGCAGTGGCGGCAGTGTATGGAGGGAAGGACGGCAAAGAAAACGCTCAGGGTGTATGGGAACAAGCTTAACATAGAGAGGGAAGTAATCTATGACAACAATACGTGGGAGAGCTCACTTCTGTTTTCGGCAAGAGCTGGGTCACTGGAGACGAAACAGAGGATGGCAAAGATCACAGATGGAGAGGAGGGCTGCAGATTGTGTGGGGATCGAGTGGAGGATGTCAGGCATGTGATCCTGGCTGGTCCAGCACTGGGCCACTGCAGGGGGGGTTAGGGAACTCCCACATTGAAGAGGTTCTGGGGGTGATGGGTTCTTGGGTTGAGCGGCTGGAATGGGTGCAAAAGGCAAGGTGTTGCTAGGGTGCTGGTGGAGATCTAGGCATACAGGTTAAGCATGAAAAATCTCGCTAGCAAGGTATCCGTCACAAAGGATAACACATTCATAATATAGTGTTGGAGGTTGCATACGTGGGGGTTAAACTTACAAATGACAGGGGATACCTAAAAGCAATGGAGGAAAACATCAGTTGTAAGCTAAAAACCAAAGAAGGATGAATAGGAAACTGGCATTTGATTCATTCTCAAGGTGTGAAATGGTTAAAGGATTGTGGAAAGCAGCTTTAGGTTAACATTGGGAAACAAGGTTCTGTGCATTAGTAAACAAGTAATGGACTGTATGGAGGTAGCCCATAAGAAGGTTAGGTAAGATAGCCTTATGGGGAAATAGGTTTACAACAGTTGAAGCAATACAGGGGCACATCAGGTGGTCTACATTTGAACTGAGAGAAATGATTAGTAAGTTGGCATACCTATAAAGGATATGGCTACTACATAAGTAATATCCAGTATGGGAGATTAATGCACGAGTAAATAACATTAAGGTGTCTACCAACTGGGAGAGGAGAGGAAACAGTAAAACGAAGATAGGCACAACACTACTCTCTGGGGAGGGCAAGGAGGGGGCAACAACAATGCAAATATTAGTATACGACAAAGTAAAGGGGCCCCACACACTTTCCAACTTGTCACACCGACAGTCAGTACAACCAATTTGGAGGTAGACTACACATTGTCTGACAGAATAACAAGTTTGTCATTAGCGTGATTGTCAAACAAGTAGCATGCCTCTGATGGTCTTTAAATGGCAAAAAATTGGCATTTCAGTATTAGCATATGATGGTATTTTAGGTATATTTCTAATAAAACATTATATGCCTGATTTTTCACATATCTAATAGCGTCCTATATTTAGTGACTTTCCTCGTTGCATTCTTATGCCATGTTACAATGCCTTTAGTACATGATACACATTCACTGAGGGGGTAAAACAAAAGAATGACATTTCTTTCATTGGCTAGTTGGACCTACCATGACACAGACTATACAATGTGTTGCGTGATTGGGAGGAGAAGCCAGCAGTTGGATTTTTTCATCCAACCAACTTGCCCGACTGTCGGAATGGTCATACAACGTGCCTACAGACTACACAATTTGGTGGGTTGCTTGGGAGGTAAGCCCAACAAGTTGGAGAGTGGATGGCAGCCTTGAGGAATGCAGGTTCGGGCAGTGGTGACAGTGCATGGAGGGAAGGACAGCAAAGAAAACGTTGAGGGTGAATGGAAGCAAACTTAAGCTACAGAGCAAGGTAATTTATGACAATACGTGGGGGAGCTTGCATCAGTTTTCGGCAAGAGCTGGGTCACTGGAAACCAAACAGAGGATGGCAAAGATCAGGAAGAGAGGAGGGTTGTGCATAGAGTGGGGATCAAGAGGAGGATGTCACACATATGATACTGGCATGTATAATGCTCATTCACTGCAAGAGGGGTTGTGGGTTTGGGTTAGAATGGGTGAGAAAGGCATTATCACATTCCATCATTATCACGCCCTTTTCCCACCTGTGGCAGGGTCGGGTCTGTGGGTTCTATCCCTCCACTCCTGCCTATCTTCCATCAGGTCCCCATTCACCCCACCATTGCCATATTCTTACAGATAAGCTGTTCCCACGTCTGCTTTGGTCTCCCCCTGCCATCAGCCTATTTTCCCTCATGTCGTTGGCAATGTCCACCACTCCCAGGCTACCTCTAACCTACTCATTCCTAATTCTATCAGCTCTCAACACACCATTCATGTACCGCAGCATTCGCATCTCAGCTACTCGCATTCTATTGACATGGCTCTACCTCACTGCCCAACACTAGGTGGAGAAATGTGTGTCTAGCATGAAAAGTCCCATAAGCAAGGTCGTCAGAAAGGATTACATATTCATTTAAATGATAAGAAAAAAACATACAAGCAGCTGCTTGATTCTAAACAGGAAGCACAACATTCGCCATGAACATATTTTACAGTGTGAAAACGGGAAATGTCTGAAATACTTACCCGGAGATTCAACTCTTTTGTAATGATATGGGTTGATGCATACTTCTTTTTGCTTTGCTGAAAATGGATACTCGCAGATTTCCAGAGGTTTCAATTCATGATGACTCTGCAAATCAGGCCATCTCCATACTCGACAATAAATTACATGAGGCAAACCTTTCCGGTGGGAAACCTAATTAAAATCAACAAATAATAATTCGAATCAGGCAATATTAATTTTAAAAACAAATACATCTCATATTAAAAACGGCGGGTGCTGCAAAAAATGAAGACCTATATCTGCCCGTTGATACAAGTGAGTCGAACGAATCACTCATAAATGGAACACAGAAATGGTCTTCAGATCGAAGTACCCTCTGGGTTGAAAAACATTTACAGACATTGACAAAAGTATGATTACAATGCCAAGCAGTCATAATGGGCCGGACCCTGTGGAGGCTGCTCGCGTGTGAGGGAAGGTAGGAGGTGGATGTTGGAAAGGCGACATCAGCAGCTCCCAACCAACCAAGCATGTTCCCAACCAACCATCGACGTCCATACTAACTTGGGCTGCATTGATTAACTTCAGTGATTAGAGAAGAACTATCGTGTCCAAAGCAATTCAAAAAGATATTAACAAAATATTCATAAAGGTGTTAATAATCAGCATCATCAAAACCTTCTCCCACCTGAGGGTTCTAGCCCACCTAACCCACGTCCCCGACCACCCCACACACTACCATACCTTTATGGATAACCTGCTCCCACGTCTGCATCGGTCTTCCCCTGCACCGGGTGCTTCTGACCACCTGCATTCCTGAAATGGACCTCACGAGCTCCTCCTCCCCTCTTCTCATTACGTGCCCATACCACCTCAATGCATTCTGCCTCATTTTTTGACGATGTCCACTACCCCCAGGCTACCTCTATTCCAAATTCATTGCTCTTAAGACCCCACTCATGCAGGTTAGCTACCTGCAATCTATTAACGTGGATCTTCCTCACTGCCCACAACTGATCCACATAGCATAGCTGACATAACCACTGCCCTGTAAAACTTCCCTTTTAACTTGATTGGGACCCAACATAGAACTTCGCTTGCCTGTCCCCCATTGATTCTATGGGTCACATCAGTAGTCTATTTTCCCGTTGCTGTGGAACGTTGATCCTAAGTACTTTACCTCTTGAACGTTTTTCACCAGTTCACCCCTAAAAAATATGTCACAGTTGTTTTTACTGTCATTTCCAATTGAAAGCTAAAAACTCTGTCTTCTTCATGTTTATCTTTCGTCCTCCCTTTTCTATCGTTTAGGCCCTTCTCTATTTGTTCTCTGCATGCTATTAGCGGTCCATTCTACTCGCCTTAGCAGTGCGTCCATAACCAGAATGCAAAAGGTATGAACTTAGTGCTGAACCTTGGTGCACCCCAACCTTCACTGGGAAGCCCCCTGTATGTTCCCAAGGTGTCCTTACCCTGGCTGTGAAACCGTCATACATATCCTGAGCTATTGGAATAAACCATTCTTCCACTCCACTATTTCATAGCACAGTAGAACTCCAATTATCCGAATCAATGGGAACTGGACCCCATTCGGATAATTGGATGTTTTCCAAAAAAAAAACAGGGTCTAATTTAATTTATCACTGTTTGTATGTTGAAAATGGGAGAAAAAACTATTTTTAAATGAAAAGAGCTTTTAATTAATTAAATGAAAAGACAACACTTTTACATATGAAGCATATTTAAAAGGGTTTTACATTAGTACAGTATGTACGGGTACCATACTGTAAATGAAATTCATTGTTTGCTGAACATCTTGGTCAAAGTAAGCTGTTTGACTGTCAGTATCCGTTTTTGGGCAGCCAAATCACGCGGTCCCAAGTTCTACTGTACCTCCCAAACTACCTGTCATGGAACACTCATGAGCCTTCCTCAATTCGATAAAGACGGCATGGATATCTTTCTTTGTTGCCCTATACTTTTCTATCTTATGTCTCAGAATGAAGATTGGTTCCATTGTGGACCTAGTGCCATAAACCTAAACTGATTTCCACGGACAGCACTTCTATCCCAAAGGCAACATTCTATTACTCTCTCTCCCACAGCTTCATGAAATGACTCATTATCTGGCATCCTTGGGACCAACCATGTGTCAGATAACTGAAGCACTCATAAATTGAAGGGAATTTTAAATGTACAGTGATTGAAAAAAGGATGAATACACCACCAGATTTTCTACAAAATGAGCTTCTTCTGAGCTAATCTCAGCTTCTCTTCTTTTTTGAAGAACACATCAACTAATGCACCTACTGTACATGACTTTTCCATTTATAACACAATAGCATATTTCATTAACAATTTTGTTTTTATAAGAAAAATATGCAATATATCCTGTCCATATAAAATTAGTGTTGAAAATTGTCAATGCAGGTGAAGTTATTTTGATTCAGAATAATGTCACTTTTGAACAATTTCTTACCGTTCGAACTCTCTATCATACTGTAACTATTTCATGGTTTTTGAGTATAAAACGTATTTAGAAAGATTTTGGTAGGAAGTTATTAATGATGAGCTCACTCACAGGCAAGCCGTTAGTCGGGTCAGACCCATTTTGTAGGAAAAAAAGCATTTTACATTTTAATACATTTTCATAAAAACCCGTGCACAGGACGAGGTTGTGGAAAACGCACTGGAAAGCCCTATAAGTGTATCAGTTGATATACTGTATATATTTTTTGAAAGGTTGTGATAAATTTCAAATTTTCACTATGCCCTTATTTCCTTCAACTAATATGAATTATCCTTTCTCTCCTTAGGCCCATCCAGGGATCCAACCAGAGGTCCATTGAATCCCAACAGCAGCAGTCTCATGAAAAGACCAATGCTGGGAGATACACGTCTTTGACCATTCACTGTCGTCTATGTTTAGCTTCTGGAACGTGTCCAGCAGTAGTCTGCCAGCATTGCTGCCCTCCATATATGCTGGTAACGTCAATGCAATGTCTTGGTGAAACCATTCACCACACTCATCACTGACTGCACTCATGTTCCCAGGAAAGAATGCAAGGTGTGAATCAAGAAGATGAATTTGGAGAGACATGTTGCATCAATCCACAAGATGCACATAATTTGCTAATTTCTTAATGCCAAGGAAGTTGCCTACCACTGACTTAACCCCTACCCATGCATCCTTTTCACTATCACTGAGCATGTATCAGCCATGATAGTTTTTATCTGAGGACCAATGAATATACCTTCTTTAATTTTAGCTTCTCTGACCTGTTGAAACTTACTATGAAAAAAAAAACGAAAAGCATCACTGTTGCTATCAAGTTTCTTAACAAAATTTTTAATTAATCCCAATTTTATTTTAAGAGGTAAAATAAGGATTTTGTTGCATTGCACCGGCAGTTCATGTATTCATCTCTGACATGCCAATTCTTCTTCACATAGTAATGTTTCCAGCTTCATATATCTCAAATCTGGTGATGTCACACATCTGATACAAATCTGGTGATGTCATACAACCTCTTGATGCCATATTATCACAAATGACTGAATCTACAAAGGATAACAGGGGTAAAAGCAAGCAGAGGCATCGCTAGGTTTGGTGTCACCCATTATGGTGTCTGTATGGTGCCATGGTGTGATTGGCACTCTCACACCACCTAGTGACCTCAGTGCCAGCAAGTTAACCTGTTTGAATGTTTACTGACACATCTTTTCCTTTTCTTAAATGTAATCAACCTCAAAATTTATACCAGACAGGAAATGAATGCTCAAAAAGATTAATAGTTAAATTTCTACATTTAGAAATATCTTTGGAGTTTTATGCCTAGTTCAATGGCATGTGACACCGACACAAATCGCGTTTGAGCAGACGAAATGCCACAGAAACTGATGACATAGGAACTCAACTTTTTTGCCACAATAGCACGAAAACAACAGAAAAGTGGAGTTGAGAGGTAGTCAACTGCATTTCTTGTTTACAACTTTCGCACGCATTTCATTGGCTATTACTTTTCGAACGTTTGGCATTTAAATTTTATTGGCTGTTGGATTTTTGTGTTGTGAGCGCCACCTCATAGGCATTTTTGGATACATTTACACTTCGCATGATTTCCCACTTGCCACAGAACCACAACAGGTGCAATTTCGCCTAGCGCCTATGGGTGACGTCATAATTTTGTCGTCTGCTCAGGCGCTATTCTCTCTCATGTCGCGTGCCACAAAACTAGGCATTAGGTGATGGAACAAATCTGTTTGCAGATTTGAAATCAGCATGATAATTTGAAAGACGTCATACATTTACAGCTTGTTTTACAGCATAATTTGCTTTGTATAACTTTGAAAATGTATCATATTGGCAAATTAATTGTAAAATGTTTCCCATTGATGTATCAGGAATTTTGTTGCCATTTTAGAATGGTAGACCCAAAGATTTCATGTCTCCCTATGATGTAAGGGTACCATTTCTCATTCCCAGATATATGGTATTGCTGAATATCTGAATGCCAGATAATGGAGGTTTCACTGCACTACTATACTGTAGTTACCACAATCTTCAATATCCCCTTTGCCCTTGAAGAGTGGAACTGTTTAAATCGCACACCATGCAGATGGCACTTTATCTTCCATAGCTACCCTACTGAAAAGTTTCCCTAGCCGCCTGATTCCTGCCACCTGGCATTAATGACATCCTCTCCCATTCCAGGATGCAAGAGGTTGTGGAAATAGTAATAAATTTTGGTTTTAGCACCCATCGACTTTAATGGTCATTAGGGCCCAGTAAGACAGTCACCATGGCAGGGGTGTAAATGGCCATCCCACCACGATGACAATAAATAAGGGCAAAAGCCCACTAAAAGTAATAAAAAACAAAATGCCAATAGCCAAATAAATAACAAAAACATGCAAAACCCAAAACCAGACATAAAGATAAAATGGCTCATGGTGAAGCCCTCGCATGACTGATGTTTTGTAGGGGGATAACTTATAGCCACGAGAGGTGGCCAATTCGTTGGCACTATTTAGTGCCAGTTGCAGCTGACACTCAATGCTGTGCATTGTGGCAACCCAGTAACTGATAGAAAAGTCATGCACAAATAGGGACGACTGTACCACGTGTGAACAGAGGACAGTAAGCCATTAGCCGGCCATTCACACACTTCAGGCATGCCGACTTGGAGTGTCACACTCCAAGGGTGCGTATTTGGAATGTGGCATCCCGAACATTTATAAACCCACTAACACATGAAGCTTACTACATGCTTTAACTGCAGGTTAAGAATGGGAAATGCTTGCATTAGTGTTAATGGAGTAAAAGTGTACATTTTGCAGATGCCAAGAATACATGCTTGGATTTCCATCTAGTTTGGAGTGGCATGTGAGTGTGTAACTTCACAAATGAAAGCCAGACAATAAAAAAATGACATTTCTATGCTTTATTACATTATTTATTTGTTCATTTCACTATCTACCTATGTATTTTGTTTGCCACAAAAGTTTTATCTGCTTTGGGGTTTACCTTTTTACAAAATTCCACCAAACCACTATATGCTTTAATTTTTAAATTTTGGTTTGTATGGTCCTTGCTCTTAACATTCCATAAGTGGGGGCTTTGCTGATGGAGCTCTACAAACTCCACCATGAATTCTTTTGTGTGTGATCTGCTGTCCCTCATCTTCTCTGCAAAAATATAACACTCCAAAACTCTTGTTCCTTATAAACACACACTCCAAACACTCACCAATCTACACACATGGTTCCAATTCTCACTCTGAAGATGTGGTACGCACACCTCCCTTAACTCGTTTTTGGCATTTGGTGTGCCAAAAGTGTTAAAAAGAACACGTGTATGGCCGGCTATTCCCTGCAACAGCAAAAGCATCACACTCAAGACGCTCCCCTGTGGGATACCATTCTCCTGCATGAAGGCCGAGGAGTAGGTGTTACCCACATGCACTCTGAAGTTCCGGTCAGACAAAAAGCTATAGAGCAGGGGTCGGCAAACTGCGGCTCTTTGGCCCCTTAAATGCGGCTCTTCCACAAATGACTGTGTTGGTGCACAGGCATGCACAGCAGTATCGTTCGAGTGACAGAAGACGTGGCAAAGGCAGTATGTGGCACTTGGAAGGCACAGTTGACTAAGGCCCTTCGTCCACTACCACAATGCAACTGCAACTCAACTGAAATGCAATGCAAGTAAAGTTAATTACAATGCCACTTTTGTCAACAGATGTAACTCTTTGGCAATAGTTGCACTTATGATGCAGAGTAGTTGAGATGAAGAGAGTATTGTGTGAATGGTGCGAATTAATTGACAGTTGCAATGAAACTGACATGCTTAGTTGCGACGCAACTCGTTTCCAACCAGTTGCCTTACATTGCATTGAATATCATTAACATGAGTCAGACTAGCATCCAACTGAAAAGAAACTAAAATTTGATTATTTTTCAGTCGAGTGGCAGATTCACTGTGTCAGTGGACGAAGGGCCTTATGCACAAGTTGATTGAGTCATTAAGTCAGCAGTCTCATTGTGTAAGGTGGTCAGGGCTTGACGCGTCCACAAATCACACGTTGATGGCAAAAGTATCTTCTTGAAGCACAAAGTTACCTGTATTTTTCTTACCAGCCATTTCACAAAATTTGGTTTTTATCAATAAATGATATCATTATTAAGTTATTAATGGTGTTACTACCTAGATAGTTTAAATTTAAGAAATTTGGCTCTCAAAAGAAATCTCAATCATTGTATTGTTGATATTTGGCTCTTTGGGCTGAGGAGTTTGCCGACCACTGCTATAGAGGAAGAGGGGTAGATTATCCAAGCCCCCACCGGTGCAAACTCTCAAGTATGCCATGGCGCCATGTGGTATCATATGCCTTCTCCACATCAAAGAATACGGCCACCAGGTGCTGTCTGTGGAGAAGGGCCTCATGTACTGCAGTCTCCAGTGAGATCATATCATTCACCAGAGATCTGCCAGCATGGAAGCCACATTGGGCATCAGCAAAAACGGGGTGCCATTCCAGATACCACACAAGGCGCCAATTAACCATTCATTCCATCATTTTGCAAAGTCAGCTCGTCAATGAAATAGGTCTATAATTTATTGGAAGGCTGCTATCCTTCCCAGGTTTTTGGAGTGGGATTATAGTAGCCTCCTGCCAGCCAGTAGGGACTTCATGCTGCTGTCAAATGTCATTAAAAACCTCATGGAGGTAACTAACGCCCTTCTCTGGCAGGTGTTGTAGCAATTGATAGTGGATGCTATTTGGAACAAAGGCAGTGTCCCTGGCACTTGCTAGAGCTGCCTGCAGCTCTCAAGGGATAAATGGGTTTTTATACACCTCAGCAACACCACCAGTGAAGTTCATTCGACGGCGTTCTGCAGCCCACTTCAGTTGAAGTAATGTTGCCATGTAGTGCAGGGAATTGGAGATAGCTATAAACGTCCCTGCCAGCTCCTAAGCCACCTCACACAGCAGAAATAAATGTCTCCCTTGCACAAGGAGACTGGAGCCACATGATGGTAAGCACCTTCCTTGGATGCTCCTCAGCTTTTCCCAGACTTTCTTGGAGGGTGTGTGATGGGTGAGTGAGGAGACATACTGACTCCATGAGGAGCGTTCAGCATCCTTGATTACCCACCATGAATATGTCCTGGCTCGGAAATAGCCGGCACGATGGGCACCGGTAGGACATGACTGGAAGATGGGAAGGGCTGGCCTGCTACCCCGAATCACACTTCAACAGTCCTGTGTCCACCATGGCACCCGTGCTCATGGTGGGCTGCACAACCTCTGGGGATGGATGCTAATGCTGCCCTGACCACCACCTCTGTGAAGTGACTCACTAGATCATCGACCCCATCAAACTCACACAGTGGGCAGAAGTAGATATGGCAGGAAACTCCTCCCAGGCCATGCAAAGGGAGACATCACTGTGGTGGGTGTTGGGGCAATGCCCCATCTCAATGCTAATCTTGATGGGGAAGTAGTCACTTCCACAAGTCCGGGAGAACCTCCCATTGCAAACCTGGTGCAAACCCAGGAAAGCCCATGGCTCAACATCAACAGTGGCAGTCATCACATGCATGGGGGCACGGGTGTTGAGAACAATGAGGCCATTGTGTGACACGTAATGTTCCACAAGAAGCCCTCGGGGTTTGCAACTGTCCTAGCATCATTCAGAATTATGAGCATTAAAATCACCCATAATCAGGAAGGGCATTGGAAGCTGGGCTGTGAGAGAGTCGAGGTCTGCCCATGGGTTGTTGTTGTTCGAGTTTTAGGGCCCAGAAAGACAGTCACCATGGTGGGGGGTGTAAATGGCCATCCCACCATCATGACAATAAATAAGGGAAAAAAAACCCTAAAAATAATTAGAATACAAAGGCAATAGCCTAATAAATATTGAGAAAATAAATAAAGGCAAAGGCCAAAACAGATATAAAAATAAAAATAGCAAAAGCCAAAACAGACATAACAATAAAAGTAGCAAAAGACAAAACAGACATAACAATAAAAGTGGCAAAAGCCAATAAGAACATAACAATAAAAGCGGCAAAAGCCAAAACCAACACAGAGATAAAAAGAGAGAAGCCATAACGATACAAGAATACAGTAAATAAATCAGGTTTCATGAAAGAGGACAGTCTCATTCACAAATACAAGCAAGATCTCCACCCCCTGAGGGTTACCCCCAAGTGAGGTGGAGAGCTCACGACTGACTCCCAGACGGCATCTCATTCCACGGTATCTCTCACCGTGACTAAAGATGTGTGCCACGGTGAGAGGTTCCCAACAGAAATAACACCATGGTTGATCCTCACCCCTTAGAATGTAGGGGAGCAGCGAGTTGCGTTGGACACACCAGTTCTCGTCTGATCACTGAAGTTAAGCAACGCAAGCCCAGTTAGTACTTACATGGGTGGTCGCTCGGGAAAGCTGGGTACTGCTAATACCCAATAATCGTCGCATTAGTGTAGTGTCTGTGCAGTATATGCATTAGAACTATACAATGGACGGGTCTCTAATGACCTTGTAGTTGACGGGACCTTAAACTCCAACAAACAACAACAACAACTTAGAATGTAGGAGTGGGTGTGACCGATTCACAGCCCAGCAAGCACAACCCCCTCTCTCTACGCAACTGGCAGCACGAGGACACCCAGGTCATGGGAGTGTCCCTCAGTGTGCGGAGTTTGTTGGTGGTCTCTGCAAACCACTGGGACCGCCATTGTTCATGGATTGCCTGCCACACCATCGGGAGAGCATTGGACGAGGGGACAGCAGTGTCTGATATATCTGGCAAGTGGGTCACCTGAATGGCATGAGCATCCGACCTCTCGTTGCCCATGATGCCAACATGCCCCGGGACCAATATAAACAACACTGTCTTGCCCTGCTTACGAATCGCGAGACGCAATCTGTGCACACCCTGGACAACGGCATGTCTGCCATAAAGGGTGTGCAACAGCTGAAGGGAGGATAGGGAGTCAGTCAGAATAACAAACTGTCTGTCATTCAATGATAGGATGTTGCATTGCCCTGTGCAGAGCTGTGAGCTCTGTAGTGAAGACACTGGCGACGTCTGGAAGGCAGACCCTATGAGATGACCACTTGTAAAGACTGACCAACCCATGGAGGAGGTGGTGCCTAGAAGGTGGTACCGTTCAATATACTACACCAGGCGCCAATTCACCATGCCTTCCATAGTTTTGAAAAAACTAACCATGCCTTCCATAGTTTTGCAAAAACTAACCATGCCTTCCATAGTTTTGCAAAGGCAGCAGTGGGATTACAGTAGCCTCTCGCCAACCTGCAGGGACTTCATGCTGCTGCCAAATGTAGTTGAATACCTCAAGGAGGTACCTAAAGCTTTCCTCTGGTAGGTGTTGTAGCATTTCATAGTGGATGCTATCAGGAGTAGTGTCCCTGGCTCTTGCTAGAGCTGCCCACAGCTCCCAAGGGGTAAATCGGTTGTTATACTCCTCAGGGACACCACCAGCAAAATTAAGTAAATGGCGTTCTGCAGCCTGATTTGTCTGCATAAATGCTACCGAGTAGTGCTGGGAACTGGAGACGGCTGCAAACGTCCTTGCCATTTCCTCAGCCACCTCAAATGGCAAAATAACCTGTCTCCCTTGTACAAGGAGACCAGAGCCACATGATGGTAAATACCTCCCTTGGATCTTCCTCAGGATTCCCCATACTTTCTTGGAGGGCGTGTGACAGGTAAGTGAGGAGACGTACTGATTCCATGAGGAGCGTTTGGCCTCCTTGATCACCTGTTGTGCATATGCCCGGGCTCGGAGATAGTAACTACGATTGGCGTCGGTAGGAAGGGCTCGTTGGCAAGCCCGAATCGCACTTCGACTATTCTCCATCCACCATGGCACCCGTGCTCGTGGTGGTTTACACGAGCTACGGGGGGACCACCACCTCTGTGAAGTGACTCACTAGGTCGTTGACCCCATCAAAATCGCACAGTGGGCGAAAGTAGATATGGCGCGTGAACTACTCCCAGTCCGCCTGACACAGACACCACCATGGTGGGTGTTGGGGTAATGCCCCAACTCCACTGCTAATCTTGATGGGGAAGTAATCACTTCCAAAAGGGTCTGACAAGACCTCCCACTGCAAACCTGGTGCCAACCCAGGAGAGAAGATGGATAGGTCTATACATGAGAGAGACCACCAGTGGCAGTCAACATATGTGTGGGGCAACTGTGTTAAGAACAATGAGGCCATTGTGTGACACCCAGTGTTCCACAAGTCCCCCTCAGGGGTTGTGACTGCCTGAGCCCCATTGAGGATTATGGGCATTATAATCACCAATAATAAGGAAGGGTCTTGGAAGCTGGGCACTGAGGGAGTCAGGTCTGCCCATGGGATATCAATCCCAAGAGGCAAGTAGAGGGAACAGAGTGGTGGGCACAGCCAGCTGCAGTGAGACAGCCACTGCCTGCAGAGGCGTCTGCAAAGCCACTGCCACGTGCATGCACCCATTCTGGATAAGGATAGCCACCCCTCCCACAGGGTGGCTTCCGTGCTGCTGGGTGTCTGCATATATGGTGTATCGCCATAATGAAATGGGGGGGTATTCACTACGACACAAGGTCTGCTGGAGGGAGATGCAGACAGGATTTTGCCTTGAGATCAGCACTATGATCTCGTCCCTCTTGTGGGAATACCATCAACAGTTCCATTGTAGGAGATTTACCATCACGTGGGCCTATTTCTATTTCACCCCTTTCTCCGTCCCACAGTAGAAAAGGGAATCCTCCTCCATCTTGAAGGAGGAATCCCCATTGTGCCCCAGTTGGGCCATGCTACCACCCAATGCTTTCTGCCATTGGCCAGAGAGCCTGGACGGACAAACCAAGGATATGTGCGCCACTGTGGGAGTAAGAGGTGTCCCTAGTTTCTATTCTCCTGTCTCACCAAGGGAGATGGAGATGCCCCACTTTGATGAGAGGCATCTGGGGCATCCAAAGAGGCTGGCACTTCTGTTATTTGGGGACCTAAGCATGGGCCAAAGGCAGTCGTGGAGCCAGAGGAAGCCATGGAAATGGGGTTGGGGTCCGTCTGGCAGCCAATGCTAACACAGTCTGGCACCCCATGGACCCCATGGGCCCAAGTGGGCAACAAACGGATAAGAGGAGGGAGCTGAGGTAGCGTGTCTGTCTGGGTGCAGACAGTTGACAGCAGATGTCTTTGCAGGACACCCCACAATTGTGGGTCCCTGGCAAGGCTAGCAGCCACTGCAGATCCTGAAAGCTGATACCCTGCTGCACACGCAACTCCTGGATTGCACGTTTCTGGATCCAAGTGGGGCAGTCCCAAGAAGATGCAGGGTGGTTGCCCTTGCAGGGGAGGTAGCCAGCCATGATGAAATCTGGTACCTTAGGCCTACCAAGGGTCAGCACCAATGTGTCAATCTTTTTAAGGGCCCTGATTATTTCCTCCTCCTCAACCCTATCTATCACCCTAGAAATGGAAGGATGGGTGTGTGCATCACCCTCTCCCCCTGCAGCATTCAAGGGCTGTGGAAATACTTTTCCCACATCTTTACTTCACCGGGGAGAAACAGGCTCCTACCTTATGCAAATGAGAGGCCTGTGGTAAAAAAGTTAACTGCATTACTTTAAAATTATTTTGCAGTTTTTCTGAAAAGGTATTTATCTCATGGTTTCTTGCACAGAAAAGAGTTGATACCAAATACTAAAGACTTTGTAGCAGTTCAAAAGGTGCAGTCATAGAAATAAACAGATCATTAGGAGAAAACACTAACTTGAAGTCTCCCATCCAGAGATCTTGGAATGGTAACACACTTGCTAGGCTGCCCAGGGCAGCTAAGAGCCTTTTCTAGTTCCTCTATAGCTCCTTTTTTCTTCTTCAACTTCTTAACTAGTGAATCCACAGCTTTCTCAGCCCATTTTTCTTCTTCATCACCTTGTTTCCATCCCAGTAATTTCTTCACTGCTGGACTCGTGAAGGAGAAAAGGCTGTTCAGTGTCGTCATCACTCTACATGCACAACACACACGTCACCACCTGCGAGAAATCAACCTGCAAAAGAAAAATGCAATTTATAAAGACTCGGTACAAATCAATTCCATCCTTCCAAAAGCAAACCAGATAAAGGATCTGGATTACTATTTAGAACTTGGGTTCCAAAAATGTCGTGATTGGCAGAGCCTTTTCTGAATTTTGGTCACGTTGGGTACCCATCCTGTATGGATACATGGATGTCCTGTATGGATACATGGGGGGGGGGTCAGTTGCAAGGTACACCATGCTTTTTTATGGCCAGCCTACTGTCCGCTGGGGCACTCCACTGACGACAGGTGGTGCACGCACCAGCATCTGGGAATTTTGTCTCAATTAAATGTTCAATAGTATGGAGGGTTCTTTCACGTGCAAATGACATCCTACACTACACGGGGCTACGGCTGGATTTCCCATCTGAAAGGAGGTGCTCTCGGGACCTGTTGCTCAAAAAAGTCAACCCACCTTGCTCCAATATCGAACCTGAATTCAGTGGCAGTAATCAAGCACACCAGCTCCTACGACCCCGAGGCAGGGCTGTTACATGTTGTTGTTGTTTGTTTGTTGGAGTTTAAGGTCCCGTCAACTACAAGGTCATTAGAGACCCGGCTGTTACATGGAGGAGCACAAGGAAACAGTGGTGCACACTCTTGAAAACTCTGATTTAGAACATTCTCTTCAGATTGTTGTTGAGCATTCATCATCAATTCCAACCCTTCTTCTATTTCTACTGTAACATCGGATATGTTTTCTCCCATTGGAACTTGATGCACATGGGCGTCCCAATAGTTATTGAACGTTGGGTTAATTTCTTCATGGGAGCCACTTTGTTTATTGACGTCAGGAAGGGAGTGCTTACACTTGGGTAATTTGACAACTGACACAAACTTACATTACCACTTCATGTACAAAGGTTTCTTTTAAGGCCCCCACACACCAAACTGACGTGTGTGTGCAAAAAAAGCACATGCTCACACCAAAAATTTTAACTGACGGTGTGAAGAAATTCTATCACTTTCGTGTGTCAGTTCGGACTGACGTCAGTTAGAAGTGAGCATGTGTGGGGTTTGCTCACTTCAGTTGTTCACATTAGAGGTTCTGTGCATGCCCTAACATGGATAGAACATCATCTTTAAAAAAATTTCATCACGGTAACAGTAGAACACTGGTTGATGTGGAAAATCAAATGACGTTGCAGGACGTTTAACGAAAAGGAACATAAGTATGTGACACACCAAACAGACCAGTTTTTCAGCACCAGTAATTCCAGGCTCGATACTGGATCGAGGTGGGACCACTTATTTTGAGTGAGAAAGAAAGAAGCCCCAAGTGCATATTCCTTTGGGTTAGAAGTCGAACCAACGTGTTAGAAGTAAACGAACCAACAGTTAGAAGTAAAACCCGTGTGATGTACAATGGCATTTGCAATTACAACAATCCCATCTATTAGATAATGGCTAGATGAGACAAAAGTTTCCAGGTGTAAGAGCTTGGCCCCTGGCGTTAGTGGGGCGCCTCAATGAAAGGGAGATCGACGGAAAAATTCAGAGAAACAAGATGGCTACCCTTCCATAAGTGGGAAAAGGGTTACAAGTTGTTGCAGAAAGGCTGCTTTGACTTTTACGTGATATCGACCAGGACAGGTACATTGCAGAATATGCATGACGTTTTAATCCTAGATTACTAACGGGTTCTTACAAAAATCATGGTTCACTGGGTTCTACATTTTGAATGGGCCTGGAACTTGCAGTAACTGTCTATTTTTATTATTGAAGATTGGGCAATGAATAATTTCAACAGAGTTTGAAAGTCTTCCACATAATTTTGAGAATTAGTAACAATGCCTGCTGAAATTACATGTTCAGTTCTTTTTTCTGAAGTTGGAATTTTCTTGAACGACTTGGACAATATTTTCTTTTCACCCAACAACAGGCTCCTATTTCATCATTACCCCTTTCCACGAATTGTATTTAACTATAAATTGAATTTTACTAGTCTATTTTCAGTAATTATGAGGCGCCCCTAGGTGACACATGAGCATTGTTTTGGGCGTTTCTCAACTTGCTTAAATTTTGAAATTTTGTGGTGGGGATAGTACCGCCCGACTCCAAGGCAAAGACCTGGAGGTCTCAAGTACGGTAGGACTGTGAGTTCAGTAGCACTTTGGCAGTGCAGAGAACGTGTTTTTGGGGTTGCACTTTCCAAGCCTAACCTCATAACATTTTCTTCATCGATCCTGGCATCAGCCAGTGTAGCAGGTCGTCTGCTCCTTCAGTCACCATGCTGTACCCAAGGCTGAGAGCCCACCTCTGTATTTACGTATTTATTCGTGCTTTTAGTATTTATTTACTTACAACCACAGTCAACTAAATAAGAATAATACTCTGTTGAAAGTTTCTATGTCTCATTCTACTTCTCTTAGATAGATTATGGTAAAATCTTTGTAGTCCATAAATGGTGATAATGTATTTGTTT